>JARVJO010000330.1:18810516-18824184 GCA_031762555.1 Cynodonichthys magdalenae | reverse complement strand
CTTGGGATCCCCCCAGATGAGCTGGCCCAAGTGGCTGGGGAGAGGGAAGTCTGGGTCTCTCTGCTTAGGCTGCTGCCTCCGTGACCTGACCCCGGATAAACGGAAGAAAACAGACGGACGGATGTTAAAAGGCTGATTGTAGAAGAACTTGGCATTGAAGCAGCACAATAAACAACAATAAACAATGAAATGTTGTGTGTAGTACATTTATAATCCAAACAGCTGATATAAATAAGAAAAACAATGGACCTAAAACTGATCCCTGAGGCTCCCCTTTAGTTATTCCGAAGGGGGTGAAAGTTAGACCTTCAACCTGAACGCGCTCAGATCTGTTCTTCACGTAATTTTCAAACCAACCTGATGATCGTTTTGAACATTAATTTTTATCAACACATAAAAAATACTGGAGATGAACTATAAGCAGATGTAAGAGTGATCCTTTCCAGGTGGCAGGATTTGATGTACCTTAATCACAGTCACACTGTGAATATTTTTCACTATTTATCTTAATGCAAAAAGTATAAAATATTTATATTAAAGAAAGCTGTGTGACCTCAAACATGGAGGCAGGAATTCCTCAAGGCTCAGCTGCAACATTTTGTGTTCAACCAGGGGACTCTAAACATGTGCAATGTGCAGTTTAGGGTTGCATCCCTGCTGAAATGGAGCTGAACCTGGAGCGAGGAATGAGTCATGTGCAGTGAATCACAACCTTCCATACAAGCAGAGAGAGAGACGTGAGCAGAAAGCAACGATTGTGTGTGAATTAAAGAGAAAAACAAAGTCTCTCCACTATAACACACCATTAAGTGGAATACATCTCCACCTGCCTGAACGCTCTCTGCAGCTCTGATGCTCCGCTGGCTTCCTAATGTGACCTGAATGACACATTTTCCACTCATCAACTTTTTTCACACGCTCACATTTCACGATCAGAGCGGTTTCCTTTCAGTACTCCTTTGTGCCCTGGCCTACTTGTTCCTGCAAACCTACACCCACCCGGGACTGCTGGGGCTAAGGTGGCTGGTGTCGGGAGGATGAGGATGTGAAATGAGAAAGGTGGTCACACAAAGACAGCTGTAATGAATCCACCTTCACCTGCATGCATCAGAGACTAAATCCACCTGGTTGAACAGGGTAGATGCATTCAGACAGGCAGCCTCTGGTTAATTTTTTATAATTAAACTCAAGCTGAAGTTATCAGATTAAACATAGATTTACCAAAACGTTTTGTCCTGTTTGTCACATTAGCAAAATATCCCATGAACCACCGGACAGATTTTGATGAAAACTCTCTCGACGGACAGATGGACGCATAGATGGATGGACGAACAAATGGATTAATGGATGGACGGATGGACGAAAGAAAGGAAAGAAGGATGGATGGACAGATGGACGAAGGGATGCATGAACAGACAAATGGATGCATAGACAGATGGATGGATGCATGGACAGATGGATGGACAGATGAATGGATGCATGGACATACACATGGATGGATTAACAAATAGATTATTGGATGGACATATGGATGCATGGACAGATGGACGGATGGACTAATGGATGGATGAATGGACAGATGGATGGATGGATGGATGGATGCATGGACAGATGGATGCATGGATGCATGGACAGATGGATGCATGGACAGATGGACGCATGGATGCATGGACAGATGGATATATGGATGGACAGATGAATGGATGCATGTATGGATGGACAGACGGACAGATGGATGCATTGACAGACAGAAAGAAGGATGGATGGATGGATGCATAGGCAGATGGATGGATGGATCAATGGATGGACAGATAGATGGATGCATGAATGGATGCATGGACAGATGGATGGATAGATGGACGGATGGATGGACAGATAGATGGATGGATGCATGGATGGATGGATGCATGGATGGATGCATGGACAGATGGATGCATGTATGGATGGACAGATGGACAGATGGATGCATTGACAGACAGAAAGAAGGATGGATGGATGGATGGATACATAGGCAGATGGATGGATGGATCAATGGATGGACAGATGGATGGATGGATAGATGGACGGACGGATGGATGGATGGATGGATGGATGGACAGATGGATGGATGCATGGATAGATGGATGCATGGACAGATGGATGCATGGACAGAGGAATGGATGCATGTATGGATGGACAGATGGATGCATTGACAGACAGAAAGAAGGATGGATGGATGGATGGATGCATAGGCAGATGGATGGATGGATCAATGGATGGACAGATGGATGGATGGATGGATAGATGGACGGACGGACGGATGGATGGATGGATGGACAGATGGATGCATGGATGGATGCATGGACAGATGGATGCATGGATGCATGGACAGATGGATGCATGGCTGGATGCATGGACAGATGAATGGATGCATGTATGGATGGACAGATGGATGGATGGATGGATGGACAGATGGATGATAGATGGACAGATGGATGGATGCATGAATGGATGCATGGACAGATGGATGGATGATAGATGGACAGCTGGATGCATTGACAGACAAAAAGAAGGATGGATGGACAGATGGATGGATGGATAGGCCTGTCGCGATAAACAATAAATCAATTAAAATTAAATTAATTATGATAAATTAAAATGAGGTTGATAATGATTTTTTCCCTGCTTGTTTGTTTTCTTAGCGAGTCAACTCTCACGTCAGGTAGCATGAGAGAAACATACAGGATAAATTGTGCCGTTTTGGACAGAGCAGGTGGGAAGTGATTTTACAGCTTCCGCAGCCACTGTTGTGTCGTTTTCTAAATATCCAGTCCAGAACTTTTTTACGTATGTGAATTTCGTAAGGTTCGTAAGCAGGGTGTGTGTGTGTGTGTTTCTGGTATCATTATATTAGTTTAAAATGGTTTCCAAATTATATCATTTATCGCAATAATTTCGGAGACAATTTATCGTCCAGCAAAATTTGTAACTGTGACAGACCTACAAACAGATGGATGATTGCTATGGTAGTAGCTGAAAGTCATCCCTATAAACAACAATTCTGTCCCCTCACAGCATTGCTGGGCAATAAGCATTGAGTAAACTGGCACAATCTGCCTGAAAGGCTGAAACGAAAAAAAAATCTGAAGATACGTTTTTCATTTCTCTGTAAATAATAAAGCCTTGGATGCCTCTTGTACATCTCCTCCCCTCTCTAATTTTGATGCCACAAACAAATCAGCACTTCTTCACTGAAGGACAATACACCAATCAGTGCCGTCTGCTGCTGTTCTTTCACTTCATTATACGCAGAGTCGCCATGTGGCTTTTATGTGTTCCTACCAGTGTGGCTCTGCTGAAAACGTAATTAAAAAATGCATTATTAATCTACTCCTGGTGGCACAGAGACAAAACAAAACGGCATAAATTTCAGCCTGGATCTGCGCACACGAGTGAGAGACTGTGTGTGTGTGTGTGTGTGTGTGCAGGTCTATTATCTCCCTGACTCCTGACTAATGTTCAAGCCACATCTGCTCGTAGTCGAGATGCCTTGCAGTCAGCCATATCTGTGCCCGGACCATCCATCTGGCTCCGGCAGAGCAGCAGAGGGATGACGAGGAAACAATCAGCACCACCGTTTCAGCCCTTCAAACCTCAGGCTCCGAGAGCACTGATAATCACCCACACTGAGGAAATTCGCAGCCGGGCAGAGAGGAGAAAGCACACAGGGCCCCAGCCAGAAAACAGTTATTAGAAACACTGATGGTTGTTAGCTGAAAGTGGGGAGGTGAGCAGGTACCTTCAGGTGGAGGTGAAAGCAAAAATAAATAAATAAATAAAAATTATATGAGCCCTATTCCCTTAAAGAACCAATCCCAGAGAGCCACAGCCCACCCTGAGGTGCCAAAGTGACAACTCTCCACTTACACATTTCTGATCCGGAGCTGAGCGACGACAGCCTGACCTCACGTCTGAAGAGTGACGGTCCGTTCACAGATTAGAACTCAGATTAGCCTTTTGAGCTTTGATTTCCTTCACTTCTACATGAAAAGTACCCGACAACTGAAAATTTGACACAGTTTAATTTATGATTTAACAATGATTCTGTGAGCTGTTTTATTTATTTAATTTATTTATTCCAACATCAAAATGTTCGGGTCGATCAGAAATACCAAGATATGACTTAATATTTGTAACTTTTTTACTTTTTGAATTATTTAATTTTATTTTCAAAGATTTTCCTAAAAAAATACATTGAGATCTATACAATTGTCTGAAATACTTAAATTACTAGCTTTAGCTACTACCTTACTAATCAAAATATTTAGCTACTCTTTTTCAAATTTTAGCTTCAGTGTTTTGTTTATGTTTGCTTTTAGCTACAGTTTTGCTACATTTAGATTTTAGCTATAGTTAAGCTGATGTTAACTTTGACCTGTGGTTTTGTAAATTTTAGCTTTTAGCTACTATTGTGCTTATTTTAGCTTTGGTTAGTTGTTTTTTTTTTTTCAAACAATTAGGCTTTTTAAACACTTTTTCTTCTGCTTTGCTAATTTTAACTGGTTTGGGAAGTTTAAGTTTTAGCTACTGTTTTCCTAATTTTAGCTTTCAGCTACACTTTAGCTAGTTTTAGCTTTCAATTATGATTCTGTTCATTTTTGCATTTAGTTGCAATTTTGCTAGCTTTATCTTTTAGCTACCGGTAGGCTAATTTTTACTTTTACATGTGGTTTTGTGAATTTTACCATTTTGCCACTGTTTAAGCAAGTTTTAGCTACTTTTTTTTTTTAAAGTTTTTCCTACAGTTACACTTTTAGGTGCTGTTTTGACACTAAGCTTTTTCTTCTGTTTTGCTAATTGTAACTTAAGTGTGGTTTTGTGAATTTTAGCCTTTACCTACTGTTTTAAATTTCAGCTTTCAGTTATGGTTATGTTCATTTTTGCTTTAACTACAGTTTGGCCTAATTTAGCCACAGTTTATAATTTAACAACAAACTGCACACAAATTTTTTGCAAAAAATGTAATTTTCTTGTCATTGTTAGATTTTATTGAGTTTTTACAACAGTTGGTGATTTTTATATCCAAACAAATTAATCCTTAAATTGTTTCTAGATGCTGACACAAAATATTTTTTTTATTTTGGTGTTTCTGCATTTATTCTCAGTGTCTGTATTCTTTCAGGCAGATTCAGCTCCAAACACAAACTTTTCCTCCCACTTTTTGTGCTCCGACACTAAAACATCAATATCTTGTTTCTGTGAGCAGACAGAAGAGAGAATCTAAAATAACAACTGAGCTCATCCTGTAAAATAATCACAGCCAGCAGCTCAGTTGGGCTGTATTTTAAATAAAAAGCAGTTTTAGTTGCACATTTACAGACATGCAGACAGACTCAAACAGGACAGATGAAGCAGGAAAAGCAGCTCATCTGTATTTTTGTTTTTATGTTATTAACATGCACAAAACTGTCTGTAAGGATGATATATTTGTTTTTTTACATCTTTTAGAAATGTGTTCTTATCAGTTTATATATATGTTGATTAGAGTGCATTTAAATAATTAATTTTGTTTGGCACTAAAATGAAACGTTGAATACTTACTTATACTTTTTTCATTTTTACCACCAAAAAAAGGAGTCTGAGGTTATAGTTTGGTTGATAAACTAATACTTTTGGATAACAAGCAAAAATTCACTCAGCTGCTCACAAGTTTACAGAAATGACTGGATGTTACCAAACCAGTGGGCTGGAATCAAAAAGAATAAGTTTAATTCACAGAGCTAACATAAGCTTTAATCATAGATCAATAATTTTGCTTGTGTCATTAAACAGAAAGGTTGTAGCTAATTAATTTATTTGTGAACGCAATTGTTGTTCAATGAACTCTGAGGAGAAAAAAGCTCGACAGGCACACCAGAAAAGAGCAAATCACTTCCAGAGAGCTGTGAAGCTAAGGTTTTATGTTAAGTACTAAGTGTTTTTGTCACTTTGGCCCCAGAAAAAGGAGGATAAACCCAGAGTGTAAGAAGAATTAAATGAGTTTAGATGACACAGTTTCATACTCTTTTTAACAGACGTCCAATAGCGCTTCCCTCTTTCTTCTGCAAAACGTTTCAAAGTCACAAAACAAAAAAAATTTAATAAAAGTCTGTTTGAGGTGGATGAGTACGAGGACGTTTTCTGCAGCTCCTCATTCTGTGTGTGTTTGTGCACAACAAACCTTGCTGCGAGCGTCAACGTTGAGCAGACAGACTCCACAAGCCAGCTCTTTGGGATTCTTGATACCGGGCCTCAGAATACACGAGGAGAAATCCAGGGAGCTTTCATCAGGCTACACACACACACACACACACACACACACACACAAATAAAACACAACTACGATTTACTTCCAGCTGCAGGGCAAGATGTAGTCACTTCTGTTCTTGTAAAAACAGCGCTGCTTACATAAAATATCTCCTTGCAGCGTCAACATTTTTACAAACTTTGCATAACTTTAGCTAAGAGTAAAAATAAACAAATCCCATGTTTAAGCCTCTGTTTTTCCAAAGTTGTTTTTTGTGACACTTGAAAGCTCATAATTACTTAAAAAGGTGTATAAGGTTATTGCATATTTATTTGGTGTGGAGCAAACGTCATATATTGCAATACATATATTAGCTCTGGAGCTAACACCATAGTCATTAGCTTTGGAGACAATGCCATATATATATTATTAGCTCGGGAGCTAACGCAATATTTACTAGGTCTGGAGCTAATGTCATATATTGCAACATATACTGGCTTGGGAACTATGCTATATTTTTGAGCTCTATAGTTAACACCATTAATCACTATATATTTGTTAGTTCAGCATTAATGTGAAAGCTAAAAAGCTAAAGCTGAGTTTCTCCTTCCATGAAGCAGCTCTGTTGTCCTACATCCACATTTTCAGTTGCAGGCCGAGTCATTTCTACATTCTCCTCTCTGTCAACACTCTAATTAAATTTAAAAGGGCTGATAGTCAGGCAATGTTCAAACTTAACATTCAAGATGGACAAAGCTCAGTATACATCATTTACCCAGAATGCTTTGTGGTGTAAATAACATGGCGATGTCCATGTGACAATATATATTTTTTTATTTATAAACCTAAAGTATTGTCTTGTTGGAGATTCCTTTAAGCTCAGCAATAAAGACAGACCTCATTCTGAGTCTGTTTTTTAAAAACTCTTGAAAATAAATAAATAAATCTATGCACCTTTTGTAATGTGAAAACTGGCCCACCAAGAAAACTCAAGCAGCACCGTGTTAAAATCAATGAATCATTGATTATGTTTCAACAGAGCAACCACACTTTGTGTTAGAAACAGAATTTGTGATTCGACCTCCTGTCAGCAGGTGTGGAAGAACACGTCTGTATTAACAAATCGTCTTACAACAAGCTTGGCCAACGACATGAAGCTGATGAGGTTGTTCCACACGCGGCTGATGTCCTTCAGCAGCTGCTGCAGCTTCTCAGAGCAGACCGCCGTCGCCTTGATGCCCAGCTCCACGCGCCTGGTGACGCGATACACCTCCACCACACCTGAGGGACACAAAAACGTCGAATAAAATGTCCCGTTTTGTTTTGTCTCTCCAGGTTCATTTTTTTAGAAGATACTTATGTGTCAAACTTTATATGCAAAGGTCAAAATGTATCAGAAAGATTTAATTCCTAATATGTTCAGTCTTCCCTCAGCTAGCTGCTTTTATTCTGCTCTCTTTTTAGCTTCATTTTTATTCTACTTTAATATGACCGCTTCTGTGAATTTTGGTTTTACGGTTCAGGACTCTGATGTGTTTGGGCATGGTGTGGTTTCTCACCAAGCAGGTACTCCATGCCCTGAGCGGACTGGATGACCTCGGTGCAGACAGAGGAGCTGCTGATCCCGTTCAGGGTGTTGTTCGCTTTAGTGATGACCTTAATGTGGAGAGACAGGAGTCGACGTTGTGGATTTTGTTCATCGTTCTTATCGTTTGTAAAAAATAAACCTCATGTGAGGATATTTATACTTGTCACATTTATTCTACTCTAATAGCTTTAGAGTTTAATCACAAAACGAATGAGACAAACAAACCTCCAGAGCACTTTCCAAACACCTCTGCCACTCGTACGCGTAACGTTCACTTTCCTGCAACAGAATAAAATTATCTCACGAGCACAAAGGCGAAACAGAAGAAAGGCCGTTATTTTGAAGCTTCGCCGGTTTCTGCTCACCTCCACCTCCCCCGTCAGGTCTTTGTACTTGTCCCTGATGACGGGCAGGGTGGGCTTCTCGTTCAGCGTGTTGGATCTGTCCCTGAAAGGCTGTTCCGGGGCCGGAGACGGGGGCGAGCGTCCGATCTCTTTCTCACCCAAACTGTGGCTGCGTTTGTGGGAACCTGAGGGGATTAAAAACAGCTGAGAAAAACTCAAAAACAAACACAAAATTCAGGAAACTCCCAGCGAGGATTCAACCTGAGCTGGGGAACATTTGTTTGCAGCAGGGTTGTCGTCCTTTTTGTTGTGGCCAATTCCTCCCAAACAAGCACTGGATGAGTAAACGCTTCAGTTCTGACAAACAATAATTAGGTATGAAACAGACCCACTGATACACTGTTATGAATAATTCACGGGGAGTCACAGAGAGACAATCCTGCCAAGGCGCCACAACAAAAACATCCACAAATTCAAGCCAACACTTGTCTAGTGGGACTTGAGTTTTTAGCATGTGTGTGTGTGTGAGGATTGACCAGAAACAGGTAATCTACTCCTAACTCCACCACCTGCAGAGACGTGAGTCACTCTCCCCACAACCACTGTAGTCAGATCACTGCTTCATGTGATGAAGAGGAGAAAGTGAAGTCCTCTTCTTCAGACAAATTAAATCCAGCGACAGGAAGAGGAAAACCGTGAGGCTTTTTATCTCCAAGCAGGAAACTGTAATTAATTGCTGGCGGAACGTAACGCCGGCAAACAACGGTTAAAAGAATGAACGGCCTTAAAGTCGTTACGGTTAATTTCTGTTTATGGATTTGTTGGCCTCTGATAATCCATCTCAGCAGCCACTGCCATTAGAGCGGGACTGTCATGGCAACACCACCATCTAATGTCTGACGGCTCGATTACAGATCAGAAGTGAGACAGTGAGGAGAGGAAGACTGGGAAAAAGATGCTAGAAAGGAAAGTCTTTGAAAAATGTTACTGGCTTTAGAACTGAAGACTACCCATATAAATATAAATACCCAGAGGTAGTAGAATTAGGATGACGACTCACCTTGAACAGACAAGTCAAAAGTTGCGAGCTCGCTCTTGATCATCTCCTCGCTGGACTTGACTTTGGCCTGAGCGCTGGCTTTGAGGAAGTCCGACCTGCCAAATTTAGGCTTATCCCCCTGGAAGGCGCCGAACTCTTCCGAGGCATCAGTTTGGCTTCCTTCTGATCCTGCCTCTGCAGCAGCAGCAGGCGAGTTCGATTTCTCAGAAACTGTGCTGGCAAAGTCTCCGAAGTCGTCGTCGTTATCGATGACGCCTCGATCGGAAGAGCCAAAGTCGGCGAAGGCCTTGAACTTGTCCCCTGCAGATGAACCAGTCTCTGTGGTTAAGGAGGTGGTGATCTTTCCCGTGGAGCTGTTTGTGATGTTTTCAGTGCTGCCAAAGCTGAGTTCCTTCCTCTGAGGTGGAACTAAAGCTGGAAAGGAAGCTCCCTCTGAAACGTGGGACCTTCTGAGCTCGTTCTGTTGACCGTCCTCCCGCTCTGACCAGTCGTAGCTGGCCAGGCTGCTGAGACCCGACGTCCCAAAGGGGTCAAATTTCATGTCATCTCCTTCTGCAACGACAACACATACATACAAGTGGTTCCTGGGAATAGTACAGGTGTTATCGATAAAGAAAGAGGACTAAAACTTCTACGGGTCATTTCACCAACATTATGAAACATTTTGTACCTCAACTATCAGTCTCAACTCAAAGAAACACTCAGTGCTCACCACTATGCTGCCCCATGTCTATAAATAATAAAGTTAACAGAACATGAGTGTCTTTAGTAGTGCCTTTGAAACACTTGATAAATGTCCAGTGATAGATGCTAACTGTAAGCTGTGTATGGCTTTTTTAGTGTATGTTAGCATCTATGCAAATTCTTGGTCAGCAGCCTGTTTTTAATAGGATTCTTTTACATGCCGTACACTCTTTATTAGCCGAGGATGATCAAATAGCATCTGTAATTATTTTACACCCAGGGTGACGACTGTGGCTCAGTGGTTAGAGCAATAACCCTCCAACAAGAGTTAGAGGTTCGATTCCACCATTATGGAGTCCCTGGGCCAGACACTGAACCCCTCATTGCTGTACGAAGGTGATTATTGGACTCTATAGAATGATTTATTCAGATTATTTTTGTAGCAATGTAGCAGAGTACTGTATATGTTGTTTAAACCCTTAAATGTGAAGTTGTGCTTTAGATTTTAACAGAATATTACATCTACTGTTCCTAACGTGTTAAAAACAGCTTTTTCCAGATCATTATTTCTGTTCACGTCTCTCCTCCTGTACATTCTGGACAGACACTTCCTCCCTCCCTTCATATTTCTACACGAAACCTCAGCTTCTCCAGAGAACAGCAGTTGTAGAAACACTACAGACCAAAATCTGTCCAAGTTTCCCCTCTTTTATCTGTGGAAGCAGCCATAAAATGACTCCCACACCCGTCAAACATTTTGCGCTTTAAAGATGTGGAACCTAATTTTGCGTTTAGCTGATTTTTTTTAATCCTGACGGTAATACCTACCCACTGTGTTAGAGAAAGACATGCTCCCTCCCACACTGATGAGAATTCTGTTTAAAAAATATCTCGTTATTTTAATGCCGGAGGTGAATCACATTCATCTGACTGCTACATTAAAGCTGCTTTTCTCCTGTTTTTTTGGCTGCATGATGACACTTGGTGGCTCTGTTGTTGCTGGTGACAAACAGCTCTGCTGACTCATTTGATTTCTTTAAATACAATCTGAAAGAAATTCATCTCAGTGTGGTCACCAATAGGATCAATAAAACCTCTCTGCTGTCACTACACGTGCTCCTTTACCTTTGCTTTTAAAGCTAATATTATCTGACGGCTGCATATTTGTCAACATTTAAAGATTCAGGTTTCCCTCAACCTCACAAACGCCTTGTTTAACCCTTCCTATTTTGCGTGACAGACAGAAAAAAGAAAAAAAAGAAAAGCAATTTGTGAAATTGACAAGGATTTACCGCTGTGAGCTTTGTGCGATCAAACTACGTTAAGCCTCGTAGGGAAGCAAAGAAGAAAAGGAAAAATAAAGACGGTAGGCATTTTAGCAATACCAATAGTAATGTTTATTACGACAACATCAGTAGAGAGAAAGAGAGAAAGTCACAAAGTACTGTGCAAGAAGAGGTCTATCGTTACAAGAGGTTTGTCAAACTAACACTTTAAAATTAGATTTCAGTCATTTAGATTACAGGAGCATGCAGAGTCAGGAGAAAAAAAACAAACAGCAGGAAGGTAAACCAACAGAACCCGAGTATAAAGAAGCAGAGAGAAGGCACATTCACATACTAGAATCAGTAGTTTTGGGGAAAATGACAAACTTGGACTAAGAAGAAGAAAACAGTTGTTTTGAATACAGAACATTTTGGAAAGTCTGGTTGAAAAGATAATTTAAAGAACAAGACAGGAAGCGTTAACCCTTTGAGGACCTGATAGGAAAGACTGGCACAAAAGTCACTTTATTTAAGTAAGCTTTTAAGTAAGTAAGTTTTTTTTGTTTGTTTTTTGTTTACAGTAATTGTTTAGGATCCATGATAAAGATTAAACAGATACGTAAGAAGAGATTGTTGCATCTGCTTGTAAAAATGTGATGCTGTTCAAGTACTCAAAGGGTTGCAGAAAACAAAGAGGGCTATCTTACACCTGATATCCCAGAGGGGGGCGGGGTCTTAATTACATCCAATCACAGATGCAATGACAGATTTAAAGAGACAGTATCCTTTTTTTCCCCTTTGCTACAGAGACTGTTTGTCAAAGCAGGCTAATGAACACAATGATCAAGTCACATTAACCTAAAAAATCTTTAACCTACATAAATGTCGATCACAACAAGACCAAAGAGTCTTTCAAGCCACAAAATTAAAGAATTCATATCCTTGTAATAAAAATACACTATTAAATCTGTTTGTATACATTTCTCCTTGGATTAAAAACAACTTGCAATACTTTAATGCAAACAATGCTTATTCTGTACTGTGTTCTTGTCAATTTCACAAATTGAAAAACAAAATGATAAAAGCAGGCACACTGCAGGATAAAAAGCAAGGCAGGAAGGGTAACACTAACTTCATTATGTTCTGAGAGCGCAGGACTGTAGAGCCACACCAGATAAATTTATGCAGCCATTTCACAGGACAAAAAATAAAATAAACAAATCTGATTCCTCAAAAGGAACCTCACAAAAATACTGTCTCTTTAAGATTACAAACATTTTGCTTGGCCCGCTACATTTAACGACAGGTTAGTCCCAAAGCTCTCTGAAAACAAAATAATTTCAATAAAAGTGGAATGGAAACACTGGTTACTGTAGCATGATGTTTGTCTTTATCAGGTTCACTGCAGCTCTACAAAATCAGCTTTTGCTCTCAGTGCAGAAGAGCTCGACTGAAACAAGGCAAAGTGGGGAGGGTTTACATTTTTATTTTTATCATTTCTAAACTCCTCAGGTAAAATAATAATAATTTGGGAAATTCTGAATAGCATGAATGTTATCAGGTGAAGACTTTGCATCTTGAACTGTCTCAAAAACTCCCAGAATTTGCCACAAACATAATTACCTGTGGATTGCAATGAAACATGAGTCGTGATGTGGAGGTGAGATGCTCGATGAATAAATAATTAGGTTTTGGGGAGAGGAGAGAAAGAAGTGCTGACGTGTAAATTACCTGATGTTTTTTTTTTTTTTTAGACTGAGCTGATTTCCTTTTATTAAACCGACTTTAACTCTTTCACTGAAACATGAGGAAGAAAAAATAAAAAAAGTCTGCTTTAAAGACTGAATCTCGTAATTAGTCTTGTTAGATCCAAAATCACTGCACAGCTGGACTGAAAATACTGCAGGGCAACACCATAATTTTTATAGACACAAAGAGAAACACATGCAGTCACATTCAAGCACTCGCATCTGAAATTTAAATTGCATCCAGCAATCTTATAAAAATCATTCTCCCCAGGTCCTGCATGCAGAATCTCTTATTAAGGGTAACCTTTCATTTCCAGCTAATCAAAATGATATTTTCTGGTTTGCCTTTTAATAACACAGCAGCTAAAATGATGCTTTTTTTTTTTTTGCTTTTTGGGATGTGTGATCTGAATAAATAAGATGTCACAGCGAACATCACCTGGTAACGCTGCTCGACGCATAAAAGTCTGCAGATGCTGCAGCGTGGACACAACAAACAAGAGACTTATCAAAGGTCGAACGCACAACCACCGCCAATCTGGTCTGTAAACTACGACACCATCAAATTATCGATACTATATTATCTTTAGGGCAGAGAGGAGAGGGTAAACACAAAAAAGAAGAGAGGAAATAAAGAAATGAATGAATGAATGAATGAATGAATGAATAAATAAATAAATAAATAAATAAATAAATAAATAAATAAATAAATAA
>JARVJO010000330.1:18778736-18798368 GCA_031762555.1 Cynodonichthys magdalenae | reverse complement strand
CCCACCTTAAAGCCTCTTTATTTAAAACCATGACATGCAAAGCAGGATGCAATACTAATCACACTTTACAAGAATAAGTCTGATTCACGCAGGCCTCCCTGTCAGATCCACAGGACCCAAATGTTCTGCTGCCAAACTGCCAAAACCGAACTCTACAATCACTCTAAAGACACCAATGTTTCAGAGCAGACTGTCACAAAAAACAAGAAAATATACACAACACTAAGTCATAAATTAATAAAAGTGTGACAAAATGGCATTTGAAGAGAAAAGAAAAGCTTATTTTGAAAGGGTTTTAACACTACAAACAATGGAAAGGTCAGTAAAGGTATAAAATTGGAGGTAACCTGGAGATTAAAGTGATTCAGTAAAGTTTTGTCTCTGAGAATCTAAAACAGCAGCTGTGCAGCTGCAGACAGAGTCATTAGTTTGCTGCTGTTCAACCGTGAAACAGTAGACAAATTAACCTGATGGGACTTTATAAAATAAAAAGAAATTGAGAATATTATCAAACTGAATGAGTCTGAGGGGGGATATGAATCAACACGTATGAAAATAAATCCCATTACAAACAAATTAATTATGATAAAATTGTCTTACTGGTGCTCCTCAGCCATCTGTTTCTGCATGTCAGCCGTGTACTGGGGTCCAGCGGGTCTCATGCCCATGAACTGTGGCTGACCCAAGAACTGCATCCCAGGGGTCTGCATCCCAATCGCCATGCCGCCCTGTTAAACCAACCCCCAGCACATCAGAAATAAAATACAGAGAAATGCAGCTGAGAAAAGTAATTAGTATTCTAACTGTAACAGCCGTTCTGCTTGATATTAAATGGTCTCACTGAAAACACAAACTGATGTTAACGGCCTAAAGCCTTGTTAAAACCCACCAGGCGGCAATAAACTCTTTAAAGCAGTTTGAAACGACGTTAATGTGGGATAAATGAGAACGAGAGAAGATTTAAATCCAGCAGAAAAACATCTGTTTCAGCTTTATGGTTTGCATTTATCCTGAAGAACCTGCAGAACGTTTAAACCGTGAGGCTGACCTGCATGGGAATGGCACCTGGGGCCATTTGTCCCCCGAAGTTCATTCCCATCATGCCTTGCATGTTGGGCTGCATGACTGGAACCATCGGGAAGCCTTGCTGCGGCTGTTGTTGCTGAATGGGCACCATTCCTGCGGAAAGGCACAAAAACAGCTAAAATATAAAAAAGAAGTAAAGTTTAAATCAAAGCACACGGCGTGAACGATAACAGAGGTCAAGTGTTTGCTTCCAGAGCAGTGACACGATTCAATAATCAGTTTTTATGGTGACTACTGTGACAGCCTGAAGCAAAACAAGATGAGTGTGTGTGTGTGTGTGTTTATTTCCACAGAAGCTGTGAAAGCAGTGAACTCCTGCCGGAGCCTCCTAATGACTCACGGCGTTAAAGCTCAACAGGGCTGAAAAAAATGACTTTTTGTAGACAGCTAACGTTCTGAACTGTCTGACTGAAACGACATTGCTAACAGGAGCACGTAACGACCCCCGAGAGAACGGTTTATCCGTGTTACTGAAGAGTCAGCGGCCTCAAAAAGAGACTAGCGCTCGGATAAGTGATCTGAGCAGAGAGGAAGAAAAATTTAAACTCCAGTGAGCTGATTTCTTTTATCGCTACATCACGTTCCTAATGACTCAAGTTAATGCAAATGCATTATTCATCCAGCTGTTTGTTTTTATTCTACATTTTGTACAATCAGTTCTGTCGTACAAACGCTTGGCTTGAGATGTGTAAAGGCTGAGTCAGCATTCACACTATTGTTTTCCTGTTTTTATATTTTTGTTGTTTTTGGCATTCCGTTTCCATTTAAATATGCTTTTGTTTCTTTTAGTATTTATATTTCATTTACTCTTAGCTAGTGTTTTACTACTTTTTATCTAGTTGTTAGTTAATGCTTATTTCTAGATAACCTTTTGAAACTTCAGGCTATTAGCTATGTTTTTGAATGTACTTCAGCATATTTTTGTCTTCAAATGTAATTTCTGGTTTGTAGATATTGTTTTAAAGGAGACGTATGCTTTAAAAGCCTTCTTTTTACCATTTAAATAATTCGGTTTGGGTCTATATAAAGTGGAACTACAATGCTTTGGTCTGAATTCTTCTTATTGTAACTCCACAAGCCCCTCTTTCACCCCTTTTCTGATGTGTGTCTCAGATCAACTCGTTTCGAGGCTGTCTCTTTAAATGCAAACAAGGTGCTTCAAGCCCCGCCCACCTCCAGCTTCCAGAGCGGTTCATTCTAGCTTGATAAAGGGGGTTACGACTATCTAGCAGCACAGAATGTATTTATTTAGAAATTAAATTAAATTAAATTAAATTAAATTAAATTAAATTAAATTAAATTAAATTAAATTAAATTAAATTAAATTAAAAGATGTCAACAACATCCAGCCGTACATGTTGGAGCCAGAGTCTAAAACAGAGCCAGGCGAGAATGAAGATCATCTAATTGTAGTTGGTAAGTCTAGACCTTATTTGGCAGTTTGGTCGCAAATTCTGTGGCTTATCAGTTCAGAAAACATCATAGAAAATTGAATGGATTGAAAAATATGGCCCAAACAATATAAAAGCTATCTACGAAGCACCGTGTGTAATATAATTCAACATTTCTGCACACCTAGAGGCTGCACAACAAAATGTATTTAATGGCTAAAAAAGTGGATTTTGCATAATATGTCCCCTTTAACATTTAAAGACAGTATGACTCACCTTGTGGAGGTCCCAAGCCCCCTCCAACAGGATACATGAAGCTGAAAGAATCCAGAAAAAGAAACAAATTATGAAAATCCAAGCAACTTTACAGTAAACATGTTGTCAGTTTCAGAACGCCACAATTTCTAAACTATAGGAGCAGAGTGAAAGTTAATGTGGAGCCATGTTGACCTTTAGAAGCTCCTTGTTCATGAATTAAACCAAACCTTCATTTAATGAGTCTTTTGTTGGATTAAATTAAACTTCAAATGACACGTATTAACACTTATGACTCATTTTCATTTTATAGCAGTTCTTTTAGAACCACTTCTTTATTTACTTTTATATCTATTCATCTACAAACTACAGTCTTATATATTAATATATGACTTTAAGGTTAAACATTGTACGTGTGTCATGAACTGTCATGGATTAGTTTGTTTTGGACAAAATTTTACACACAAAAGCATTTAAATCCTAACAACAGTAACATTTACAGAACATGACTGTGAGCAAGTTCTGCAGATGACAGCTTAGTAACCCGCAGGCGTGTTGGGTTGTGGCTGAGAAACAAGCCTTTAAGAAATAATAATCAGAAATCTCTACAAGTCAGCCAAGTCCCCCTCACCCCCCACCCCAATCGCCTGTGCCAACCCACACAAGCCCTCAGCTATTTGTTGAAGAACTTATTAGAAATCGGGTCCTTCAGGCTGGAAGCAGTGATGCAGAGACAAAATAAAGACTGAGCCGTGGAGGGCCTCCAATCGAAACGACCCGCAGCTACGTTTAATCATCACTAATGCAACAGGCGAGTGACGGATCAGAAGCGAGACAACCGTGTCGGCTCACTTTCACTAATGACTCAGCAACAAACACTAGTTTTAACACTAAACACTGACTATGTTCTAAAAATAAGTTTTGGTGTAACCCAGTGGACTAAATAGTGAGTTGTTCTATCATAAACAGTGTTTAACTTCTATAATTATTATTTGTTTTGTATTTTTTTGCTCAAGTTCAGAAGAAATAAAACTAAATATAGAAATCAACTTCACGACCATTTAAAAATAAATGTATTGATCATTTCCTGTTTGAAAACAAAAAGAAAGAGTAGGCAGTTGATTAATATTTTCTTAATTCGTCATGTCATATGTATTTGTTTCTTCATATCTCCACACAGTAATTGAGCAACTATTTATAAAAGAGATAATGTAACAATTATGTGGAGATGTAGATAAAAATTATTCTTCCCCAATATCAAACCCGACAGTGAATTCAAAGGAATAATAAAACCCTTTAAAATAACACCAAAACCATGTGATTATCTCAAGTATTAAGGAAATTATGGATGTTTTTGTTCGGTAAATTAAGCTCATGATTTCTACCGTGTTCCATAGCTGAATCAATAGGGTCTTTGTGACCGTTTCACCTTGTTTTTTTTTTTTTTATATTTTTGCTCATAATTTCCTTAATGTTCAAAGTATCGCCATGAAATATTCAGAAATGATCCACTTGCTGCTTTTTTAGCAGCATCATCTATCCAAACAAAACTCAGCCAAAGTAGCAGAAAAAGCATAAAATGATCCTAAAAGGCTCATATTATCAAATTACAATTTCAAATCAACCTGATGCGTCTTGGAAATCCATTTTAAAAAAAAACAACCAATGACAGCATGCAGAAGGTGTCATGTGATGACGACGAGTGTCAACGCGCAATAAATCATTTTCACAGCAGAGGAAAAAACATATTTTGACGTTTCAGATCATAATAAAATTTAGAAGAAAGGCAGATAAAATAATATTCCTAACGTAGCATACCTATTTAAAGGGTCATTAAAAAAATATTCAGGTCATTTATCTAGGTTGAATTTGACGTGAGCAGAGTTTTTTGGAATTTGTTGAAATAACGAAACAAGCGAAATAATTAGCGAGGTCACCCTCAGTGCAGAATTGTGCAATCTGGTCACAACGGTCTGAGAGGAAAATGGCTGTCGCTGATGACGATATAGGTCAACATCCCTAAATAATATGTTTATTTCCATCCCTCAAAAAGATAAAATAAAATAAATAAATAAATCAGAATAAAAGCAGCACTCATGATGAGAGAGTGGAAAGACAGTCGCAATTTTCTGTAGAATCTTGAACCCTAGAACCTTTTGAAAATATCTTCAACATCTACAATTTATAACATCACTGTTTGTGAAAGAATAATGGATGAAAAAAACGACAAATTCTTCTACAACAGGTGACCTACAAGCAGGAGGATGAGGCCGCCATCAGAGAACTGACGACTGAGAATGTCAGCGATGAAGCTGGACTTGGAGGGTTTTCAGAGTCTTGCGTCTGCTCTCTGTAAGATTTGCGGCTTAAAAAGAAGCTTTGACTGGAGCACAACGCTGCTGCCCACCATCCCGCAGTGAACAGCAGGTCATCATGGCTGAGCAGATTAAAATGTGAGGAGATAAGGAGCTACAGCAGCTGTGGACACTGTGCAAAATAAATAAAAAAGAAGGGCCTGTAATCACCCAGCAGCTACTGTCAAGCTCCTTTGAAGAAACACAAGGCTTTGATCAGAGCCAAATCGGGTGACAGGACATTATTTTTGCTCCTGTTCTGTTGAAATCGCATTTTAAAAGAAAATACTAAATTCTTTGGAACAATGAGACAAACAAGCACAAGGCCTGTTTCAAACAGAAACAATTTGAAGCCATCATAACGTGATTTTGTCATCTCTCTATGAGGAAAATAAAGCACTGATTTTACTGATACAAACTCTACAACCAACAAAAACTAAATCAACATGTTGTCTGGAGACTAAACCATAAGTCATTGCACTAAACTGTCATGTGTTACAGCTTTTATTTTGACGGGTTGCTTCTGCTGGTGGAAGTGGGTGGCTGCGTCAAATACAGACAAAAAACATACTTGTAACACGCGCAAAAAAAGAGGTAAAATCAGTGCAGGTTCATCGTCAACAAGATGGCAACATAACTTCAAGTGCTAGTCAAGTCATGTTGAAAATTCCAATAGTGTGCAGTCCTACTATTTACTTTATTTATTGCAATGTTATAATAAAAACGTGCCAAAAAAAGATTACATTTACACTCTATGAACCATGAGAGGGCTCACATACTGGGACACAAATATAAAGATATTTCTTTGTCTTCCAGGCTTTAAAAAAACAAAAATGTTCATGATAAATGCAAATGTGGTAACCCGATGACATGAACCCTGTCAGTGATCTGTCATGTGTGAACTGGATTTTGTTCTTATTAGAGCATAAATTATGCAGTTATCTGAGAGGAGACTTGGGTATTTAGACAAATGTATTCTCATAAATCTGAAGACAAGTTTAAGACTTATCCACTGCAAAAAAAAAAAAGCACAAACAAAAAAAGTTAGTTCAGGACCATTTATGAGAGTAAAGCAAATAATAAAAAAAAAAAAAGCAAATATATTTCCAATTTGTTGATGCCAAAACGACGAGGCCTACAAAATGTACTGTTGGCCTATTTTCCTTCAGTATGAGCTCTTTGGTTTCACCTGCTGGATCAGTATCACCTGGTTAGTTGAGATGCTGTGGCCAGGCCATATTTATTATTCAAAGTGCTTCTTATTAAATAGTCATGAGGCTGGCATTTCCATCATCTCCTGTGCCTTTGCATACCATTACACTGCTCACCAATGTATGTGTGACAGGGATTTTAGTAAAGGGAAATTTATTCAATATAGAGCTGAGAAATAATCTGGTTCTAGTGAAAAGCTGCGACATGTTGAATGATTTCTGGCAGCTCCAGAACTAATGTGTTTTTTACTATAATCCTCATCTGCTTCGTTATTTTTAAACAGTCTATATTGTAAAAATAGGCAATACCTTGATGAGGATTATAATGGTGACAGATAAAAGATATGCTAAACAGGTACCTTCAGGCCTGTCGACAACACCTATCTGTCTATGATTCAAATAAATAAATAATGAATTTCAACAAAGTAAGATACCAGAACCTCGTTGACATCAATGCGATTTAATGATGTGGCCAACATGGAGTGCAAAATGTGCAAAAATGTCAGCTGTGTTAGCAATATTTAGCTCCTTTCTGACAACAGCCTGGAGCTAACGTTAGCTGTGACACCTGACACAACCGGCCATCTCATCCCATTCTCCTCAACAACAAACCGGCCTCTATCACAAGCTTAACAACGCTTCTGACAGCAAAAAATAAAGTCGTATGACGGTCAGACATGTACATTTTAAAAATAAATTATCCTCTGCTTAAAGGTTCCAATTTAAAAGGCTAAAATACCTGCTGCCTCCCCCAGACCCTGGCCGCAGCGCCATCTTGATAACAGCAGACACTTAGGAATGTGACGTCAGAGGAATCCGGAAGGAAAGTGTGCCCTGAGTGAGGCCTGACAGGCACAGCTGGCTGCGATTGACGAGCTGTGTCATGCGAAATTAGTTTAGTCAGAGCTTGTAAATCCGGTTTACTTTATGGAACTGGGTTAATCTGATTCATTCACTAAAATAACTCACTTGAGTCGTCCATAATATGGAGAGCCATTTCATTCATACTGCGCACACCACCCCCGCCAATAATATACGTATATTGATATACATATAATTAATGGTTTCATAGTTAATGAATTCAGTTTCAGTTTAGTAAAATTCATTTTTAAATCTATGAATGTAATCTCGAATTTCAGTATAAACAATTCAAAATTCATTTTTTGACGGCGTAACTTTCTTCCCATAATTATGTCCCTGATTTATTTTTGCAGTACCCAATTTAACCACGAGGTGTCAGTGTTTATCTTTCACAACATTATGTCGAATTGTTTTTGTGTTTCTTTTTTAAATGTGAAGTTTTGATAAGATTAAAAGTGCTATATATCACAAAGTATTAATTTAAGTCTATTTTACAGTTCACTTATGTAACATCCATCCATCCATTATCTGCCTCTTGTGCTGGGGGCAACAATTTGATCTTGAAAACTAACATCTGGTTTCACAGCATCTTCCAGCTCTTCTGGAGGACTCCAAGGTGTTCCCAGATCAGAGTCTCTCCAGCTTGTCCTGGGTCTTTCCAGGGGTCTCCCCCCACTTGGACATTTCCAGAAAACCTCCTTACCACATCAACTGGCTTTTACGGTAAATAACCCATAAATGTTTGATATTTTTGTACTTTTTACTGCAACCAACTTTTTAACTGAGGTCTGTAGAGTCTAACATGCTGATTTTTGTCAAGTCTCTGGAAGTTGCACAATCTGACTGAACATTTTAAGATGCAATATTTTACCACCACCGTCCTACCCCACCCTAGATTGCTGGGCTCATGTAGGCTCACCGCTGATGTCTTGAACAAACACAAACAGGCCATAATGACATCTCTTTTAGTAAAAAGAGTCAATGACACAATCGTGATGATCGGGTCTTATCGCCAACAATTACAAGACAAACGATAGGATTGAGATGAGTCATCTGGGCACGAGGTACACTGATAAGAATCTCTATCTACTTGTGGAGAAAACAAAAGAGATCATTGTCGACTTCTGAGGAGAGAGCGCACGCCCAGCACCGTCCTTTGACCGTCAATTCTTGAGCAGGTTTGTGTGTTTAAAACAGAGAACTGTCCTCAGCTTTAGCATTTTAGCTTAATTTTTATTAAACTAACAAAAACATGATGCAATGCAGACTTACAGATGAGGTCAGGCAGGAATCCTTGTGGACTGTTTGCAGATGATGTAATGATATCTGTCATGAGAACAGGGAACAGGTGGAAGAGAGCCTGGAGAGGTGAAGGGCTTGAAAGAAAAGTTGTGAAAGGATGGAGAAAAGTTTCAGGAGTGATTTGCAACAAAAGGGTGACAGCAAAGATCAAAGAGGTCAAAGTTTGCTGCGTTGTACCCAGAACCCTGTTGTAATAGGTCACATGTTGCTCCAATGATAGTGATCAATACTGAAATATTATTATCACTGAAACCAGAACTTTAGGCTTTAAAATCTTTTCTAAAATCCAAATATTGACACTTAATTACTGCAGTCATTTCAGGTAATGTATATCATTAACAAGGACACAGTGGAAAGTAAATAAACTATTGAAATCTTGTGTAAATCATGATATAACACACAATATGTATGCCCACTCACTCAATACGTAGATGTTGCACGTTCAGTATTTTCATGTTAATATGTTCATGTAAGTGAATTACGATGCAAGTTTTAATGTTTTAGTAGCTCTTGATAATTAAACAAAAAATCTTTTAATTGTTGTATTATTTTACTTCATTTTTCACTTTTACTTCATCAGAATCAAAAAGGAAATCTTAGGTATCATATTACTCTCCAATAAAGTTGTTTTTTCCTAATTTTATGAGCTGTTTTTTTCCATTATTATAATTTCATAATTCCTAAATTAATTTTTTGTTAACTTTATATAATGACAAAAGAAATGTGAAAAATACAAAAATTAAGGCCTGAAGTTTGATGCTTATAAAAGTAAAGTTTAAAATCAAGAGCCTTGTAGGGCTTAAAGTGTCTCACAGTTAATTTTTTAACCTCATGGAAACATATTTGTGACTTTTTTCATGGTGTGAGATTATTGCAGCTGTTTGGATTCTTTTCTGCTGCGTTTGGGACCCATTATAGAGACAATCGGTCCCATCAGTCCCCCGTCTCCTGAGCCTGGACCTGCTCCTCCCTGCTGTGTGTTCCAGGTTTTAGCTGGAGGCCGGTCCGATCAGTCGACCAGCTCGACGGTTGGTCTGAAGTGGTTTTCGGCAGGCCCCCCATAGAGGAGGTCCAGAAATAAGGTGAACATTAACCCAGGTTTTTTTTTTTCTGGGTATGCCACCATTGCTCATAAATCATTAACCTGTCCAGCATTGAGCCAGTAAAGGCATCAGCATGACATCAATCCATCAGGATTCCTCTCAACCACAGACTCTTGTTGCAGTTTTTTCCAGCCTCAGATGCAAATAAGGTAGTTTTTCTAAAAGAACAAACCTGAAGCAAAAAGAAAGAAAATCCTTGGATCTCTCATTTTTATTCATTTATTTTTCCATGTAGTGTAAGTTAAAGCGTATTTTATTGTTTCATAAACAGGTTCTGTGAAATGCATTACACACACTTTGCTGTTTAAACTGTATTTGACACAACCACTGTTTTACTTTTTTAATTACAATTTTTGGACGTCCCACAAGACAAAATATTACACAAGGTTCATGAAAACTGTTAAATAATGACATACAAACAGGCAAGTTTTAAACAGGTAACTGCATTCAGTTATTTAGTGTTATTTTATTTTTTACTTGTTTAAAACGTGTTTATGGTTGTAGATTCTCACATTTACTTTGGAGTTTGATATCGTTATTTGTTATCAGCTTTTGATTATTTGAGGTGGAAAATTACCAAAAATACATGTTCTTGATGATTTTAGCACAGTTTTATGGTAAAAATATGTTTGTGGTTTATCTGTATAAATGAAGTTTGAGGACCGGAACTCACCGGAGTGGTTCTGGTCTGGCCCGGGAATGTCTCAGGATCCCCCAGGAGGACCTGGACAGAGGGAAGTCTGGGTTTCCCTCCTCCACCCGAGCGTGAATTCATGGAAGAAAAGGGATGGATGGATAAATCAGAGGAGATCAAAAGGCACCTAGCTGTCACTGTTGGTGGTACCGGTGTAGATGTGGGCCCAACAGAGGGTCCCTGAACACAACAGAGGCCCTCTTGGTCGGGGCCCTTTGATGGAGGACTCCTGTCACAGCAGGTCCATACATGTGTAAGTATCTTCTCCATGAAGAGGGTCGGTGTAAACTCTGGTCCCAGTGACCAATTAGGCCAGGCATTGACCGGCCTCGTGACCCCTGACCCCTGCTGGGCAGTCTTATCCGTAACCCTTTGGCTCAGCTGGAGTTGATGTAGCGTCTTTTCTTCCGACGCTGCTAAACACGCGGCCGCATTCAGCCTCGCAGCTTCCACTTTCTGTCTGTGCGTGACCCTCCTCTGTTCCTCCTGTTGACCCCTCATCCAGTCAGCTGATCCACTTCCACCAGTCAGACCCTCGGATGGAGGGTCTTCAGCTCCATCTCTGTCTTTCTGTTTCTCACCTTTAATCAATGAGCGTCATTTATGTCTCTGATTCTGTGTTAATGTGATTCTATAGCATTCACATTTTGAGATCACTTTTCTTCTGTACATTTTTAAGCACGTATCTCGTTCTGTAATTTTTGTTCTATTTCAACAGTTTCTATATCAGTGTTCAGCTCCTTCAGGGAATTCAGACTATAACTTCTGGTATTTCAGCAATTTTTGAGATATTTAGCTTGTTCTGCCAGCATTTTCTAATTGAAAATGAATGAAGCTGGCTTTAACAAAACCCTTTAAAATGTTCATAAATCTTTACATTTTATCTTATTTTCAATTTCTGCTTTTTTAACTTTGTGCAAATTTTAGTTTCCTTCAGGCTTTTATATTGTTTTACCTTTTTTAGCTGTCATGTTGATCTTATCTGCTAATTAATTTACATGTTTTTTGCTTCTTTAAGCTTCTTCCTGCTAATTTAAACATTTTACACATTTTTTTTGCTAATTTCAGCTGTTTTCTGTGTTTTAGTTACTTTTTAGCTAATTTCAGCTAACTTGATACAATGTACAATATGTATTAATACAGTAGGTATTAGCTTTTTTCAGCTGCACTTTTTGTGATCATTTACGAGCTTGTTGTTTCTTTGTGCTAATTTATTTCAGCTACATTTGTTTTAGCTTTTTTTTAGGCTAGTTTAGCTTTTTTAGCTATTTCAAGACAAATTGAAAGTACTTCTTTTCTTGTCTTTTGCTCATTTTAAATTTTTCATTCTTATTTCCCAGTCTGTTTATTTGAACTTGTTTCATCTACTTTTAGCTTTTTTTTGTTGTTAATTTTAGCTACTTTTTTTCCTTTTCAGATTTTTTTTATCCTTTTATTGCTATTTTCTAAGGATTTTTTACTTTTGTTGACCTACTTTCATCTAAAGTCAGCTGTTTAAAATAAACTTGCATTAACAGTTTTGATATTAAACCTTTTCAGCAGCTTTCAGCTAAAATCTTTCAGCATCAAGCATTAGCTGTGGGTTAAACCTTCAGCCTGGTTTATTTTGGAATTTGGCAAACTTGTTGATTTAGAAACAAACTTGATGTTTTATGTTGTATAAATTCATAAATTGGTTGGTTTAACAGGAGTAGAGACTTTACTGTTGTTTCAACCTCTAACAAATGTAAATTAGTCTCTTTGTGTTCCAGTTTCCCCAAAAGAGTAGAAAAAACACAAAAGATGTCAGATCTTCAGCGGCGTCCTGGGTCTCCGAATTAAAGGTCCTATTGAAAACCAAATGAAATGAATCAGTGGATTACAAGGCTTTCCTCAGCAGGGCAACAAATCACAACCATGAGAGGGTTTTAGGTTTTTAACAGGCTCACGAGAAACATCGAGGTCCAGATCTCCTCTGAAGGAGCTTTAAATGAACGGGTTTCAAAGCACAGTGACAGTTTCAGACGTGCACATTCTCATCATAATCAGGTCTATGTGGAGGTGTTTTTTATGAAACTACAGGCATTAAATAAACAAACACTTAAAATCTGCACTTCTTTGTTTTTTCTTAGACATTCAGGTACGGAAATCAGGTAAACCTGAGCTCACCTGTGATCGTTTCCTCTTTATAATCCTTTCAAAATAAAGTATGAAGGCAGAAAAGACGCTTCAATTTGATTTTTTTTTTGTCTTTCAATTGAAAAGGCAAAACAAAAAAAGTTGTCAGGTTACTACTAAGTAAAATTTAAATTAATCAAATTCACAATTTTTAACTAGACTAAATGTTCTAAAATTTTTCCCTTTTCTTATTCAAATGTTTCTCTTGCTTAGAAAAAAATACTATCACGTGACTTTTCTTGTTCGGAAAGAGCGGCCATATTGTTCAGGGCGAGGACAAGCTGGTGAAGATTAATGTTGTAACCCCGACATGTTAAGTTTAGGTCAGCACGTCAACGATTATTTTGATTTGACAGAAATTTGTCAGTAAATATCATTTCAGGTAAAAACATAAAGCCAACATATCTGCAAGTGATGATAGACAGAAACTAACCAATGAAAAACCAATATTTATGTGTAATTCTATGCTGAAATCTAGCCCTGATAAACTGTTTACATGAACAGCCCACCCCTTCCAATATGGCGTCTCCCTCTCACCACACAGGTCTTCTTCTGAAGCCTGACTCCTCCAGTCAATAAACCTCACTGGGTCAAAGCATCATGTTCTGACGAACCTAAATGTTATCATGACTTCATGGTTTTTCTATTTATTTTAGTCTACCTCCACTAGAGGGTCGTCCCAAAAACCTCCACTCTGAGACCTGGTTTCAGAGTTGAATGCAGTCGGCCACACAAACGTCCAAAACAAGTTACAACTTCGATTAAAATCTCCAACATGTAAACAGAACTTACACTGGGCCTCACGGACAAACACAGAACTGCCCGTCTGTTTCTGAAGAGTTTGAATGTTTAAAATACAAATAAACCATTGAAATTTATTGTAAACCTAATGAGCAACACATTGAGTTAAATAACTGACTATACCTAAAAGAAACTTACGAATTTCTGATGCATTTCGGCTGTTTGTGTAAGCGACACATTATATTTGTAACAGCTTTTAAATCTTTTATCTGGAAACCAAATAAAAGATTTGTTGTCCCTCTTTTTTATTCCTACAGTAAACAATGCAGACTCCAACCAGCATGTATAAAAAAAGAAACGTGAGCATGTGTAATCTTCAGAAATAAAAAAAACATTTTACTTGAAATACCAATATATTCTCAGAAAGTATAAATAATGATTTAACAATTGATTTCAGTTTTATACAAAAATAATACATGAGGAGAAGAGAAAGAATCACGTCGGGTCACACAGGAACAATACGAGCGCCGCCTGATCAGATCATCAGAGAACAGTCACACAGAAGAACTAATGACCTAATGTTGAACAGGAGGCTGGATCTGCACACTTTTACCCGCCGAACGGATGAACTGAGTTAAAGGTCAGGTGTTTTGAAGTGGGGTTCTGTGGAAAGGTTATGAACAGTTATTATCTTACCTGTTGTAGATACCTCTCAGGTTAGGGAAAGTTTAAATTTTAATTACTGAAGCTACTAGCTTAGATTAGGTGAGGAAGGCAAAGTGGATCGCTGCCATTTTATGAAAACTCCTCTATTAAATAATTAATTTTATAAACCTTATTATTTGTAATTGCTGATAACAGCAAAAGCAGCCAGCTGTAGCACTAGATGATGGTGTCAAGGGCAGCAGTACACTTTGGTCTTAGGTTAGCCGTTAGCTCGTCAAGCTGGGCTACAACTTATTGCTGCTACTCAAAACTGCGTGTCAAACTGAAGGCCCACAGGCCAAATCTGGCCTTCTTCAACATTTTATCCGGCCTCATAGTTAATACTTCAAATGTGAAGTATTTCACTTTTTTATCTCTGTATTTAGTGCATTATTCTAATGACTGGTCAACTTTCGAGAAAATTGACTGAATTTTTCAGTAATCTTTGTTGATTTTGGTGTGGAAAGAGCAACAGAGTCAACTTTGATTATCTTTTGATGTGTTCTTTTTTATTTTAAAGTCAAATAATTGGATTTTAGTGAGTTTTACCTGATTTTGCTGGATTGTAATAAAATATATCTTTAAGAAATAATAAATTAAAACGTTGCTGATAGAGTGAAAGACATAGGAAATGAACACTAATGACAAGTCTTTCTAAATTTGATCTTTTTTCATAATCTGTTGCATGTTCTATATGCTACATTAAACATAATTTGGAAAAGATAATTTCTATAAGACTAATTTGTTATATACAATTTCTTATCTAAATATTGACAAAAATTGGCCCCTGGCTTGGACCAAGTTTTAACTTTTGGCCCCCTTGTGTAACAGAGGTTGACACCCCTGATCAAAACAAAAGAGCTATCTGGAACAGGTAAGATATTAATTGTTCATTGTGACCTTTTAACATTACTCCAAGTCAAAAGTTTGCTTCGCTGTGGCGAACAGAAACAAAACAACAAAGTGAGCAACTAACTATTGGTGTTGAATTTGGCCTTGAGATGGTCAGACTCTGAATCATGCGCGTTCTGGTTGACTGAAGGGGGGGAGGGGTCACAGCGGCTGTCTGAACACACCTTAATACTGTCACCGTGGGCGTATGTAGACCAAATCAGCGTCTCTGGAATCCATGATTAAACACACAACGCTGTCCTTTCATGCCTGTTTGGTTTCTGAATACTTGTCAATATTTTCATTCTACAGAGGGTCGAGGGGCCGTGATTCACGTTGAGGAGTTATTAACAATATTTGTCCTTTTCCACAATGTGGCAAGAAGTGGGAGAGATAAAAGCAGGGCGAGTCCCATTCCTGAAATTCACCTGAACCTGTGTGCAAACAACCGTCATCCCAGGTTTCCATGGAAGAGAAAAAGTGTGTGAGTCAGTCCTCCGCTCTGAACCAAGGCCCTACACTTTGGCACAGCTGTCACTCATAATTCACCCTGCTTGTGTCGTTTTACAGCTTCATCAACAGCATACAGGAGCTGATATAGTGCATATTCGTTTCCAGCCTCGAGTGTGTGGAGTTTTGTGCAGAATCCAGTGATACAAAGCACGGATTGCATAGTCCTATTCACGATTGTCGAAGTCTTTTTCAATCACAAACAACATCATTTGCAGCAAACCGAGTATGAAAATATAACATGGAAGACTGGTTTAAAGTAATGCATTTACAAGATCAAATAAAAGCTGATTGTCGCTCCTCCAGGACGCCGTCTCTGTCAGTGTCTTCATATTTCCACCTTAAATCACAGTTCAAGTCACCCCGGAGCTGTTAGTTCAGTTCATCCCGGTGCCTTTTTTGTTCTGTCGTGTTAAACTCAACACTGTTTTTCCAAAGTTTTTGTGTTTGAATCCTCGTTGATCGTTTTTCGTGCCGCTGACTCTTTTTAGTTTTATTTTTCTCCCTCTCCCCTTCTGTCCCGCATGTCTGGTCTCCACCACCTTTTGCGTCGCTGCTCCTTAATGTTTGTCGACCGTTCGTGTCGTCCGCAGCTCGTGCGCGGAGGGGGTGGGGGTGCTTGTGGGTCATTAGGGGTCATCATGGTTACGGCGGCGTAGAGGGTGGAAAAATGTGCTCAGGTTGCCGGGCAGCGAGGAAGTCGGGTGGACGCTCTCACCAAGCTTGAAGAGGACACTGAAAAAGACAACGGAGAGAAGAAACATTAAAAATAAAATTCTTCATCATTAAGCGTTAATATTTTCTTTATTTAACTTATAATGAGTTGTGTTAAATGTACTAAAATGTCCACTTGATGGCAGCAAAAATAAATTACGAACAGAGCGATGAATTATTAGGAGCAAGAAACTTAAAAACAACAAATATTATAGTCTGGAGGCGACAGTTTGAGGGTTAAAGCACAGGAAAGTCACTCAGGAAGCGTTTTTGTCCTTTTGAAGATTTTCCTAACAACTCTTTACATTTTTAATTCATAAAACAGTTGATATTTTATAACATTTATCAGATTCGTTTGTCCGGTTTAGGGAGAAAATCACAATTTAATAAATTAAAATGACATTTTACAACTCAGTTGTCAGAATATTTTCTGAGAAAAAACAGATCAATAAACTTAACAGAGAACCTTTGGCACCTAATTTATGTCTATAATAAGGTTTTTCTACTAAAAGTCTCTTGAATTATCCTGCATAAGTGATGCTGATGAGTGTTTGAATGGGCCACAAAAGGGTCATTAGGATTTAAAAAGTTTGTGTTTTAACTAATAATTTATTTTATAGGAGAGTGTAATGTTATTTATGTCAGTGGCTCAAAATCATTTTAGCTTCTGACCCACAAAATACCAGCAGCAAAGACCCTGAATCCTAAACAAATATGTCTAAAAAGCTAAATAAACAAGCAGATTGAATTTGGATCCACTCATGAAGGCTTTTTGCAGTCATAGTAAAGATGTGCCATTTGAGAATATTTTTATTTTTACAGGATTGAAAGGCGCTATATAAATAAACTTTACTTAATCACAAAAGGCACCGTCTAAGGAAAAAAAACGACAATTTTTGGATGAGCACTTAAACATCCAGTAGTAAGGGCTTTCTTTTTTTTTTCTTTAAATGACTCCATCAGGCTCGGGTCTGAGCGTTCAGCTTTTCTGCTCGACAGGTAAAAGCCGCTTCAGTTTCCATGGCAACCAAACAGCAACGTTCAGCTCGTTAAACACCTTGCGTGAGAATCATCAGGCTTCTCCTTCAGGTTTGTGATTCTTGCAAAGCGACGCTGTAATTCGTGAGCAAGCTCAACGTTCTGGGTCATTTATGCGTTTGGCTGTTGGCTCTGTCTGTGTTCACCAACTGGTTGTTAACGGTTCGTTTCTGCTGTGTTAGTTGAGCTTATCTGCTAAAAACAACCACCTTACTGAAACTTACTGAAATCCATGAAGCAGCTGAATATCCTTATGACTTCATGGATTTTGTCATTTCACAGTAAAAGCGTTGACTATAACTCCTTGATATTTCTCTTCTCAGGTAAAAACAGAAATTTCTGTCTTCCACTCTTTGTGCGTCACACCTGAACAAACACCGTCTATTTCTCCCGCTTCTGAAAACCTCATTTCCACTCTCTTCTTCGTGGACTCTTTTGGTGGTGTGGATTTATTTTTCAGCTGCCTCCCTGCGTGGAGACAGCTGACCCCGGAGTGACCTGTCGGCCGACAAACAGCCTCACCTGATAACGCTGACCTGAGTCATTAGACGCGGCGGTGTGAGCAGAGGTGAGCAGCAAACAGACGCAGGTATAATGGAGGGCTCTTAGTAAACAGCCGGTGTTGTAAAGCCTGAGCAGGTTGCTTGTGTCATGAAGGCTGCCCCCTCTTTTAAATGATAAGAATAAAAAAAGTGGATTTTCAGACAAATAATAAAAAAAATAAAAGAGTTTGTGAAATGCTGGTGTAAAAACGGGGAGTTTGGTTTATGTTGTTTTTCAGACTAAAATACTAAATATATTTGTGTTTAAATTGTAAAAAAGATAAGACCATAAAAGCTTAAAACACTCTTTTTTTCCTACCTTTTTGTTAAAGAAAACAAAAATATGCAGTAAAATGGAAAAAATAACAATAATAAAAATAAAAATTTATTATATTATCTTATATTTTGGACAAGAAAATTGATAAAGTCCACCTGAAATCTCTAAAAAACACAATTCTGTATCATTTATGTTTTATTAAAGACAATTTATGTGTCCTACATCACAATTTTAAAAATCAGATTACTAGATTTAGGTTTTTGGGGCTCATGTTTGTTCAATTTGAGCATATTTCAAAGTGTGGCCTGTTCATTTTTCTATTTTACATTAAGTTTTCCTACAATGATTATGTGTAAGTGTTTAAAAGCATTAAACATTTACGTACTTTTATTTAACAAAAGTAAAAATAGATTTTTTACAAGCTATTTAGGCGACTAAACTAAATTTCTTTTTCATTGTTGAGGCTTCTGCATGATATTTACTGTTTTAACACATTTATGTTCTTCCACCAGGTGCTGCTTCATTTCTCAGCGTACGGTAGATTTTACTTGTTCTTAATTATATTTTTTGTAATTTTCAGATCCGAGGAAACACACCGCTCTGTCGTGAAGCCGTCGCTGAGGCGGTGCTGCGCCTCAGCGTGGGAAATTGAGCGTGTGAAAGCACCGAGGACAACATTTCAGGCTAGAGCGATCATGGAGAGGAGGGAGAAGTAGGAAAGAGGAAGAGCTGTAATTACTAAAAGAAAAAAAAAAACAACAACTTCCACCTCCGGTCGACTCGTCTCATCTGCAGCCTCACTGTAGCATGAAGGAAAGTAGCAGAAACTGGTTGGAAACTTTGATTAACAGGTCTCATTTCCTGATCGCAGAGGTGAATCTCACCAGGAAGATGAAAGTGAAAAGAGGGAGCATTAATCAGGAGGCGTTCAGGTCGAGGGAACCCGTGATTGATTGGACAGCCGTTTCAGGGGAAATAGGAGTTGTGAGGAGTGTCCTAACCGAACATCCATCTCATCCGTTCGCCTCGCAGTGTTCAACAAGAAGTCACAGGATTTTGAGCGTGCAACCGATTGGTTTCTGTGAGCTGAAGCTGTGAGACAGAACTAATAAAGTTGTATTTACCAAGGAGAAACCCCCAACTTGCACCACCTTGTTTACAGGAGCGTCCTAACGTGACAGAGAAAGCAGACGATCACAACACACACACTCTTCGTGCTTCTTCTTGGGAAATAATCAAGCAAATTAAAACAACTATGACAGCGGGAGGAGGACAAAAAAATAAGAGAGTCCAGAGGTCTGCTGCTAACTGAGGTTTGTGAGACGCGTCGTGGCGTTTGGGTGGAAACTCACCGTCTTGTTGGAGGACATGGAGCTGAGAGTGCTGATGCTGTTGGTGTCTGTGACCACCATGGCTGGAGGGAAACGTGACGGGTGGGAATATTGAGGGGGCTCCTGTTTGTGAGAATACACTGCAAAGGAAAAACAGGAAACAGTCATTTTATGTCATTAGAATAAAGCTTTGAGTACTTTTTTTCCCATGTTGTATTTATTACATTAAGAACTGCCTTGAAAAAGCAAAAATCTTGTGGGATCTGCTGGTGCTCAGGGTTGAGGTGTACGCCAGTCATCCTCTCACTCTCATGTAAGGGTGTAAAAATTCAGACACTGAAATATTGCGATATTTCATTTCCTGAAACTTATTGATTCTCAAAAGCAATTTATAGATTACTATAGTAAATTATTAAATAGAAATAAGAAAAACATTAAAGGGATTTGGAATGTATTAAATAATATTATC
>JARVJO010000330.1:18748082-18778321 GCA_031762555.1 Cynodonichthys magdalenae | reverse complement strand
TTTATTATTATTTGTTAAATTTGTTAATTGTCTGAAATTGTCTGAAATAAATTTCATTCATTCATTCATTCATTCATAGATTTTTAATTAAGGGTGAAATCAGATTTTTATGCATTTAATGCATGATGGGCTTTTTATGCTGGAGTTTTTTTTCTAAATTGGAATCTTTTAGAGAAAAAATGGCAATATATCACCTTATCACCAGTATCGCAATATATCATATCGTGATATACTGTATGTATCATATCACCAAATGTTGCCAACACACATCCCTACTGTTACCTGACAGGTATGTTTTTTGGTCTACAGAAGGAAACCAGAATATCGGAGAAACCCAACTGGTGATCTGGGAGGACATGATAGATACTTACGATGCATACAGAAAATTGTTGCCAGGGAATAGAACTTGTAACCTTCTTCAATGTTCCACCCTTTTTAAAAGACTTGTGTGTTTTAAATATTAAGTTATAAAAACAAAAATTCTATAGCCTTATTAGATTAAAATGTTCAGGGTTAAAAAAAACAAGGAATCAATGTAGGAATCAAACTAGTTTTTCTTGCAGGAATGTAGCTTTGCAAGCAAAAGTTTTAAGCAAGGATCACAAATGATCTTTGAGAGTTGGCTCGGTTTGTACCCATCATGGCAGCTGACCCCGTTTGTGATTTAATCTGCAGGAGGACCCATTTTTATGAAAGTAGGCAGATTTGCACTAGTTTTTCAATAATTATTATTGATCATCAGGGCTGAACATTTGGCTCAGATGTTTTCTGTTATCGGGGAGCTCCAGGTTCAGGTGTATAAATACAGCTCTAAGGCTCTTCAGAGCGTGATGCCCACGGCGACTTTAAGGCTGTTTCAAGAGAAAAGTTGTTGCACAATTTGCAAAATTCTGGAGACATTTATGAATTTTCATGATGAATGCTGTTCACCAGTCACAACCCAGTGAGACACCACTGACATGTGTTGAGGATGACTCTCAGCTATTAAACCACCACATTTTAGCTCAGTATCTGTAAAATTGAGATATTTTTGTCTTTGTTAAAGTCAAATAGCTGTAGCTGCCTCTGGATCCAAACATTGATCAGGTGTAGATGCACACGCAATGATTATTACTGAATATTAAATACATAGAGGATGTATTAAAACTGTTAGACACGTCACAACATTTTATGTGGCCTTCAAAGATGCATTAATTTCTTAAAATAAGTTTCTTTAAAGTCCATATCCAGTAGTACAGCCAACATTGACCATAAACTACATCGCCTATGATGCATGTTGATTATTTTATCCGTGAAATGATGACATCCAAACACTAGGTGGGGGTGCACACAGGGTTCTTTAGTAGTCGGCTATTTTTGGATGCAGCCCAGTTGTACTGGGAAGTGGGAATTTCTCACATACAAGTCGTAAATTTAAACTGGAACCAGTGGGAATTCCCTGTCAGAAAGTGGGAGAGTTCAGAATACAAGCTGTAACTTTACACAGCTTAATAATGAGTAAAACTCTCTTATTTTTACTTTTAATAGTAGTACTTTTCAGTGTTTATAGGAAGATGTGTTAAAACACTGTTTCTATGCAGGAAAAACACGTAGAGCTCAGTTATTGTTTGTTAGCGGTGCTCAGCTGTGGCGATGAGACGAGTAACGTGACGTTTTGTGTTTAGCCAAAGTTAAACACGAAACATTAAAGTTAATTACCTTTGAGGGCCACCTGCTGGTCATGTGACCCTCTGTGATAGATCACTTTCTTGAGGACAAACTACTAACATAGTTTGACCTAATTAACACAAGTCATCAAAGTAACACATAATATTTCCACTAAACACAGCAGGACATAAGAAAGTCTTTGAGTTACTGACTGTGTGAGTGAGTGACCGCGGACATGAATGGCTGCTGGCTCATGTGGCTGGGCGACTGATGCATCAGGCTGGGCTGGTGGGGGCTGTGGAGCTGCTGGGTGAACTGAACCGGCTGGAGCGCCGCGAGGCTGCCGGCCACGCTGTTGATGACCGGCACCGTCTGAGACTGTGACGTGTTTAAACCTGACAAGACACAAGTGATGCATCTGTCAGTCGGCGCAGAATAAAATAAACAAATGACATAAAAAACGTCAGGACTCACTCTGTGCTATGGCCATGACTCCAGACAGAGGCATGATGAGGTTCTGTTGGTGGCCGTGATGGGAACTGTGGATGTTTGTCAACGTGCTGACTGGGGGAAGTCCTCCACCTGAACCTGAAATCTGAAGAGAAAAGAGGGAAATGAAATTACGCTGCCTTTTTTTTATTGCACTCTTATTTGCTTTTAGCTGAATATAGCACTAAGCCTGAGTACCTCCTATGTAAATTCATGTTCAAAGTGAAACAGATGTAGCCTGCTAAACAAACAGAAGGCACGATGTTGACTTAGTTCAGATTCTTTTGTACAACGCTGCACTCGTACCACAAAAGAAGAAAAATGGGAAGGAAAAGAAACACAAATAAGGTGATGCAAAGTATGTTCCTGCAGAAAATGATTAAAAATAACGTAAGTGCGTTTACAGTGACATCTGTCTGAATCCTCCCCTTGGTGCGATGGAGCTTATTTGAATGCAGCTAACTTCCTGACCACCTGCAGACAAATAAAACCCTGATATCTGACCTGCGCAGCCCACTCACTACTCTCAGTTCACACCTTATCACACCAAAAAGATGGAAGTGCTCTGACAGGGAAGTTAAAACGGTCAACGAATTAATGTTATGCGAGATCCTTTACAAACTTATTCCTCTGCTTTTATTTGACTGGGAAAAGCAAAAACTCTGAAATTAAAAATTCTACTTTATAAAAGTGTCCTTACTAAGCATCAAAGTACAACAAACACATCCAAAAAAAGTTGTTTTTCCTTTTAAAAAAAACAAAAGTAGTCAGACTTAAAACACAGCAGCTATAACGGTCAATAAAAGAACTCATCACTATCAATCCTAAACATTTACACCCAGAGGTTTGCGTATTTCCCTCAGTGAAAACAGCTCCTTCCATGACCAACAACATGCACTGAACAGTCTTTAAAGGATCGTTAGAGCTCAAAGTAACCAAGTGTCTTATAAAACGTGGAGGCAACTCATCATCACAATATCGTCAGCATTAAATAAGATATTAGCATTTTCAAACTTCTCTATAAACACTGTTCATCTATAAAATAAAATATGCATTTCTTGAAAGAAGTTCATGAACTTCAGATGCCGTTCATGCCAACCGTTTGAATCATCATCCTGCATGGGGGTGACCCAACAGTAGCTTAATATCTGTAAAACTGACATTTTTTATGGTTGTTGTTACAAACAGTTGATCAGCTGTAATGTGTTGTTTTGAATCAAATTAAGAGTTAATTATTTGTAGATTTCTTTCTAAGTTTAATAAATATTTGTCCAATATTTCAAGAGATCGTGAAGTGATGCTCACTGAACAGCGTGCCGGTCAGTTTGAAGGAAAATAAATTTGGCAAATACATGTCGTAAGTGAGATCTTTGATACTAAAAGAGCACGAAGATGATTTAAAGTCACTGTTTAAATATTGGTTTCTATCAGAAAAGAGAAATCGTACAGATAAAACAGCAAAAATCAAATGTTGGCATCATTCTTCCACCTTCAGCTCCTCTTTGTGTGGCGTTTAATCAATAGGAGCAGAATGCTCCTTTGTTGAGTTTATTGGCAGAGCGGTAAAAAATGGCCGCTGCGCCCTCTCCAACACATCAGCACAATGTGAGAACTGTTGACTCCTACCAGTCTACAAGAGAGGAAGTTCAGGAACTTATTTAATCTGGGGCTATCGAGATCTGGAGGCGTTTACTCACCATCTTGACGTCGGGCGACAGCAAGCTATGGCTGTGGTCCAGTCCTCCTGGAGACACCTGCTGGAGCACCGACTGGCTGGTTGCCATGGCGTTGCTGCTGTGGTGACTGATGGCGCTGGAGGAGTTGACGTCGCCTTGGCTGTAACGCACTGAAAAGCAAAAGACAGATGGGGGGTTACTCTACAGGCTCGCAGATCCAGATCCAGGCGTCACTGCCGTCAACCAATCAGATTCACCCGCTCCCCGACTCAAACAGGGTGGGATGGGGCAAACAAACACACGCTGACCTGTCCACTGCTGCTATCTGTGCAGCTCAGCCAAGGCCAGGCACTGTGTGCTGACAACAGTACGACTCCCATCAGCCTCTCTGCTCAGCACACACACGCCGCTGACGACGTGTCTGATTACGTCAGCGTGAAGAGGTCAATGACGTTTGTGTGTGTTGGGGGGGGGGGGGCACAATGTTCAATAAAAGATTATCTGAGAAGGAATTTTCTACTAAAGCAAAAATATCTCCGCAACAAAAATATTGATCTTTGCAAAGTCACTTACACAATTTTTAGAAAATAGTCCATCTTGAGGTTGTAACCATTTTAGTCAAACCTTGCTCAGATTATGTCTTGTAGATGACTCTCAACTACTACCACATGTTTTAGCTCATTATCTGTAAAATTGTCTAAATCATAGCAATTTTTGTGTTGGTTAATGTCAATTAGCAGTGGTGGCCATCTTGAGTCAGGTTAGCTCCAAACCTTAATCAGTTCCTGAAAGTTTCATTAAGGTCCGTCCAGAGATTCACAACACATTTTGCTAACAGACAGACGAAGCTGGCTCCAAATATTTAATGTTAAAGTTTTTCAAATGAGCTTGCACAATCTGTTAGCACTCAGAATATGTGTTGGGGCTCAGTCTCAGCTACTACTACGCCAGATCCTAGGTTAATATCTGTAAAACTAACAGAGGTGTAGCTATTTTTGTGGCTGTGGCAGCCATCTTGAATTCAGTCTCTGAAGAGGTAAATCCAATCATTACTTCCTGCTAGTTTGATTAATTTATGTCCACACACACAAGCAAACTAGAGCAAAAACATTAACGCCTGCCTTCACTATTTAGTGTTATTAATTCTCTAATAAATATGAGTAATCACATATGTACAATGTTGCAATATAAATAAAGCTTGTACCATCACTTAATCCCTTGTCTAGACTACAAGTTGTCTCTCAAAGGAATGCGCGCACACACACACACACACACACACACACACACACACACACACAGAGAGTGACAATCAAATGCCTGTTTGCTGATGCAGGCCCCCTCTGATACCAACAGAGTAAACATTACACAATTACAAGCAATGTCAAACACATTCTTATCCTGTGGTCTCAGCCTCTCATGGACGGAGGACGCGTCCCCTCCCTCGTGAACAAACCCCCTCTGAGACAGACTCTGTTTGCACTCAGATCTCCCATCTTCCCTGAGCCCTCCGTCCCTGACCCAGGTGTGACGGCCTGAGCGCCCAGCCGAAGTTGGTCCCGCATGACAGGAAGTATTGATATACAGCCGTTTTAGAGATAAAAAAAAGAAGGTGAGGCGCTGACAGCAAAGGTGAGCGATGAGGGAAGCATTGATTGGAACAGGATGTGCACATCTACAGGTTTAACACGGGTTTCATTGTGACAATCCTGCTAAATCATCTCACTTTGAGTTAAAACAAACACGATTATCTAGTTATTTAGCACCAAGTTCTGTGAAAGTTATGAAAAAATAATATTATAAGTTATATCATAAGAGACCATGTTGGAAAAACTCCCTTATTCACTTCACTGTGTTCACTATACCCACATAGCAAAATTTGTCTGGCCCAGTTCTGGCCCACAAAATGTACCGACCATTGGCCCAGGAGTTGCAATGAATGACGGCCCTTTAGTGACCCAGATGTGGCTTGCAAGAGGTGGTCCATTAATGGGGTTTGGTTTATGTATGCAAATGCCAGCAGTCAAGCAGGGCCAGTTTGACACTAGATCTGTTCCACAACTGTCTGCTATGTGGGTATAGCAGACCAAAGGTTCCCAAAGTTGTATTGGGACCCCACTTTATGTTTTAGATCTTGAGATGATTTCCAATCATCAAGTTTGGTTTATTTGGCCCAAATCTGTCAATGCCACAATTGGTTCAGTTGTGGTTTGGACCACCTCTGGCAAACCACATCTGGGCCACCAAAGGGCCGTCATTCTTTGCGATATCTGAGCCAAGTGTTAGAGTGTCAGTGCCTTGAGTGGGCCAGAACTGGGCCAGACAAATTTTTACTATATGGGTCTTTGTTTACAAGTAATTCTATGTTCCTACGCTCACCAACTCTGAGTAGGAACCAAAGAAAATGAAGGATTAAGAAAGTTGAAATGAATATACAAGATCAGATTAAAAAAGGTTATTTCTGAAGACATACCTGTTTAAAATTTGGATTTAAAGGCAAATTAGGAAGATTATGTGCTTTGTTATTTAATGGTCATTTTTATGTAAATCTCAGTTATGGCAAAAATCAATGTTGGTGTTTTTGTTTTGTTCATTCTGACTCATTTTGCCAGTACAGGTCACATATGTTCGTTTTGCGCAGAACTCCTCTGCAAAACATAAAAACTAATCTTTTAAACAATAAAATGTTTCATTGCTTTTTGCTTTAAGTCTTTAACCTGAATGACTTTAGGTTTTTGCCTCTCATTTAAAAGACAAACACATTTTCATTTAACTATCAGCAAGAAAGCAAACGTATTTCAGCCAAGCACTGCTCTGATAACGTCTGACTGTCACTTTGACTGCTGCAAAGCCGCAGGGCCATATTTCATGATCTGAAGTACCTGTCCTCCATTTTGTCCAGCCAGCAGACTTCATATTGTCTCCTCTGACATACTATCAACCCCACAACAGCCCGCCGTGCCTTGTAAACACCGCCGCAGAACAATAAAGCACTCCATTGGACTCGTGACCCCCATTGCTACACAATAGAGGAGGACTCATAAAAAGTCAGTTATCTCGAAGCTGGGCGACCTCTTTAAGTCTCACGAGGAGAAGGAGATGCTATTCAAGGCAGGTTTTGTTACTCTGGCTTTGGTTAAAGTCTAGCTGAAGGGATCGTGGATTGTGAGCTGGTGTTCTAACTCTCTGAGGTGTTTCCAATCTGGCTTTGAAAGTTGTGTGGAACCAAAGTTTTGCTTTTGGTGCGATTGCTCAATCGAAGATTAAAACAAACAAAAAACGGAGGCGTGCCGTTTGAGAGCAAGGGGAGGGCGAGAATCTCAGAAGGGGAGTGGCAGCTGAGGAACTACAGCAGGTTTAAAAGGCCCACGCTCCCCATGTGACCCGTGTAAAATCAAAGCCAGCCTCTCCAACCCCAGGCTGTGGCCATTGTAGAGCGGCTGTATGAGGCAGACCTCCTGGGTCTCTGCAGGACGTATCCGGTCCCCTCTTTGTGGCACGGGGCAGAAGAAAGTGCCGAGCTCGGCCATCGTTTCTGAGTGTGTATCTGTGTTTTGGGGTTAGCCTGAGGTAACCGCAGCCCACGGACTCCAACTTAAATTACCACTGTATCGGATCAGGACTGTCTGAGTCTGCTGGTTTTTAACTCTACAGCTCCTCTCACAGCAGGAGTTCACCTTCTGTAGGGTCCCAGGATCGAAAGGAGGAGGCTGAAATATTATTATAAAGGAGATTGTTGCTGATGTGTCAGAACCAAAGCATCACGTGTTTAGAAGGAACTATCCTCCTTATTTGTGGGATTTTAAACAATACATGAAAAATAAACTTTTTTTTATTTTCTGACATGTTACTAATAAGTTAATGAACTATTTGTACTTTCTGTGCCGTTTTGAAATCTTTACGAGGAAAAAGGCCCAGTAATTACACTAAAATGATCCCTAAAGCAAAGAATAAACACATTATTTTATGAAACCAGTAAAAATGCTAATATTTAAAGCAATTGGAGCCCTTATCCTGTATAAGAACGTATCAACACATACCTTTTAAATCACAAAAAATGAAAAATATCTACACATATTTCCTTTTTCAACATTTTCTAGGGTTTTTCACTGTTGAAGATCTAAAAAAAGACTTCAAGTATATTGTCTACGCTAAAATTTATATTGTAATATTAAAAAAAAAATACAACAATAAATATTTTAAGGACAGGAGTAGAAATTCAGATTCCAGCACAAAGGAAATACAATGCACTGTGATTAAACTACTTTTTTATTGCAAAATTAAAATATACTGTGTTTATTGTTAATATTGGAACTAAAAACTCTTTTATTTTTAATTTAATTTGAGGATATTTCTGCCTCAAGCAACATTTCCAGAGTCCCTACATTAGATTTGATTGCATTTATTATAAAATCACAACGTTAAAATGCACGTCTGTAACATTAGTTGTGTTTAATGTCTTGTTCAGTACATATTTGTAAACCTGATCATGTTTAAAACATGTTCTATGTGAGTCAGGGTAATGAGATTGTTGTTTGGTCTCTTTATACTTTGTTAAAGTCAAAATCTAATTTTTTTTTAATTTGGCAAAACTCTTTTCCGTTTTTCTTTAAACATAACAAGGCTCGAGTAAATCCTGACTAAATATTATTTAGAGTATGTCGTTAGTATTAAAGGTGATTTATGATGAGCTCATTGGATGTTATTATTAATAAGTAACAGGTGCCAGCTAGTCTGTTCGAACCATCGGTTTCCGTTGCTAAAGTAAAACAAAAAAAGTCACAAACAAAAATGCACGTCACAGTGTTTGACTGTCCATCCAGTTGTGACCGACTGATCAATGAAGCAAAACAGAATCAATAAAAACTCCCCGACTCAGGTTTGCTTGAAATGACCCAGCAGTGACCTTTTACGTTTGACTGAAGGTGAAGCGGAGGTTTAAGAGGGGAAAAAAGGTAGTATTGGTGGTGGTGGGGTTGTGCCTTTCTTTTTTTTCTCTCTTTCTAAGGCAGAAGAAGCGGTGATCAGTCCTGTCTGGACAGAAAAGAGCCAATACCCCAGCGGACAGCTCCTGCTGCTCTGAGTCTGCAGCCAGATTCAGCAGCTATACTGATGTCCATGAAGGTGAGGAGGAGGCCCAGCTGTGATAAATGAACCTATGTTACAGTCACTGCAGTCTTCTAATACACCACAGACAAAAGGAGCTCCTGCTGGGCCAGAGTATAGAGAGGAGAAGTCCGAGGAGCTGCTTATCAAAGGCCCGGGAGATGTAGAAGCAAAGGATTTTAATTGTCTATTAAGCATGCATAATACAGGCCGTGCCCCGGCAACGCAATGAGACGCCCCGCTGGGATGTTAGTGTCGGGTCAGAGCTGACGCTAAAAAACAGCTGATGCTGTCGGCAAGAAGCCAGCAGGACACCTTGTAAGTAGCCAGCTGAGGGTTTCTTTTCTTTTTTTTTTTTATTTATCAACTTTTTCCTTCTGCCGGACAAACCCCTAAAACTGACTCCACTGCACACACTCACAACCTGAGGTCAATGCCTGGTCAGGTGTTCTGGGCCGCATCAAGAGAAAAAAAAACTAAAGCAAACAGGAGATCTACAAGTGGGACCAGTTTATCCAAAGGTAAAAGAGCAAGTCAAGGCAAACAATTTGTTTTCCCTTCAAAGGTGGCCTCGTGTTCGAACACGAGAGGACAACAATGGGCTCTGAGTGACTCTCAAATCACACTTTTATGGACGGTGAGTGATGGCGTGACCTATCGGTTTGTTTTTTATGTAGAAAGTGTCAGGTGGACTCGCTCGGTTCTACTTTCCCTGAGCACAAATGTCAGGTCAGAGCAGAAACCCTCAGCGTCTCCCCATTTAGGCGCCTCTCGTTAGCACCCTGGAAGGGAGGAGAAATGACGGCTTTACGCGTCGAGGTGTTCTGGATGTGTCCCGGACCCCCCACCCCGCCCCTCCCTCCCTGACCCTGGCCTGACCCTGGCCTGTCACAGGATGGCTGCCCTTTGTGTCATGGCTCTCCATGCTGACTTTGGAGTGGAGATTGCAGGTACAATGTGGATTGTTCTCAGTGTGTTTTCAAAGATCAGAATAACAATGGCATTTGCTCAGCCCACTCACTCATGCTCATTGATCATCTGGCCTCTCTCTCTCTGGCCCTCTGATCACATCAACTCTGCCTCCAAACCTTCCCTGACACAAGCTTCACTCTGAAGAATAAACCCACATTTAACTGGTGACAAAATACAACCTGCAGGCGTCTTACTTGGAGGGGAAGCGCTGTTTTGGGGATGGTGCGGCGAGCCGTGCGACAGCAGCGGGTTGAGGCCGTGTGGCGGAGCCGTAATGGCGTCCATCGCCAACTTCTGCCTGAAGGCTTCCTCCTTACGCCGGTTGGCAAACCAATTATAAACTCTCACTTCGGTGACCAGGTTAGAGCCGAGGCCCTGAGCTTTGGAGGGGGAGACGCCTCTCTGGAGACACTCGGCTCTGCAGGAAACAGATGAAAACATGGGTCAGGACTGTTCAGTAGGTGACACTTTTTGTTGTTGTTGTTGATTTTACCTGTTGCACTCCTCCACCAGCGCCTCCCTCTCCTCCTTGCTTGGATTCTTCTGACGTTCGTAGGCCTGGTAGAGGATCTGCTGGGAAGCAGGCCCCCATTTGAAGCGGTTACGTCTCATTTTCTTACAGAGGGGTTCGCTGCTGACCTCATCAGGTTGGCCCATACCAGCACCGGAAGTGTTGTACTCTGGGTAAAAAAATGCTGGATCCTGACTGCCCTTATCAGACATACTGCTGGAAGAACCATGAGCTGCCTGGTTGAATTCTGAGAAAGAAAGAAAAAGAAAGAGAAAACACATTATGATGCTTTTCATTGTTTGTCATCAACTCTGATAAAGAAAAACTTTGATATGCCAAAAGGTTTTTGAACCCAAATAAAAGCGGCGCAGGCTCGGCCGAGCTGTGAGAAACTCAAATATTAACTTACGTCGGAGAATTTCCCGCTGTTTCCTGACATACCAGGTGTAGAGGGCCGCTCGCTTCTGGGTTTTCATGGGCGTGCCTTTGTTGAGGTGCTGGGAGAGGTGAGACTGGTTCAGCCCCGTGATGTCCACCACTTCTCGCTGGGGAATGTTGTGCTGCTGCATGTAACCTTTGATCATACGAGCAGCTCGCCACGGATCCTCTCTGGGTTCGGATCAAACATGAGAGCGTAAAACATTAAAATTACAGGCAGCTTTCAAAATGAAGGCGTTCTTGCCATAAAGTCGGGATAAACAACAAAATATTATTTATATATAAAAAAAAACAGCCTTTCTGACAATTATATACTGACAGCCCATTCAGCTGGCTGTAAATATTCACAAAGGTTAGCTCAAGTGAATACAGAGAGGGTTGGGAAACACAAACCTTTCACCCTGGAAACAACATAAAATGGTGCTAAATCAATTTAAAACAGTTAAATCTGTGTTTTAAATGTATATTTCTGCAAGGTAAAAATAAAAACTTCACATAAAAAGACACTTTTAAACACATGTTGGATAATCTAAAATATAAATTAGAAAAATTTTATTTAAACAGTCATAAGCCTAAAGTCTGTATATTTCAACATTAATATTTACCATGTTCTTACCTGCCTGTTTAGCTCCTTTAAAGCCTCGGATTTAATCCAAATAAATAAAGTAACGGAGAGGTAAAAAGCAGCTCAGACCCTTCACTAATAATTCTAACAAATCTGAACTCGACTGTTTGTTTTGGAGAATCACGCGGAGGCCCGCGTGGAAGTGGAGCGGGTTAAGTGGGAGATGTTCGTTTATAACTTTTGACAATGAATAACCAGATCTCCTTTCAGTCTAATCACACGCCGCTGTGTATCTTTCAGTTGATGATTTATAGAATAAAATTAATAATAACTTAACTACACGTGGGTTAGTTTTGATTATTTCTTTTCGGATCCTGGGTGAAACAGGTGGTCGAGGAAAGAAGTGAGAAATATTTTAAAATAATAAAATTGTTGGACAAACAGCTTCCTTTTGGACATTGATAATGATAATAATAATAATAAGAAGAATAATAATCTAATTTTGTTGAAGAAAAAAATAAGACGAAGTAAATAAAAATTTAGGTCGTAGAATGTTCTCTTCTTCTACGACTTCTTAGAATAAATTTCTTCTTCTATGACTTTTTCTGTCTTATTCAAAACAAAAAGGCCGTAGAAGAAGAAAACAAGAAGAATAGTTTCCAATCGGCCTTTTTATCATTGGTAGGTGGAGTATAGTTAATAATAAATAGATCTTAGTTCAGCTGATATTTTGCAAAGGTAAAGAAATAATAATCCATGTGGATAATTAGTAACCAGATTGTTAAAACTAAACTGAGGCGCGTTATTTTAAAACTGTAAACAAACAAAGTAGTTTTAAAGCTAAACGCAGGCCTTAATTAACATAGAAATAAATAACTCTAAATTAGTTTTAATTATTTTGTGTTTAACTTTTATAATGATTTGTTTAACTGAATTATTAAAAACTTTTAAAGGTTTGGAAACTCACGCCAACATGCGCTCCACCTCCGCCCTCTGCTCCGCGGCCTCCTCGGTGTTCAGCGACTGGAGCTCCTTCAGAATCGGCGGGGTATCGTAGTCGTCACCGTCCTCGGAGCCCTCGTCGCCGGACAGTTTGCCCTTGCTGTGGCCGTTGGTGAGCGTGTGGAAAACGGGCTTGGAGTCTCCGTCCGACCCGTTCGCCTTGCCGCCGTGAAGGGGAGCGGTGCCTGCTGCGGCGGGCGACATGGGCAGGCTCTCAAGTTTTACTCCGTGAAAGCTCGGCGGGCTCGGGTCCATGTCGTCCAGGGCCTGGATCAGAACATCTCTGGTGAGTCCTGAGTCCAGCAGGGCGCTGAGGAGCTCCTGCTGCAGGGACGTCAGTTTCGATACCATTTTAGAGAACATTAAAAACACAACATAAAGCCTGGTGGAAGGGGAGGTTGAACAGGGAAAAAAAACCCGAAAAAGTTTAAAAATAAAATTCCTCTTCCTTTTGGATCCGGAGCTGGGCAGAACTTGTTGGCTGCGACACCTGCTCCACTTCACTTCCCTGTTGGAGGGGAGGATGGAGCTACTTTTGCCATGATGCTTTCTGAGAGCAGGGGGATATAAAAGATGGTAATGAGTGGGCCGGCTGATGTAAATCCGCAGAGGTAGACCTGTTTACACTGCTGCTTTTATTGGCTCCTCTTATCGGAACAACTTCCATGGACTTCGGACCCTGTTGTAGGCCATAAAGTCTTTAAAGAAAGGCGAGCTGAACAGTTTCACGGAGCTGCTTTTAGTCCATATAAGCACCGATACGAGTCAAGGCTGCGGCTCAAAACAAGTCTGGCGAAAATGTCCTTTATTTACAAGTTTAAAGACAATTTAATAGCCTAATTAAAAGCTATAGGTGTGAATGTTCACCTAATTTATTTAACATTCTCATTTTACTCAAATTAAATCAGCAATTTTCCAAACTTTCCTAAATTTAAAGGAGGGTTTATTTTAATTTAAATAATCTAATCAATGACAATGATTCAATGGATAAGGAACAGAAAATTGATTGTTTATCAAGTTATTTATTTAGCTATATTTTTATTTATATTTTTTTATTTATTTTTTTGTGATATTAGGTTGTTTGTTAGAAGCATTTCTGAAATTGATTTATTTATTATTTAAATTTGTTAATTGTCTGAAATACAAAAAAAGGCATTCATTCATTCAATGACAACTAAATAAGAAATCCTTTAAAGTGTTTCTAAGCTCGACTTTTCTCATATTCAAATAACATGACACAGGGTAAATTATTTATGTAATTTGTTTTAGTAAAGAGACTCATTTAGAACATACACATGGTAAATCAACACAGTTATATATATATATATATATATATATATATATATATAAAATGTCACACAAAATTGCTCTAAGTGACAATAAACGTGTTATATCATCTTCAGAAGCCAACCATCCACTAATCATTCATGATAAGATCAATAGGCTAACAAGGATTGCTGTTTAACTGCCTCTTTGACAACAATAAAAACAACAGTTAATAAATTTCAAATTACATACATTTTTTTCTTTCTTTCAGGTAGATATTCACGTGCAGAAAGCCTCTAAAGTCATTAAAAGTATAGCTACATATAAAATACAGCTAAATATTAAATGAAATGCACAAAATGAGATGGAGTTTTTTTTTAATTGGTGGGAAAATCTGTCAGCTGTCTCTGTTCTATGATGTGGTTTAATGTTTTAAGAGCAAACGAACCAGAAACCTGCAACACGTCTCGGATTTTTGCAGAAACTATCGCGTTTAACTCACTTTAGAGTAATTTGTCTTCTGTTTCAAATGGAGTTTTGGTGACGGGTAAAATAAAATGTTAAACAAAAAAATATATAAATTAGATAAAACTTTTCATTTTAGTGCTGCATTACATAAAAATGTGTTATTAGATGCCAACAACTTGATACAATAACTTATTTAAAGGCTCAGATGTGATGGAAAGTAGAAATTACCTGAATCAGCTCCTGAATTTTGAACAGCATCATTATAAACACTTTTAATCTGGAGCTGGCAATGAAAATATGCAATATTAAAATACTAATCACTCCATAAATAAGTGAAAATGTGAGACACAGATCTCTGAAAAGTAGTTTTCTCCTTTTAATATATCAGTGCTAACTTTCTTAAATCAATGTATTCAACGTAATCATTTGCATAAACTGGCAAGAAGAAAAAAATAACTTTGGTGTTTGATAACTTTTATTTAGAGCCTTGAAACTGCAAAAGATTTTACAAGAGCAGAAAAATTAATAACCTCGACTTCGACTTGAAACAGAAACCGCTGACCTCTGTGAATACATGAATTTGAGACAATTATTGGTCAGACATCATCTGTCAGTGTAGTATCAATGTGGTTGATCATTAGTAATATGCCTTAAGCTTATTAATTTTTTTAAGTATCCTCTAAATCCAGAAAGGAGGTCAACCCTCCACCTGTAAGGTTTGAGCGCAGAGAGCTTCAGACGGCCTCTGGAGGAATGTTAATTGTTTTATTACAGTGATGTTTTATTAATGGAACGTTTTGTTCTTGTGTAATTTCACTGCTGTTTCTCTCACCTGCTGCTGTGGTGTCATTACGCAGATTACATGCTCCCTTATCACTGGCTACTATTGCCGTATGTTTCCCTGAGATGCACACCTCAGATGCCCTTGGCTTCATTGTGTAAAGTGCCGGTCTCTGTGTTGTGAGTGGGTGAAGGCAATAACCCAGTGGAAACCGATAAATTACAAGCTGTGCAGCTCGGTCATCTCCCATGACAAGTTAACGACTCAAGTGTTGGTTTTCTGGGGTCTGAAGAGACGGATTGATTTAGTTAATGTCTGGTGTTTCACACAAACGCTGTAAAAGTTCTATAAATGAGACAAAACTGATGTAAAGTAAAAGTACGCGTATGTCTGAATGTAATGGAAAATTCTGCACTAAACTCTTGGCGTACATTTTTTTTTGTCTGGCACTTTTCACACGTCTCGGTTTAAAATATGTCACCCATTAACAACAAATCATAACAAAGAGCAAAAACAGTTTATCCAGAACACCACAGCTGTTGGGAAAGAAGTCTGTGTGCCGAAGCGTGGCGAGGAACACACACTGCCCATCATGGTTTCAGGTGGGTTGAGCAACCAGGGACCATCCTGGACACAGACCACTTCCTGGAACTACACACCTGTCCCACCTGCAGCCACACCTGCAAACAGAGAGTGGTAGATTCTAGTTTTATCTAGAGGAAAGCAGTGGATCCTGTACACTTGTGATGACTTGTAAAATTTTAATGTATGTAAAACTAAGAACAAACTCCAAAGAGAAAGTTTGAAGTCAATGTCTTCATGTAAAAAAACGAATTGCATCATTTTAAACATAGTTTGGTGGGAAAAGTAAGTATTTAGATTTAAATTGCTGTAGTTTTCTGATGTTCTTGCACTCTGTAAGTCATGATTTCTGTGAAATATTGATTTGAAAACTACTTAAAACCATCTTACTTTACACCACCAGCAGGCTGCGGTCATGTGGTTCTAAAGCTGCAGGTTTGAGTCCAGGTTGCAGAAATCTCTTAGGCAAGTTTGCTTGTGTTGATCCATGCTGAGGAGAGCAGCTGAAAGTAAAACAACTATACTTTACATTACACCATTTTATACTTCTGTACTTTACTTACATACCTCTTTACAGCTCCTTACTTTATACCAATTTACACCACTTTACATTACACTTATTTAACTTACACTATACTATTTTATTTAACTTTACACCACCTTATATTACCTTAATTTACACTGCATGCACCCTTTTATAGTATAGTACTTCCCTGTACACCACTTAATGCATCCTTACTTTACACCAATTTTGACTACCTTACAAAATGCTGCTTTATTTAACGTATACTACTTTACATTGCTTTATTTAACATTACACAACCTTATACTACATTACTTTATAATGGTTAATTTTATTTTACACCGTATTTTACGTTTATTCTACCTTACTTTACATTGTAACATTTTATAGTACAGTATATTACTTCCATATACGCCACTACATACTTTACACCAATTCAGACATTGCTTTATTTTAGTTACACTAATTTATTTATCTTTACACCACCTTATCTTACTTTGCACTTTAGTTTAAACAACTTTATGCCACCTTACTTTACACAACACCATTTTATACTATTGTACTTTAGTATACATCACTTTGCACCTTCTTACTTTACACCAATGTTACTTTATGCAGGGTTTTTTTTCTTTGCTTTACAGCTTATTTTGTCACTTTACACTACCTTTCATTCATTAATGTTGATAATGGCAACTAAAAGGGCAGTTTTGGCTTCTTGAAAGAAAACACAGAAGCCCTCATGTTTTTAATTGGAAGGGAGTTTTTCCCATCTGAGTGGTCCTAAACAGTAAACCAGAAGATCCAAAAGCTCCAGTTTCTGTATTGAACTCCATGTTTTCCTGGAGGAATTTGTTTTCTGTTGTGCTGCACAAATAATTTTATTAGGTTTTGTTTTCTGAAGAAAAGCCTGACATCAGAGTCTATAATGAGATATTCACAATTCCCATCATATCTGGGGTAAATCACAAGCAGTAAAAACATTCTGACATTTTTGTTGTTAATAATCCCATCATAGTACTTCCATCACATACAGACACACAAAAACACGGTATAAATCAAAGAGTTTGAAATTTAGGTTAACTTTCCCTTATTACGCCTCCTATTTATGTTCTTACAATTTTGGCCACATTTTCATCCAACTATTGATCCAAACTAAAACATATGTTGAGTTTAAATATTTATCGTGACAAAGTGTTTATACAAATCTCCTCAGCCAGGTGGTCAGATTACTTTAAAAACAACATTCTCTCTTTAATCAAAACTAGAGCTTATAAAAATAAATAATTCTTAATTATGTGACAAAAAACAGTAAAAGAACAAGACATTTTATTTTTTGTCATTTTGTGCTTTGCATTTTAATTTGTGTCTAAATATTGTGTGAAAATGTTCATCCAGACTCTCCTGAGGCCATTAACGTGGACTTTGTGTCACTTACTGGAGCATCAGAACCTTTTGTGAGTTCTGGTGTTGGCTCAGGATGTGCTTGGTTACCTTCGGTGTCTTTGCCGACCTCTCAGGACCTCTCGTTCGTCACTGAAACACCAGCGGATAGTTCGGTGCACCGACCGGAACGCTTAGAAAGCATCCAAAAAAGAAAAAAAAAATGGGCAAAAGGGCTACGCTATGTGTGAGTGAGCTTCAGGAAACCAGCAGCTTGCGTACCGTTCCACAGACTGATCTGGACCTTGACCTCAACCTGAACCCTCTGACCGATCCTCCTCTCACCTGAGAAGACTTCTGAAACGCTAAAGTTGAGAGAAAACTGCCTGATCACTGTGATGTGCAGTGTTAAATCAAAATATAACAAGAAGAATAATATTCTCATGACCTCTGGTTAAAGTAACAGATTTAATCTAAAATCCCAGTTAGGACAGCCAGGTGCTACTGCTGCTATTTGTGCTTGCAAATAATTGTTAAAAAGTGTTTGCATGAATCCCTACGAAGTTTGTTTTATGGCATTTTGGTCTTGGCCTGGCTCAGACCTGGTTAATCTCTTCAGAATTAAACTTTTATTCAAGCTAAAGTCTATTAATGAGCTATCTGCAACAGGTAAGATACTTATTGTTCATAACCACCACACAGAACCCTACTTTAATAGATCTGTGGCAGTCATCTTGAATCAGGTTGGCTCTACTCGTATGCAATAAAACTTAAATTCGACCCCAGTTTTAATCTGGTTTTTATTCTGAACTCTTCAGTGCGATAATTAATCATGCAAATCCTCTGACTTTATTTTATTTTTAAGTTAAGAATATCTTATGTCCCTCTATCAGTGGTCTAGCTCTGATTACATCAGATTTTCTCCTCAGCAGATGAATCAGCAGCTTTGATCTCATTCAGAACAATAAGATTTCATCACCACACCCACAAATCACTGCAACTGTAGGATTCATCCACACACACACACACACACACGGAACAACAGGGAGAGGGTTTTAATATGTAGCTGCTCCAAACAGAGATAAGGAAGAGGAAAGTGATGGAGATGTTGGCCTTCATCCACTCCTCCCAGTTCATAAACATGACCCGCTGATGATCCTGGATCTGGTGAGGCCTGCGGCTGCACGTCTGCAGCAGCCTGGTCCAGAGACGCTGTTGGTTCTGTCAACACGATCTGGAGCAAGGTGTGGATTTATGTTCGTTTCCGTGTCGGACTTGAAAGTCTGCGTGTTCCGTGTTTGCTCTTTGAGCTGTACAAGGCGTGTGTGCGTGTGTGCAGTCAAGGATTGAGGTTTTCCTCTTCTTTTTATTTGTTAAATCACATCAGAGCAGATTTGAGTTTTTAGCTGTTAGTCACGACTCTGCAAACATTTCCGTCATGTGAAGCTACATTTTTCTCCTTTGTCTTTTTTCTTTATTTTATTATGTGTTGGTCGGGGCAGTGTGACCCCTTGAGTTACATCCTCTTCAAGCTGGTGGTACTCCCAACTTCTGAGTGAGCTAAACTGCCAAGATGCAGCTGATGTCTTTTTCTACCTTCACTTACTGTGATGCTAAGCCAGAGACGTTACGCTCTGAGCTTTATGAGGGGGAAAAAAGTTGTTTGATGCTGTTTTAAGAACCAAACTACCTTGTAAGGGTGTCTGGCCTCAGGAGACAGGGTGAGGAGCTCCATCATCTGCTGGGGGTTAGGGGGTTCAGAGTAGAGCTGCTGCTCCTTTGCATCGAAAGGAGTCAGTCGTGGTGGTTCAGATGTCTGATTATGATGCCTCCCTGGGCTTCTCGGGCACGTCCCACTGGGAAGAGGCTCCGGGCCAGAACTTGCTGGAGGGATTGTGCATCTTCTCTAACCTGGGAACACACGGTGGTAGAGCTGGAGCGTGTCGCTGGAGAGAGGGATGTCTGTGTTTCTCTCAGGGACCTGTTTCCACAAATAAGTGGTAAAAGATTGAAAGTGAGATGCCTAGTAGAGAACTAAGTTAATTTCATGATATATTTTTTAGCAAACACACTTTCATATATTTGTGATATATTTACCTAACTGTCCCCATCACCACTAACACAGGGCCACCATAGGGTTGTGTACTCGGTCCCTACCTGTTTGCTCTGTACACCGATGATCGACGCTCATTAAAGATCATGAAATACGCTGATGACACCACCATCCTGGGCCTTATTACAAACAATAATGGTGAGTCAGCACACAGGACCTGTGTTTTCAATGTACAGGAAATAACGCCTGCAAAATGGCTGAAGCTTAAAAAGCTAAAAAAAATCTAATAAAAAAACTTGACACATAAACGTTAGATGCAACATGATAGATTCAAGCCACCAGCAGTTAAACATAAAAAATATTTAAATTACAAATCAGAAACATGTGAATGCAAATTGACCTGAGTTACCTGTAATGTTTCTTTTTGTGTAATTCTGAAGTAAATTTGTTTAAAAAAAAAACATAAAGAAAAAAATAATCTGTATAAATAAACTGTGTGTGTCTAATGCTGTCGTGCTCCCAGCTGCTGCTGCTTCTCTCTTCTTGGCAGGTGGTCAATATTGACTCAGGAATCGAAGCTACAGCCACTTTGTCAAGAACTCCAGAAGGGTCAGAACCGCCGTCTCCATAGCATCGGGTCAAAACAGAACTAAAGTCAGAACCATTCATGACAAGGAAAACCAATTAAGGGGAAAATATTTAGTAAGCATTTATACATCAGGGTTCAACTAGTTGTTCCTATGAACATTTTCAGATGTAATGTCCTATTTATAATTTTAACCATTGAGCTAATGGCTAGTCTCAGCAGGCTTTACTCTAAATCTGTTGCTTGAATTACCTGTATAAAATAAAAATTTTGTGAAGTTTGATGAATAAACAGATAAATAACTTTTTGTTGCATCTACTTAAGGAATGTTCTCTTGCCTACCACTTGTTCTAAAGCATTTTATTACCTGTCAGAGTGTCAACCTCCCACAATGCATCTTTACTTTTAAAATGTAAATCTCTAAACAACTATAATCTCAAAAATGTCATTTCATAAACTTTTACACAACTTTAGGTTTTATAAAATGTACTGGAACTGGAAGTGCTACAACTAGATGCTTTATTTGCAGGAAATGGAAGTTGTTTAAGAAAAAGGATGAATGCATGGTTGGTTGGTGAATGAACTCCATTTAGTTCCTGGCATCACTCAAACTAGCCATTAGTGCTAATTTAACTCATATTTCTCCAACTGGAGGTTGTTCAAAGATATATCTACAACAGGTTAGATATTAACTGTTCATGACATCGGCCCAAAGTTATTTTTATTGGTGTGTATGTGTGAGAGCATTGAGGGATTGACTGTAAATTAAACCAAAAATACATGCTGAGACATTAAAAAAAACCTGCACTTAAACGGCAGAATAGCATAAGAGATGTTCAGAGTCAGTGAATGCAGCGTCGGGCTCAAACAGAACCTTTGACTGGTCAGTTGTCCATCAGGAACTTTCAGCACCATGCAGTCCTTCCTGAAAACACCTGTATCCAAATATTTGTGCAAAGATCCAAGATGTTTCTCCCATCGAGACTCCACAAGGAAACAGTTTTTATCCAAGTTATGTATTAGTGACTGTTAGCCGGGTTAACTCTGGGCAGATTTGCATGACTCAGACACCAGTTTGTGGGTTTTAATTCCGGTCTGGTTCCATACCAGTGGTTCCTTTTGCACTGTTTGGTGCTGAAGGCGTGAGGACACAGGGCACCTTTTGTTAGGCGCAGCAGGATGTGGACCCACTGCTGTCACCTAGTGACAAACAGTGGGCAAACAGCTCCAAACAGCTGAACTTTAGGGTCTTTTCTGTGATTTTTACTGTAAATGTTCAGCTTGTATTAATATTGATTTAAAACTGAGAGTTTTATTGCACTTGTCTGACAGTGTGTAACCACAACACACAGGCACACATTCAGTTCTGAGCGTCACCTCTGACCTTATTTTGATCAGACAAACTGTGCCAGCTCCTCCTGAGGTGTGTCGCGGTGCAATAAATCTCCTGAACATGGAGGAATGAGGTCTGAGCCGTTAGCTGTTGCGTTCAGTCAAACACACGCCTACAAGGAAGAGTTTCTGCCACGATAAGACGTCTCTTTATTCAGCAGAGCGTTTGAAAACGAGACCGAAATGTTCTTATTAGATATTTACTCTGTCCTCGATGAATGGGAACTCTTTATTGTTGTTTTTTCATTTCTTTTCCTGGGACAATATTTGCAATTTAAAATAAACAGATTTTCACAATCTTCTGAACTCTGTTCATAAATACCTAAATAAATGTGATTTATTCATAACAGAGCTTTATATATATAAATAAACCAAACATAAACCACAAGACAACAAACTAATCAACCACCTCGTTAATTGACAGCAACATGTCACCTGCTTGAATTTTTCAGCTTTTATTTGGGGACAAAACAAACTAGAAAACTTGCATTTTCTGTGAAAAAGCAGAGCAATCACTAATTGCTAATGAGTTTACTGACATATGTTTAATGAACTGTTAAAAAGTTAAAACAGAAGCTAAAATGAGCAGAACAGAAGTTAAAGCTAAATGTAGCAGGGCAGAAGAGAAAAGCTTCCTATGTAGCCAAACTGTAACTAAAAGCTAAAAACAACACAATAGCTAACATCTGGTCACTAAAAGCTAAATTTATTAGAATTGTAGCTAAAAGTAGTGTGAGAGCAATAGCAAAATTAGCAAAACAGTAGTTTAAAGCTCAACATAGCAAAAAATGTAGCCACAGTGTTCCTAAAAGCTGAAAATAGCAAGTCATTAGCTATAAGCTAAATGCAGGACAGCAGTTGCTAATAGTTAAAACTACAAAAATCAAAGCTTAAAAGTAAAATTAAGCAAAACTAAAGTTTAAAGCTACATGTAGCAGAAGAAAAATGAAAAAGATAGCTAAACTAAAACTAAAAGCTAAAAGTAGCATATTAGCTGCAAATATAAATTAGAATATAGGGAGATTAAAGCTATATTGAAAGGCAGAAGCAAAAGGTTATGTAGCTAAACCATAACTAGAAGCTAAAAATATCAAAACATTAGCTAAAGCTAACATTTGTACACCATCCTTATAAGCTAAAATTAGCAATACAGTGGTTTAGAGCCATATATAGCAAAGAAGTACATTTATCTATAAGCAGTCACTCTGTACCTAAAAACTTCAAAGAGCAAGACAGCTGAATGCTATATGTAGGACAACAGTTGCTTAAAAGTAACATTAGCAAAACAATAGCTTAAACTTAAAACTAGCAAAAACCATTAATACAAGTTAAAAATAGCAATATAACAGTTTGATGCTAAAGGTAGCAGGACAAAATAAAAATGATCATTTTTAAGCAAGCCGTTGTCAAAAACAAATATGAGTACAACAGAAGCTAAAAGCTAAATGTAGCAGAACTGTAGCTAAAATCTATAGGAACAGGAAAAACAAAATCTTGTGGATCAGCTAAATATTTGTAAAATTAAAAGTTTCCTAAAACACGTTCAGAAACGTGTCTGTTAGGATAGCGAGAAGTTAATGACAGTTTTACAGTGAGGAATAAACTGTTGACAAATTTAAAAAAAAAGGATCAGCTAGAAGAAACGTGTAGTTTAGCATCGAAAACCCAAACCAAAAAAACGTCCTGCTGGGCAGCCGACAGACTGAGGATCAGCAGAACTCCACACTCAGCTTCTTGCTTCCCTGTTGTTGATTTTGTTTTTCTTTCCTTGTCTGTGCATTCAGAGATTTCAGAGTAATTACCCGCTCAGCCTCCTCTGCAGTTAAACGGCAGGTTCACAGCACCCTGATTAATGCAAAGGCATGCACGGCTGCCATTAGCGGCCATGAGGGGTGGAATGTTCTGACCGAAACCCGTCAGAGCAAACACACCTATGTTAGAGCTGGCAGAACACAGATTTATCAGAACAAAAGCATTAAAATAAATACTTTATTCCCTAAAATCTTCATTTTTAAATTTTCGACCAAATATCGTACCACCGCTTTAAAATGATCCTATTTGACCCAAAAATCGAGTGAGAGGGGTGTGAGGGAGTTAAGATGAGATGTCCGGCTGGTTGGACCATGTCATTTTTTCAAAAATGTTTCCCGATCTTCACCCCACTGAGTTTTTACCACCTGCTGCTATGATCTCATGAAGATGGATTTTAATAAAATACCATAAAGTCATCATTGGATTATCTCTAAAACGAATAAACTTTTGGAGTTTACTTAATTCAAGATGGCCGCCACGGCTACTGCCAAACACAACTGTCCATAACTTTTTCAGATATTGAGCTAAAATCTGGCATTTTAGTAGCTGATATTTGTTTAAAACCTCAGCATGCAAAGCCAGAAATGCTACTTGTTCTTTTTTATTGAAAACACCATAATATTGAAATATTGAAAGAAAAAAACTTAAACTACTTTCAATAGTGAACAGAATATAGAAGAAAGATGTATAAAACATGTTTGTTCTTTACTTTTACTCCTGTTAGTTATTTTTCATTGTTAACCCTCTGCAGCCGTCGGGTCAAAATCATTCACAAGGCCTCAGTTTTAAGACTAGGGCCTCTTCTTAAAGTGTCTATGCAATAAAATAGTTTTCTTTTTTTTGCTTCCTTTGCTACTGAGAATAAAACAAAAATCAAAGTCCTATATAAAGCCATTTTATAATTTTAAACAATTACAAGTGAAACCTATTTTTTTGTAGCACACATGTTTATATTGGCCATAAACACTGCAGTAACAAAAAAATGTGACAGTAGCAACAATGACCTTTAGTGTCAAGATCTTTTTTTTTTTTCTGTCAGCAATTTATTTGCCTTGTCTGTCAGATGCAGGCGCAGGTTATCTGTCCAAGTCTATAAGCTCTTTTTATTTCTTTTTTTTTTGTTAACAGTTAATGTGTAACCGAGCGTGAGAGGGATCAGCACATTTCCTTTTACCTCATGCACAGATCGATGCTGGCGTGGCTTCGCTCGCCCAAAACTAAATGGGATCTTTGTCAGGAGAGCATCTCATGCAAAGTGGAAAAGAAATGAAGACCTAAAACTACAGATGCACTCATTTAGTTTGCAGGTTTTATTAACCGTTTTTCCAGAAATACTGAGTTCTGGAGCACCTCGTCTTCTCACATTTTAATGATGAATCCGATGTTTTTACTACAAACATGAACTTTGACAGGAAGGGTTTTACAGGAGCTCCTCTGCTTTTTTAAGTCAGCTTTTGGACGATTAAGATTCTGTCTGCGAGCCGCATAAACCCAAGTTATCTATTATTTCATGAGCAAAGAGAAAAGCCAGTCAACCGTGGCTGCTGTCGTCTAACCAAAACACTTCAACTTCAAAAACCGTGAAGTCACGGGATCTGACTTTCGATCTGTCAAGACTTATTAAATATATTTTAAATATACCGGGAAATTACTGTTACAAAATGCATCTTTAACTAAGAGTTATTTAACTGTGCAGAAATAGAAAGAAAATGTACATATTTGTTAATTTACAGTTTCTAACTTTAAAAACTGAGTACTCTTAAGAAACGTGTCAAAATCAAGGCCGACGGGCCAAACCTGGCCCTTGTTAACTTTTTATTTGGCCCCTGAGGTGATACTTTAAATGTGAAATTGTTTTAATGTTTCTCCTTTTGTCTCTGTATTTAGTGCATTCTTCTCATGACAGCTGGTCAACTTTCAAGACAATAAACTTAAGTTTGAAATATTCAGTTCAATTTCTGGTTTTGATTTGGGGTGTGAAAAAAGCAACAGAAAATCAATTTTGATAATAATTTTGTATATCATTTTCTTATTTAAAGCCAACTAATTAGATTTTTAGTGAGAGGTTTTCATTTTCTTGATTTGCTGGATTGTGATTAAAATATTTTGCTAAGAAATAATAAATGAAAAAAAATAAAGTGAGGCATAAAAATGAATGCAAAAGTCTAAATTTAATCTTGTCTGTTACCTTGTGTATTTTATAAATGCTAGATAAAACAGACTTTGGAAAAGGCAATTTGTATTTCTATAAGAATAATTTGTTATATAACATTTTTTTCAATAAATATTTATGAAAATTGGCAAATGACTTGGACCAAGTTTTGAATTTTGCCCCCCGTGTAACTAAGTTTAATTATTGTTTTGTGCTGATAACAATCAAGTTGTAGCCATTTTTAGGTCAAAACTCAAAAATAATATGAGCAATCTCATAGTATTGCGAGATATCACCAAAAGTGGTTAGTAACTAATTACTTTTACTCAGTTACATTTACTTAAATAACTATTTTTGTGATTAAAAAATTGTTTCTTCTGCTTCACTTTATTTTGTAAACATGTTATTTATTTGTATTAATTTTCTCCATTTTAGTCTAAAACACCAGAATTTGCACAATAACTATATATTTTTTGTCAGTCAAAATACTTTTCTACTCTTATTTAAGAACATCTTTTGGATACCCACTACCCACCTCTGGATATCACACTCAAAGTATGAGTTCTGGATGACTCTCAGCTACTACCACATCCAAATTTTATCTCAAACATCTGTAAGAATGAACTGAATTATACCCGTTTTTGCCATGTCTGTAATGTTGATTAACTAGTTGTACAGTGGATGATTAATTTCTGAGTGTCGTTAAAATACATCCAGCAGTTCTTGAGATATTTTGCTAACAGACAGACACGAGCAAGAACAGTATAAACAATAAGTTAACTTTGTATTTATAAAGACTGAAGCTAAAGATGGTGCCAGCTCATCTGCACTATTCTGTCCCCTCCCACCACCACTTGTGGACTCTGGTCTGTCGTCTCCACGCTCCTCTGCTCATCCCTTAAATTAATTCATCTGCACATCTCTGTCCCAAGAACACCACATTAACCCCGACCACAGGAGGCATCCTGGTGGAAAAAATGTCCCTCTCTGAAACATCAGGTTGACCTTTCCACCTCAAACCTTCTCTCTGTTTTCCCCCACACATCCCTACATTCATGTCCTCCAAAGTTTCACTTCGTCTTTATATCAAAATGGTACGCTTTTGTCGATCAGAAAACAGGTTAAAATAACTACACAAACACATAGTTTTGTTATTTTGTGAAGTGTTGTCATGCAAAGACTCATTCCAATGAGTCACGCCACGCTGGCTACGGTTCTGGAGGACAGGGAAACTGTAATTGGGGGCCATTAGCTGTCGCCCAAGACTAGTCAAGCAGAGTTAGTTTGTAGATTGAGACATGGTGACTAAACGGTCCCACCACCTGCATCAGTTCCCTACCTGTGTGTGAATCCCTCACCCCCGACCTTAACGACCTCCATCACCACTGCCCTCCACAACATCCACAGAGAGACCCCTCCTCCCACTAAGAACTCAACAAACGTGCACACCTCCACCTGCACAGTATGCTCTTTGGTTTCTACATCGTCCACAAACAGACCTTGAGTCAGGGCCGACACGACCCATCAGCAATCACATAAAAAGTCTCTTTTATAGCAGCTTTAAAACTCTATCAGGACCATCTAAACCCCGTCACCGAGATGAGAGTTTCTAAGAGTGAATGTTGATTCAGCGGTCACTCGATTATTCACTTGAATTTTCTCTGCTTTTTAGTTTTTAATATGTTTTGTGCAATCTGCTTACTTTGATCTACTTTAGCTTTTTTTATATTAAAATGTTCAGCTCATTCAGGATATGGGTGCTGCGTTGTTTTGTTTTTGTGACTTTTATACTTTTTAAGGTATTTAATTTTATTTAAACATTTTCCCCATTAAAGTACATCAATATCTTTTTTATTCCTACATTGTTCTCTTAAATCTGCTTCAGCATACAGGCTCTGTTTTTGACTTTTGCTATGTTTAACCTTTTAGCTAGTCATTTTCTACTTGGAACTTTTAGCTAGCATCTGCAAAAAATGTTATGAAGTATTTGCTGCATTTAACTTTTTAGCTAGTCTTATGAGCTTTGGACCAATCTTTTTCATTTTCTGTTTTGTTACATTAAACTTTTTAGCCAACTTTTTACTACTTTGGCTAGCTTTTTTTATATTTACCTTAAGCCTTTTACTACTTTGAGCTTTTGGCTAAACTTTTGGCTAGATTTTGCTACTTTTAGTTACTCTTTTGCTACATTTAACTTGTTGGCTAGTCTTTGCTACCTTTAGCTTTTAGATAACCTTTTGCTAAATTAAAAATTTTAACTAGTCTTTTACCACTTTACATTTTTATCTAGCGTTTTGTCACTTTAATTAGTCTTTTGCTACACTGAACGTATTAACTAGTCTTTTAATACTTTAAGTTTTGAACCAGCCTTTTGCCAATTTAAGCTTTTCCTTAAACTTTGCTACAGTTAACTTTTTAGCTAGCTATTGATTTTTGTCTAGCATTTAGCTACTTTTAGCTTATTGCTAATCTTTTCCTACATTAAACCTTTTAGCTAGCCTTTTTCTACTTAGAACGTTCAGCTAGTATCTGCAAAAAATGTCATGAAGTATTTGCTGCATTTAACTTTTTAGTTAGTATGAGCTTTGGACCAACCTTTTTTCATTTTCTGTTTTGCTACATTAAACATTTTAGCCAACTTTTTACTACTTTGGCTAGCTTTTTGCTATATTTACCTTTTTAGCAAGCCTTTTACTACTTTGAGTTTTTGGCTAAACTTTTAGCTAGATTTTTTGCTACTTTTAGTTACTCTTGTTACATATAACTTTTTGGCTAGTCTTTGCTACCTTTAGCTTTTGGATAACCTTTTGCCACTGTAGTGGTCACCTCGAGTGAAATTTAAATTTATAACTAGTCTTTTACTATACATTTTTGGCTAGCTTTTTGCCACTTTTAGCTAGTATTTTGCTACAATGAACTTATTTACTAGTTTAAGCTTTGAACCAACCTTTTGCAAGTTCAAGCTTTTGCTTAAACTTTGCTACATTTAACTTTTTAGCTAGCCATTTATTACTTTTCATTTCGGCTAGCCTTTTGCTACTTTTGGTTAGTCTTTTGCTACTGAATGTTTAAAGGGTGTAACTTCTGGATGTAAACGCATTTTTCTATGAATCAAAGTTATTTTTTAACATTTAAAAATGTCCTGTTTACTGTATTAGCTCATATTCTGTATTAGGCTAATGGAGCACAGGAGCCCCCTGCAGCCACAGTTAGTAAAGCTGTAGTTTCATTGTCCCGCTCATAAAAAAAAATGTTTCTCTGCTTTATGGCCACATTGCCCAACAATCACATGCCTTCAGCGCTACAGGATCAAATCTGAGATAAGGAGAGAAGGTACTGAAACAAAGCATTCTTCACCCATTTTACCTCTTTTAAATTAAAAATCCACTTTAAAAATCATTGTTGTAGAAAAAGACAATTAAACTCTGATACTTTTCCTTTGGAAGATAAAGTCACTCAGAATGACTGCGCCACCTTTGTTGGATTCATTTTATAAATCATGTTTTGATGATAAGCTGATTACCTTATCCTTGACAGCAGCGCACAGCGAGGGCAGTAAAGGTGCAGATTACGGGCTGATGGTCCATAAAGGGTTTGGTTCAGATAAGACAGTTTGTGAGGGGAATGGTGACTTCAGGTCAGTGGAAACCAGGTCCTTCTTGGGGACACTCGGCCACCTCTGACACACTTTACCACAAACTGGCCTGAAACCTGGTCCGGTTTTACAGGTAGGTCCCAACCTTAAAGAAGGGTTAAACTTGGAGAAACTTCTGGTGTTTCCAACAGAGCAGATGAGGCCATAAAAATCCCTGCGGCCCATGAAAGGCAGACATTCTGACCTTTAGACTGCTTCTTACTTAGTCATGCCGGATGATTGCCAGGATGTAAAAATACTTTAAAATGCAGTATTTGAGAATGTTTGTTGTTTATAAAACTGTGCCATCTTCACAGGGGATTAATTCATTCTCACAGAGTTTCACCTAGCTTGATTAACCTCTTGTTGTCACGCCTCTGCAGTCACAAAGACATTCCTCCTCACTCTGGTCCACCTTTTCTAATATTCAGAGTGACCCCGTTAATGAGCCTAATGGCATATGAGCGATACCACGCTCCAGTGAAACCGTGCGGGGGGTGACTGCTTCAGCAACTTCCTGTAATGCGACGCAAACTCTCATGGCCGCTGTCTGTTTGAAGGAAGCCATTAGAACAAACTGCTCTCAGGTGCAGCAAAGCAGACCGGGCATAGTTGTTTATGAACTAGATCACCTCTGGGTGCCCTGTGTGCAAGGACAAAACTCAAGACCGTCTGAGTGGACTGAGAAAAGCTGCAGGAGGAAGTAAAGGGTGGCAGCAATTGTTAAAGGAAAGGCTTACAAGAGAGTAGTGAGATGGTTTAGAAACAAAGACAGAAGACAGAACTGGAAATGTCAACGCTGAGGATGTTGAAGTTCTCCTTGAGAAAGACGAGGGGGGATGAGATTAAGAATGAGCTCATCAGAGGAACAGCACAGGTTGAACAACAGAGAGATTAAGTTAGGGAGACCAGACTGAGATGGTTTGGACACATCCAAAGGAGGGACAGTGGGTATGTTGGTTTGGTCATGTCCAGAGACGCAACAGTGAGTATGATGGTTTGAACATGTCCAGAGGCAAGACAGTGGGTATATTGGTTTAGACACATCCTGAGGATGGACAGTGGGTATGATGCAATGGACACGTCCTGAGGAGGGACAGTGGGTATGATGGTTTGGACACATACTGAGAAGGGACAGTGGGTATGATGGTTTGGACACGTCCTGAGGAGGGACAGTGGGTATGATGGTTTGGACACGTCCTGAGGA
>JARVJO010000330.1:18730203-18742619 GCA_031762555.1 Cynodonichthys magdalenae | reverse complement strand
GTCGGAACCTCTCAACCTCACACACCAGCTCAGGCTCCTTCCCCACCAGAGAGATGACATTCCACGTCCCTAGAGCCCGCTTCTGTAGCCAAGGATCGAACCGCCAGGATCCCCGCCTTCGACCACTGCCCATTGCACCCAACTGTTATGGCCACTCCCATCGATGGTGAGCCCATGGGAAGGGGGACACACGTCTCTTCTTTGGGCTTCATGGGTGAAAACCTGGGCACCAGGCACTCGCAAACATGCCCCACCTCCAGGCCTGGCGCCAGAGTGGGGCCCCGGTGACCCATGTCCAGACAAGGGAACACTAGATCCATTGATTGTATCCATCATGAGGGGTCTTTGGGCTGCACTTTGTCTGATCCCACACCTAGGACCTGTTTGCCTTGGGTGGCCCTACTGGGGGCATGAAGCCTCTGACAACAAAGTTTCTAGGATCGATGGGACACTCAAACCTCTTCACCACAATAAGGTGGCAGCCCAGGGAGAGGTGCCATGAATGTGCCAGATTGTTTTTATCGTTTTCTAAACATCAATGTTTGAGTCTGAGTCATGTGCCTCCTTGTTATGCCGGTGTTAAGTCCACCCACTGGTCATCTAGCAGTCTATGAGGCATCTGCAGAACCCACCCACACACCCACACACACACTGCATCAATGAACGAAAAGTGGAGGGTATTTTAGGCCAACGCAGCAACAAAAAAAAAAAAATACAAATACAGTTTGGTCTTTTTTGCATATCAAAATTCTTAGAATTTGTAGAGCAGAAGGAAAAATGTGTCACACTAGCAGGATTTCTGAGAAAACCGTTCAAATGTTAGAAATGTGGAATTAAGTTAAACATCTGGTTTAAAATTTTTAACCCTTGCTGTTGAAAGGACGGGATGTGTCTGTGTGTTAACCTAAATGTCTGTACCAACCATTAGCTCAATTTTTAAAAGTGGCATCAGCTCAGATACAAAGCTAAAATTTAGCATTTTGCAAGTGCCCTCAATTTTATTTTAATGATTAATTTTTGAGCTTCTGCAGACCGTGACAGCTCAGCCTGTCTATAAAACATTTCACATTCAGAAAACAATCTTAATCTCTGCTGAAAATCCCCACAACTTTCCAGTTTCTCCATGGTTCTCACTCACCATTCAGACACTTTAACCCCTGCCTCAGGAGAGCTTGTATGCAGCAGCTGCATCTTTAATTTTTTAAAAGAGCAGCGGGGGTTCGTTTCATTGTCCAGTCAATTATCGGCTATGTGCTGCGACCGTAAATTACAGCTCTGTGTGGGAGGATGGGAGAACGCCGACCGAGGCTATAGAACAGAACGCTGAGAGCAGGTATGTGGGGGAAGAAGGTGCTGATGGGAGAAAAAAAATAAAAGAATCAACGGCGTAAAGCAGCCGTGAAGGCAGACGTCCCTTCTGACGCACTTCTCTTTCAAAAGCCAGAGAGCACTCAAAGGAAATGATTACTTTCTCACTAAACGAACACTTCAGGTTTGAAGAAAAAATAAATAAAAATTATCCTACTGTTAACCCTGAGAATATCTCATTTCATCCCCTCTGACCTGTCTCTCTGTGGAAATTATTCATTAATCTCTTATCCTGTAATTCATCACCGTTCTCACAGCCCAAGTGACAAAACATATACAGCTCCTGCCTCTACATAAATATATTTTTAATTCAAGCCTTATGTAGCTCATAAAAAAATGTTTCTAAGCAGCCTGTTCCAGCTGAGGTCTGCAGAACACCATCTGTGGACACAACACGTCCAGAACCTTGAAGCAGATGGTCTACAGACTGAGAACCACTCCTGCCAGGTAAAAACAGGAAACTAGCTTGCTAAAAATAGACAATAAATGAATACAGGGTTGGTATAATGAGTCTGGATTCACTGGACTCAAACGGCCTCCAGAGTCACCAGGTCTCGATTCAATCGTGCACAAGCTGTGATGCCATCATACGGGGGTCTAACTTAGTACTAAGTTGTACCAGGGGATGTTACATAATTTAGAGTTCATCACACCAGCAGTGAGTGTTCATCAGTCGAACTGTATGTTAGGAGTTTTGAGCCATATGTGTGAACAGCATCTCCCTGCAGTGCCTGATGACATGGTTCCAGGATTCTGCTCCTGGTCTCTGACTGAACATCTGACACACTTGTTGCTATGGACCTTTTCTCATACCCTTACACACTGATGCACAATATTCACACACTGGGGGCACGCTGTCGAGCCTGCAGCTTTTAAACCAGAACGCCAAAACCTCAACAATACGCTTCATGAACAGCACTTTGTAATTTCACACCATTTAGCTTTTTATTAGCAAATTGGCTTTAATATTGATTAGTAACCCCCAAATATACAGAAAGGACCTCACAAAATTAGGATAGTTGTTGTTTTGCTTAGACTTGATGGTCTAAAATGAAACTAGAGCTGCACCGATGATTTATTCATGTAGTCATCTGGTTTCCCTATTAACTTATTACATCAACCTGGTTACATTTCAGGGAAATTATATGGGAAAAAAACATTTTCCACTTTGTGAGAAGTAAAACCTTCAATATATATTTAATATAAAAAATAATAAATTAAGAGAAATTTAACTTGTTCTCTTAATGAAACAATGTTTTTGTGAAAAACATTAAGCAGCTAGTTAGCTTAGCTTTAAAAAAATAAGCCTCGTGACGAAGCAACTTAGTAGATTTGTGGACATTTATACCAATGAATTAAATTTCATTAAAAAAAAAAAAAAAAAAGGTAAGGTAAGGTAAAACCACGATAATGTAATGATCATACAACCGCAGACTACTTCATAAAGAGAATGACACACATTGGAGGCTGTCCACAGCAGACGAGAGTCGACCCTGGAACGGAAAATGAACATGTGTAATTTTATGACTTTATTCTCGTAATTTAATTTTTTTTCTCTTAGTCTGGCACTAATAATTTGTCAAAATCAACCAAGTTTCAGCAAACCAGAACAAAAAGGGTTGAGACAAAAATACAAAAGCCACAGTATAAGTCAACAATGAATTTTTATTTTATTTTAACAATTTTGGTTCTGTAGCAACCTACTGGATAGTTCTAATGAAGTGCAATTGTACTCAAGCCAGTTACAGTTGAGAGCAATGACAGGCACACGTTTTGTGCAAATTTAAACAGCATCGGAACGGCTCCTACAGTACACGTACATCGCAAAAAATACATGCCAGAAGAAAAACTAAAAATCATTTCACATCGACAATGTTCAGGAAGACGTTCCTCAGAAAACACAACATCATCAATCCAAACTAACACTTTTAAAAATGATTCACCCTCAGCGGACGTACGAGGAAAACAACTCAGCGAGAAACGTTGGTTATCAGTCTGTCCTCAAACACATACATTTAATCAGAATCCAAATATTGTGCGTCGCCATTTCAAATTAATCTTACCCATATTACAAAAATTCAAAACCTATAAATTTGACAAGAGAACAACCTGTTTGAAGTTTAAGAGTCTAAACTCAAAGTGATTTAGCCGGCCACAACGGGTACACGGGCAACGTAAAAACTAAAAGAAGCTCAGGATGCTGCGAGTTTAAAATATCACGAGCCACGTGAAACGACACAACCACCCAGAACACGGGAGTGATGGTAGCCTAGTAGGACTTAGCAGCAGACGTTGACCTAAAACACCTGCCTATTACTGGGACAAGACACACGTCAATTATGTCCAATATTTACAAACTCAAGTGTCAGTTCATATTAATAATCTCCTCCAGGAAAAACAGTGTCTTCTTGTTAAATGAAACGTGGTTATTGTCTTTTCAAACATGCATTTAACACCGAAAATCTAAATTTTGGTGGAGTGTCTAGTGTTGGAACATGGATGTTACAGGCTAAAGGTCTGTGTGTGAGTGAGTGTGAGCCCTAAATGCTGTTTTCTTTCACAGTGAACTTTAAACTTTGACAAACTTCACATACCTGGAAATATTTGCACTCTCTCATGACAGTTTCCAAAGTGTCAAGTTTGTCAGATGTTGTGACATCTTCTCTGAACTCGGCTGCAAAAAGAACAAAAACAAAAAAAAAAAAATCCAGAATGTTCCAACCAGATTAGATTTAAATCCAAAAATAAGAATAGAGGCTTTTTGTGCATTTTAGACTACAAACGTTTTTCAAAAATCACAATGTAGATTTAATAATTAAAAAAATAAGAATTTTAAAATCTAATTAAAAAATATTTTGTTAAACTGGGTGAATGTGGTATAATTTTACCATCTCAAATAGAAACTTCTAACTGGTGACGGAAAGCAGAACCACTACATTCTACAGCTTTCCTTTATTTCTACAATCAAGGGCCATGTGGAAAGTTCATATAACCTAGAATTTTGACAGCTTCAACAAAAACTACTTCAGTTGCATTCAAATGGCAACTTTTGAAAAGTAAACTTACTGTAACATACATATTATATAGTGTATAGTCCATGCAACTGCGCACGGCGGGTTTTGCATCGTTATGGTATGTTATTAGTGTATGGGAGACATCAGCCACCGGTGCATTTCAGATTTAGCTTCAGGGAGGCAAACTCCCTCCGTACCCATCAGAAACTTATCAGCCAGACTTGAAGAGTAAGATGGCCACTTGGCCCAGGTAAAAATAAATAAAGTGCTTTGTCTCATGGGTGACGTAGCTTCCGAAGTTCCTCCCGACGATGCAGTGCCAGGTCGGGTTATACTTCTTGTCAAACTCCTGAAATACACACACAAAAAATGAGAAGGGCATTAAATAGGTGGCTGCAAATTACACAAAAAGCAAAAAAAACATGGTGGCAAGAGACTGGGACAAACTAATTAAAAAAGAAAAAAAAGTAAAAATACCTCAACGGAAAATGACTTTGTTAAAAATTTGTTTTACTTTAAGTAAAAGTCATACAATTGCTCACAATAATCAGGAAAGTTAAAGTACTTTTACACACTCTAAAATGAAGTGTTGAATTTACTTAAAGCTATTTCTACTGGTTCCACTAAACTGAGTTGAACAAATTGAATTATTTAAACATTTTGTTTTAAAGAAAATAAGCAAATTGTTTACATTTATTTACATTTGCTTTATAAAGTGCATAAAAACTCATTTTATGAGTGACGGTCATTTCTAAATTTGTAGCGTGCAATGAGGTGTAAATTAAAAGTAAAAGTGCTAAAGAAGTAAGAGCATCATTTTGGTTATTTGATTGTAACAAACTATGTCAGATGGTAAAACTATTCATCATTTTGAAGCTTTTGAGATGGAGAAACTGAAAATAATGGCAAGACCCAAAACATTCCTCCTTGGCTCATTTTTGCAGAACAGGATCACAATTGTTTCTGATTTTCTTCAAATTTAATTGGATTTTACAGCTGGAGATCTAAAACTTCTCACCCCTTTTGTACAGTTCTGTTGCTTTGATGATTTCGGAACACCATTCACAATTGAGCCTTGAATGAGTTCACCAATGACATCACTGTTCAGGTAGTATTGGGAGACTTTTTGTTATTATTAAATCTTCATATTTAAAATGTGTGAATATAATGTCTTCTAGTACTATCCAACCCTATGACTCACAGACCTATTTTAGTTATTTTACCTTGCAGATGTGTCCCTGAGACTGTCATTGTTCAACTAAAAAGATAAATTAAATCCATATAAAAGTACAGGCCACCTGAGAATTTTAAATAGCACAACAGCAACAGAAATAGACTGATATGGCTGGTTTTCATTTTTTTTTTTTTTTAAAGAGCTAATTATAAGACAGTTTTATTCAAAATTATCATTTCAATGCGGAGAAGCAGCCACTCTACTCCAAGCTCCCTCTGCATGGTAGAGATCCTCACCTTGTCTTTCAAGCTGAACCTGGCTATTCTATGAAGCAACTGCTTGTACCAGGGATCTCGTTCTTTTGGTCTTGATCCAAACCTCATGTTTGCCTTTTGACTCAACTCTTCCTTTATTGCAACTGACCGAAACAACACCTACATTACTGAGGATGAAGACCAGATCCTTTGATCCATCTCCTGCTCCATCCTACAAACACTCATGAACAAAAACGCCTAGACACTTGGACACCAACACCTGAGGCAAAGACTCTCCCCGAGGGAAATCCTACCCGTTTCTGGTTGAGAAACATGGCCTTCGATTATAAGGAACTGGCTCCTCTTCCTAATACTACAAACATACACACATCCCTTTACTTCCATCAAACTGAGGACTTTGTATTGACTTCCATTCATTTTTGTAACTGTATTTATGCAGAATCTGGACTTTTCAACCCTAATAATTACTAGTCAATTTCTAACCTTAACCAAAACTTACTGTAATTCACACCATACCTCTAAACCTAACTAGTAAAGCAGAGAACAGAAAAAATTGAGGACTGAGGAAAAGTCCTCAATTCCCAAAATTGACCTCACTTCGTTATAAAAACATATGACCGTCCTGACTCTGTAGCATAGTATGCAATCAACTTAAATGTCAGAAATGTTTGTGAACAAGGGTGGTTGAGTGAAATTTTGTGGATATTTGCATAAGCACCTCATCTTCCTGGTCAGTAAAAATAGAACTGAGAAGACAGATCAGGTTCATGTCTCACCTTCTTGATATAGGCAGCGATGTCCTTCTCTATGTTGTACTTCTCCATGGCCTGGGTGGCACAGTCCACGGCGTCCTGCTGCATGTCCTCGGACATGTCGGCGTTCTTGATCACCGCTTTTCTGTCGGTCATGGTTGATGCTGTCCGCTGTGGGTTAAAACAGGACCGTACACTGAAAATATGACACTGCACGTGGTGATGCAAGGACGGGTTTTAGGCCAACAAGATCACCGCGGCGACTCAATAAAAACTAAAGGCATTATTATTATGGGCTTCAATGCAAAACGCGGAACTTGAGCTGATGTATTTCTACCCCGCGATCTTATTAGCAAAACCATGCCTTGAGCGTCGCATAAATTGAAACTTGATACAGGTGGAGTTAAATTACTTAGCAAAATATTTCCAATAAAAGCGACATTTGTGCCAGGAAGGCAAAAACTACTACGTATATATCCACATACAGATGCTAACATCGAAACATGCTAATATCGTTACGGCCAATCAAAATGTGTGAAAACACAGTAAAAACATCATCTCTTCACACAACAAACTCGAACCCGAAATTTAGCAAACGCAGAAGTGAACCTTCTATGTAACTCACCTTTCCTTACGAAACACCAAAATACAAACAAGAGTTCAACTGAACTGAAAAATATATGTATTTCGCCGAGAAAGAGCGGATGAACGTTTTTAGTGATGCTGCGGCTAATTGGTTTTTAAAGATTTACACAATAAGCGCGTGAAGGTAGGTTGGATTTGTGATGTGCTCCGACTAGGCCCCGCCTACTCTGCTGTATGCTGCGCTTTGCCATTGGTCGAAACGCTGCTTCCACGCGCGCTTGCGAGCGTTTTCCTTCAGCTCCTTTTTGTCGGCATCTTATTTCATCCCACAATGCACCGTTCACGCATAGGAAACCAACGGTGATGTACTAGCCTAAAACATTAGCTATAGGGTTTATCACCTTTAGATTTTGACTGATGCGATTTTAATATAAAAAAATGTATGCCGTGTAATGTTTTTTCTTCCACTTAAAAATCAATTTAAACTTCTGATATCGGGTAAGGCATTTTTAGCTTTTCAAAATAAAGGTTTCAGTTATTCAAGCCTAAATAATTACTTTTTAAGAACTGATCATTAATTAAAAATAAAAACAAACAGATTGATGTTGTTTGAAAGTTTTATTGAAAACGCTAAATGAAAAAAAAAAGATTAGACAAATTAAACAGACTGAACCCCCTCCCCAAACCTCCCAATTTTAAAAAAATTCCCTCATACCAGGCATCTACGACTCCATCCTTTGATCCAACTTCCTGGTCCTGTTTTGTTCTCTTGAATAATAACGCCATAATAGCAAAAAGCTTAAGGAAAAAAAGATGCTCTGGGACTCCCAATAATTAGTTCTGATAAAACTCATTTGAATCCTGGAAAACTGCTCCCGTTCCAAGCATCCATCCTTGCCTATCCCTTCCCTAATCGATCCACTCATCCAGCTCCAAGGATTGGGATCCACTGAGCCACTCCTCCAATCAAAACCTTGAAATACCAGGAAAACAAAAAAATCAGAGGGAGACCGTTAGAATCAAATGTCAAGATTTTTGGGCCTAATTTTAATTTCCCCCCCATGTTCAGCACTCATGTCAGACTTTACAAAATAATCATAAAAAAAAAAAAAGCTACAGAGCAGAAAAACCTTGCTCCCTGATACTAACATACTTTAGGACTTTTAAAAATGGGAGGCTCTTATAAAAAAAGTGATTTTGTTTTACATTTGATAGAGGTGTTACACTTACATCACAACACTTGTTTTTAGGACTGCTTATTCTGTCAGAAGGTAGAGTAGCAAGTTACAGACTGTCTAATAAAAGTACAACACACGTGTCCTTGGTAAATAACATGCATGACATGGCAAAACCTAACAAAATGTTCAGTTTATGGAATATGAAGCATACCATTGCCTCGACCTCATTGCTCCTAGATGTCCTATCCTGACCATACAAATGAAATGTGCTCCACAATGGTTTTATTCCAAATCACTTTAATCCTTCTCCTCAGATGTCTAAAGGAAGACACAAGGGTAAAATACAGTTAAGTATTGGGCTCCCACTCAAAATGGCCCACCCCACATATCCAAAGAGAGGCTACTAAAAAAATAAAACAAAAAAATCTTCAATTTTTAACACTTGCAAAAACGTCAAGTTGCAGCTCAGCGTTTTTGAAGTTCACCACAACACAGTTTGTAATGTTGCAAAATCTGTGATGACAGGAAAAAAAAGGAGGGGGGAGAGGGGAAAAAACAAGAGGACAAAGCAGCTGGAAAGAGAAGGGAAGAGCAGAGAAGGGATGGGAAAAGGGGAGGGTGCATCTACATACCAAGATCATCCACAAGGACAACAGGACAAGAAAAGCAAAAATTAAAAGTCAACAGCTGACACCCAGAGAAACTTATAAGAGGTAAAAACAGGAAGGAATACATCAAAAGGGCACAACATCGATTGTGGGTTTAGGAACGGGAACGAGAGCGGCTGTGACGAGGCGAGTAGCGGGGTGACCCTCTGCCACGACCACGGGAATTGCTGCGACTGCGGCTGGCGCTGCGACTGCGGCTTCTGCTTCTGCTGCCACGGCTGCGGGAGCGTGATCTTCCGTAACTTGGGCTGCGGGGACCGTCTAATTTCACACGAATGTAAGCAGTCTCTCCCTGGCGAACACAAGAGAACTTGACATTGAAAAGAAGACATTCCTTCCTCTGGCTTGAAATACAGATGACAACAACGACTCAGGTGCTGCTCAAAGTGTACGGCAATCTCTTTTTAAAATACTCACCCAGACACAGCAAAGAATCACAATCCATGACATGTTGATCAAATCAGTACACATACCTCATGCGAACGGAATTTGGTGTTGTCCAGTTTTCGAACGGCATAGGTCATGTCCTCTTTGCGGACAAATTCTACGACTCCAGTTCCGTCTCTGTAGACGTCGGCGTAGCACACGTCACCGGCTTCGCGCATGTGGTCCTTCAGGTCCTGCCAGCTGCCACTCTGAGGAAGACCTGAGCCAAAAAAGAAAAAAATCAACTTAAACATACTTTACCTTTAAGCTACAGTAATGAGCTGACCAAAATCTATAAATTAGAGACAGATAAAATCAGCTAGCCGAGTGTAATCAGCTTATTTTGGCTAATTTGAAAACAATCTGCAATGCATGTACATAGTTTAAGGGAGAATGCCCTTCTGTGCATTATGTACAAGAGTACAAGTTATTTTGAAGGTTGTTAATGTAGCTAAATGAACAAAAACAACATATTGATCAAAAATTCAAAAGATGTATACGAGTGAAAATAAACATCTAATTTTCTACTCCAAATATCAGATAACATATTTTGTGATGCAGTGGTTTTATTTGGGGTTATAAATGGGAGTTACCAAGCTAGGAAAGAAGCCACTGAGAGGCACCAATAAGGGCAAAATGCTTTGAAACTTCAATTATGTGCAAAATTTAGAGAAACAATTGTCTTTTTTGTTTACATGTACCTTGTTTTCTAAACTTACTAAAGAGTGAATTTCAAAGCTAATTGTAATTAGTTTTAAAATGATACAAATTCAGTTAGACACCTAAAAACACTTGGGTAAAGTTACATACACAAGAGGGACTGATTTTGTGCATTTCAAAAAGTTCTTGCATCTCATTAATATTGTCCAATACACATAACTCACCAGTTGGAAGGTTTAAATTGTCTAAACCACATGAAACACATTTCCTCTGGTGTCTACAAATAGACACTGTTCTGAAACTGAGTGCTAAAAGTGGTGCACGTTTACACAAAATTGTTTAAAGTTTAAATAAATGTGTACCAGACACGCCACCAAGTTAACTTTGACTCCATGACCAGTTTGTTTGCTCACCTGAAACAACGACCCTGTACTCAGAGCGCCTGGAAGGGGGTCCGTATCTGCCCCTGGGGGCTCCACCGCCGGCTCCCCCGTAGCCGCCTCCTCTGGAGCCTCTGCCGCTCCGGGGAAACTCCACACGCAGCCGGTAGCCGTCATAGTCGTAGCCGTCGCGTCCGTAGACCGCGTCGTCGGCGTCCCTGTCAGACAAAAAATAAATTGGGATTTAAATTGAAGACGGATTAGTTGATCACACACATGCTGATACGGCCGCCATGTTGCTGCTAATCCGTCTAATTAATTAATAACAGACATACTTGTTCCAGAAGAATCACACTGGCGCCAATAAGGCGCAATGAAGCATACCAGCATGGGCAGAGCGAAAATGTGTTTAAAGCAGATCTAATTTAGAGTTACATGCACAACACAAATACTCTATTGTGTTTATAACTAAACTGCCCGTCTAGGAGGCTTATGAGAGGAATATGCAATCCAAAGTCGACATGAGAGACCACACCACGTTTTGTTACCAGAACAATGGCCGTCCAGGAAATAGCCTGAGCCCGGGCTCCGGCCTACGTCAGCCAGGCTTTCAACGGACCAGCTTCTCACCTCGGGTCTTCGAACTCGATGAATGCAAAAGGCGGGCCCCCTCTCCGGTTCTTCAGGTCGATGTCTCGAATCGTCCCGTACTTGTAGAACACGTCCTCGACATCTTTGGTGCGAATATCCGGGGGAAGATTACCAACGTAAATTCGGCAGTCGTTATTCCCGGCGGGGCCTCGCACAACACCCGACATAGCTGCTAACTTTTTAAAGCTCTGGTTGTTGATAAGACTGGGAGTAACTTCCCTACGTCCAAAGACGAACGCAAATAGACTCTGGAAGAGTGCAACGCAGGAAAAAAAAATAAGTTTTTAACACGAAAGCTGTTTCCAAACCCCTACAACGCGCAGGATATCAACCAGGTGGATAGCACTCGATGTGGCGCTCAGCAATCCGCGCCTCTTTACCGAGGCAACACTACACTCAGAGAACTTGATACATCCGCCGTATAAAATAGTTCACCAATTTAATTCTGTATGACTGAGAGGCAGTTTAGGAACAGAAATATAACGTAGAAGTATAGTTATTACAAAAAAGTAATCTTAAATGTTAAAATGTATTACTTCTGCCACAAAATTGAGGAGATAAATACAAATACATGTATTTCAACATGATCTAAATGACACCTAAAGCAACAAAAAGTTCAAGAAAACCCTCAGCAAAACATATTATAGCTAAAAAATGTAATAGAACTGTAATTTGACATGTGAACATATGCAAAATGACAAAAATACAATTAAAAAACATATATGTAAGACACAAAACAAACTATAAATCATATTTCTGCATGGTTTTACTTTCTTTTTCTCAGTTTTTGGTTTGGTTCTTGACCCGAGGAGTTGAACCACTAACATCCACAACATGGTGTTTGTCTGTTTGTTTGAATAATTTTTTTTACTTTTCTAATTTGTTCTTATTGTGCAATTAAAATTATTTCTCTTCCGTTTTTTTTTTTTGTTTTTTTTTTGTGGATGCAAATGTCTTAAAATGTTTGGAGCAGTCGTTCTGTATATTATTCTGTTTTCTCAAAACCTGATGAAAAAAGTATTAAAAATGCATAATTTATTAGTGCCATAGGCCTTATCAACTTTGCATATTTTTATTATTAAACCAGAATCTAAACAATTAAATTATGTTTTGTCTTTAGAGGAAAAGTCTTATACAAACTCTTATAAAAGGAAAGATCTTAGAATGATTCTATATAGCAAGGTTTATTTAAATTAATTTGAATGCCCGTCCGTCTGTCCGTCCGTTTTCTTACGCTAATCCGGGGTCGGGTCGCGGGGGCAACAGCCTAAGCAGAGAGACCCAG
>JARVJO010000330.1:18674315-18712304 GCA_031762555.1 Cynodonichthys magdalenae | reverse complement strand
AAAAGTGTCAAAATTTGTTACAGAGTTTCTGTACAGGAAGCCAAGTTTTTGCTTTGACCTTAGTTTGCAGCATGGTGATGTGGTGACAGAAGGACAATGAACTGTCTAACCAGATTCTCAAGTATTTGTACTCTGTCACCTGCTCAAGGAGTGTTTCATCTGTAGCAGCAACGATCAAGTTGAGAGGATTGACATTTTCTTATAGTTAAACCATAGGACTTTTGTTTTCTTAGTATTCAAATATAATTCTAAATTTGATAAAGCATTTTAAATATCCAAGAAGTTTTGTTTTTATGACGATTTTGTGTCTTCAAATGTCAACATCGTCCTCAAATGAATTTTAAAGTTTTTAAAAGCAGATAAATGAAGTCTGGGTGAGTCACCTTGCTGTACATGAATCTCTGCAGCTCCAGCTCAGCGATGCCCAGCTGCCCGTCCTCTTCGGTCAAACACCAGCGAGCCTGAGCAAAGTAAATCTCCGTCCTCCTCGCCACGCTCACATCCTCCGGGGGCTTGCGCAGCTCCAGCTTGTTCGCTCTCTGCAGCTGGAAGTCTTTGAAACACCTGGACGACAGACCACATTTACTTTTACTGGCGAACCAGTTACTCTTCACGTTACAGGATGCGCGTCGGTGCCAAAGTCAGACCTGATGAGGATGTTGAGCTCCTCGCTCTTCATCTGCATGTCGTTCTTCTCCTGGTTCAGCTGGTTCTGAAGTCGCATGTTGATCTCCATCAGCTCCTCACTGCTCTGTTCTTCAGGTTGAGCCTGTGAGAAAAAGAAGAAAAAACACAGACTAGAAGTTTTGAACAAATGGAGAAAGCACATTTGAGGCAAAATATCCACCATAAACCAGACAATTATTCTGTAAACACAAGTTTTTTTTCCAATTTAAGCCTGTCATATCATATGCCACAGAGGGACCTATTGTGGCTTTTTCATTTAAAATCTATTTAAATAGTTCTGGTATTACAGAAGCGATCACAACCCGAGTTTTTCTTCTTAATTTATCAAATGGCAAAGTTAAAACTCAGTGTGGCTCACCCTGTTGTTGGAGTAAATCTGTTTCTCCAGGCGTCTGATCTGAGCGAGGTGCTGCCTCACCGCCTCCTGCAGATGCAAGATGCTGCTGCGCTGCTCCTCGGGGTTACTAGAAATCTCCAGCTGGAAACGCATGCGCTGCTTTTTCTCGCTGTGCTCCTGATTGAAGCGAGACAGAAGATCAAACATTAAAAAAGGCCTCAAGAATTTGTTGTTAACTGAGATTATTAGTTTAGCCGATGCTCTTAGCTACCTTGCGTCTGGGCTCCACATGTAATAAGAGATTGTTCACGATGTCCAGGATCATGGCGTACTGGAGTGGGTTAGTGGAAATCTCCAGGTCATGGTGAATGAGTGTGAATGTTTCCACGGCACCTGGGGGGGGGGGGGGGGGGGGGGGTAATGCTGCTTTAATGCTTGGTCAAAATGTATATATATATTTTTTTCTGGACAAAAGACACACCAGCCTGCTTATTCAACAGGTCCTCTTTCTCGCGGTTGTTTCTCATCTCCGGTGGTTTGATCTGCGTGGCGAGCTCGGGGTTGATGTCATGACTATAACTGATGTAGTGCATCCGGCAGCTGCAGCGCGAGATGATCCGCTGAACCTGCTGAGAGGCGTCGCTCACCTGCGCAGGCTGGTTCCAGTCTGTAAACCAAGAGGAAATATAAATAAACAACAACAAAGATACTGTTGATACTGTTCTGTTTTGTTTGAAACCACACCATTGGTCGGTCTGACACTGATCTTATGATTTCTCACCTGTAGTGGTGCTAACCATCCCTCCCACCGCCTGGCCGCCCTCCATCAGCTCCAGCACAGCATCCAGGTTACGTTGCCTGTGCTCCTCTATGTTTTTCACCTGAACACAGCGAAACAAAAAGTTAAAACCAGAATCCTCTTCCTCCAAAGTGCATACCTTCACCTCTCCAAGTTCTCTTCCACCTGTTCCCTGTTCTTATAATATATCACAATGATGTCATACTCCATACAAAAAACTGTCCCAACCAGGCTGTTAAAATTCCTAAATATCCCAAGCCCACCTCCAGCCACAGCTGTCGGTCCTCTTGGTCTGAAGGGTTCAGCTCCATGGTGGCGAAGTACTGCATCCCGTCCAGCAGACACGTCCAGGTGGTCTTCTGCTTCAGGGTGTCGTTGTACCAGGCAGGGTGGTGCTCACACTGCAGCAGCTGAGCTTTGGCTGCAGACACCAGAACACAACCTGCTGTCTCTGTGCCGCGCAGCATCATCTGAGCAACGCAAAACAAAAAGAACAGCAGATTAAAACAATCTGGTATTTGGTTTTTCTTACAGCTTGACAAGAATTCATTAGGTCTCATGTTGACTTGTGCACAACTGAACTTGATGACGTCATATATTATTAATATGATTCAGAAAGTGAAGAGTAAAAAGTTAACTCACTGTAACCTGAGACCAAACAAGAAAGAAATTCATCTTCACTGGTTTCTTGCATATTTTCACTGTTGCTAGAGTTAAAGATTTATTGTTGCCAATATATGATATTTTACTGAGAAACACTTCCATGGCATTAACTTCACTAATAAAAAGTAGGAATCACTCTGACGCTACAGCACAGCTTCACCAACTGAGACACACTTTCATGATCTAATCTACCATCACAGGAACCCAAATCCAAACAAACCCCATACACCACACTGACTGAGGAAACATGTTCTGCATGATTTTACAGCTTAAATCGTTAGAATGTGTATTTAAATACAGATTTACCTTAAAACCCAATTTACAACCATCGACTATCCTATGATGAGGGAAATGTCTGCACCACAGCTGGAAAGTGATAGCTTAAAATATAAAATACTGTACAGTGTTTCATCTGCATGTTGATTGTTTCTAACAAAAAAGCATATTTTGAACTGCTGAACATAGATGCACAGGCCAAGAATGTGGCATTACATAAAAAACAAACTGCAAAAATTGGTAAAAAGTCAGTAAAATTACAACATAACCAACAAAAAAATAAAGCTGTGTAACAGTGAAACCCCAATACAACTGATCTGTTCCCAGGTTCCTTCAACCATGTGAGCATTTAACATTATGTGGCCTGAACGCAGAGTTTATCAGTAACATTACCTGACAGTTGACCAACTCGATAAACCAATTGCGGTTGTACACGTCATCGGTCTGACAGGCGGCGATACCGCACAGCTGATCGCTCACACCCGAGTCCTCCTCGGAAAACACCACAAACTTGTCCGTTTCCTCAATCAGCCTCTGCAGCATCAAGGTTCCTGCAGATTAAGAGACGGGATAGATTAGCTGATCTCCAAACCTGGCTGCAGTCATTCTCCTCAGGAGGATTCTTCACCTTCGTTTTGACTTTTTTCTGCTCGACTGATGGTGGAAACGACAGGCATGATGGGAACAGTGGTGGGAGAATACGTAGAAGGGGAACGTTTCAGCTTCTTGGTCTGCAGCTGTGTGTCAATCTTCAGACCCTTTAGAGCTTCGGTGGAGAGATTTCTCTTCAGTACAGAAGCCTTTTTGTAACCGTCATACAGCCCGAAAGCTATGTTTCTGTTCACGGTTGTCCAGGAGGCGCGCAGGTCCACCAAGCGTAGTTTGTGAGTGTAAGAAGCATTAGATTCATCCTTTGGATTCACTTCCTGTCAAAACATCAAAAAAACATCCAATTTAATTATTCATGCGGTGAAAAATAGTTGTAAAGTCCAGCCTCGGGGTTCCAGTTTTACCTCCTCCATGTGGTTGCTCTGTCGCTGGTAGCTGAGAGACGACAGACTGAGCAGGTGAGTCTTCTTCACCTGAGCGTTCATCTGGTGGTCTGCCGTCTCATCCCAGGTGGAGGCCATCAAGTGAACGGTCACCTGGGAGAGTTCGCTCACCATCTGAGTAACGTTCCATTCAGAAATCAGCCTCCGCATCACAGTACCAGCTGGGGGACCACACAGACAACGCATTTAAGAGACGGCAAACTAATGTTGAGATTTTTGATTTTTTTCTGAATCCTTTTCTTTACCTTGTGGAATAAGTCTCTGTTCTCCACGAGTGAAGACCTCGCCTTTATCGCACTCCAACTGGATACCCCTCTGCTGAGCAAAGGAGGCCCAGTAATGCACCTGAAGAACGTATAGTGCATAACAGATGCAAGTGAATCACCAAGAATTCAGGAGATCTAATTAAAATCAAGAACACAGCAACTAATCCTAATTTTTTCTCAGAAGTAAAGACATAAAATGGGGTTTTAGTAGACAGGAGGGCATCAAAAGGAGGAGAAAAAAAAATTACTTGTAGTCGTGGGAAGGCAGCTGTGTAGGACATCTGCTTGTAATGCTGACCGAGCTTCTTGCGGACCGGTCTGAGGCTGTGGAAGAGCTTGCCTCTGCAGATTGGTCGGGAAACACTCGTCCAGGTGGCCCAGAAGTTCTGCATCCAGCGCAGAGTGCTGCTGTACAGTAAGACTTTGGGCTGAGAGAATTCTAGAAAGAAGAAATGCACACGAGTCTATATACTAAAAGAAACACAATATGGTGATTTTTATGGGTTTTGAGTTTGGTTTATATAGATCATGGGTGTCCAATCCTGGTCTTCAAGGGTTGCTACTCTGCATGTTTTATTCGTTTCTCGGATCCAACACACCCGATTCAATGACTGAATTACTCAATTTAAATCAGGTCTGTTGGAGCAGAGAAACTTCAATAACATGCAGGATAGTGATCCTCGAGGATCAGGATTGGACAGAAGACCTAACAGAGTTGTACACACCAGCTGAACAGTGCTGGTTAAGGTCCATAGTAATGGAGAGGTTAAGGTTCTCTGAGCGAAAGGCTCTGTAGGAGTCATGAGGCTGTCCTGAGGTCACGTCAGCAATGTTCTCTGGGCAGCACAGCATCACAGCATGGTGGTCATGGGGGTTTCCATGGCAAAGCCACTGGAGGTCAAGGGTCATACACAGGTTGGGCAGATGCAGGAAACAGATATCATCATACCTAGAGGAAAAACCAAAACTTTTAATATTAAAAAAGTTACAATACTACAAATAATTAGAAAGTTTCAGAACGTACTTTGACGCCGTCCTGACATTCAAGTCTAAATCCCCTTTAAAAATGAATTGCCCAGGGTTCCAGTCAAAGTTCAGCTTGGTCCATTCCCAGTGCAGGTTTTCTGTTGTGTTATAAGGGTCCTACAGGAACACAATTTATAAAAAAAAAATATTGCTTTTACTTGAATATAACAGACACAAAGAGCCTCTGCACATACACGGAATCAGAGGAATTTTCCAGAACTAAATTCTTAAGGTATACATGTTTTTTACCTCTGTAGCTAGCTGATGAAGATTGGCATGGTCAATGTTCATGGCCCAGTGTCCGTGCAGAAGGAGACGGCTTTTGTCCCACCAGGCCAGCAGAGGTGATGGATCAACTGTGGGTTTGGTCAGGAGGTCCACTGACTGTCCAATCAGAGTCCAGGCAGGGTCCCAACATGGCCCCCACACGATGGTATACTGAGAAATGTTGGCTGCAGAAAGAGAGGTTTCGTTTTTTAAAATGTTGACATTACAGACTTTTACAGAATAATCATGTTTTTCTAATAAAGACTTACATTTAAAGTCATAGTAAAACTTGAGTGGAGGCATATTTCTGTGGACCGTCACGTCTCCCCAGGGTGCGCCGAGTGGGATGGTCTCTTTACGAAGAGCTCTGGCCTGTCCATCCTGCTCCGTCCCAATCAGACGCCCCAACAGATCCCAGTCCCGAATCTCAAAGAGGTAACGAGGGTAGTCCCGGATTCTCACTGGCACAAAACAGCCATTGTAAAAATAATTATCCACTTGTTAAAAATAAAACAAAAAATTTCTGAGTTGAGTCTGGCTTACCTAAAAATGCAACTAGACTGAACTTGACAGCACGACACCACTGAACAACCAGAGGGAGTCCGTCTCTGGGGAAGGGACTGATCTTGTCTATGTCTCTCATCTGCTCGCTAACCATCTCCGGCCCATGAAGAGACCCATCAGCCAGGACCACCAGCTCCAAATCTGATACAGTCCAGGTCAACAGAGACTTCCTCATAGGTGTGTTTGCATAGAGGCGGCGCGAGCGCTGGATGTAGATCTCGATGTGCTTCTTCTCCAGCGAACTGTAAAGCTCTTCTATCTTCCTGGCAGGCAGAAGTTCTCCGTGCTGCTTTCGCAGTTCCACCACCTTCTTGTCTAGAAGCTGTAGCCGCTTTGCGCTCTCTTTACTCTCATCCTTCATAAGCTCGTAGTTGTCTCGCAGCTTGATTTCAAATACGTCGTCAAGGAAGACAAATGAGAACTGGCTGATTTTAAACACGAGGTCAGGAGGAAGGCGTTGCTCTGAGGGGTCCTGACGGTGGGAACGATGGAGAGTCTTCAACCACTTCTGCACGCTTATTGCCTTGTCGAAAGTATTTGAGAAGTTGTACTGGTAGGGGAACTCGACAGATAAAGACGGGCAGGAGAAGACCCATGTACGGTTGTGAGCAGTGGTTAGGAAAGGGAACACGTCTCTGTGAAGCTGCATCTCAGTCAGCTCGTCGCTCGTTTCCACATTCAACTCATTAAAGGAGACTATGTTGTTGCCGTCGAAGTTGAAGACGAGCGAAGGGGAGCGTAGGTGCATGGATCCAGCATGCTTTGACACTGCGAGGGAGTCTGTGTGCAGCAGAATGTAGTTCTCCTTGCTAACGTGAGCGGTTACATGAGTGGATCCCATTTCAACACGAACGGACAAGCTTCTGCTCTGACCTGATACAGCCTCATCGTCCAAAGGCGCGACAGACTTTACCTTTCTCTTCTCTCCAAAGAGTAAACACCAACAAACCCGAGCTTCAGTAAAATGCTGAAATAAGACCATGTGGTCTGTTGGAGCCCAGTCGACAGCGAGCTTCTCTTCACACTGAACCTATAAAATAAAAAAAAACACAGCTGCAATATCAACACTAAAACTCTTTTCAGCCCAAAGAAAAACTTAAATATATAATTACCTGTAAGGTGTGGGTGGTGATGTGGTACCAGATGGTGATTGTGGTGAGTCTGATTACGGGGTTGATGGTGTGGGAAGCGGGGCAACACGTCTCCATGTTCTCTGTTAGAGTTTTAACCGCAGACAAGCTCATTCCCTGAAGAGACACTCTGGAGGTTTCAGTAGAGCTCAGGACACTGACTGTGTCCATTCGCAGAGACACGGCACCTGGACACAACAAAGGTAAACAAAATGTAAACAAATAGAAGTGATGGTGAACTGCAATAGCGTTAGGAGTCTTTATTTCATAAGATAATGAAGAAAATTCTAAAAATGTACAACTAACAAAAATGAAGGTCAGGAAAAACAAAAACAAAAAAAATCTGAAAATCAAAGATTATATTTAAAAAAAAATGTATTATTCTTTAAATACTTAAACAGTATCCTGTTTGACATGTTGCTCAAATACACATAGTGATCAAATGAGATATAGTAATTTACAACATCTGTGAAATACTTCATTTATGCAAAAACTGGCTTTTCACCTCTAATGAAACTTTTTTTCTCTTCATTGTAAATAAGCAATTTTAAACTTAAGCTACTAAAAAACAAGCATCCATGGTTTTAGTTTTTGTTTCCTTATTTTGTAAATTTGAACTTCAGACACCTAATTACATAAACTTTAAAAAGTTTTATTTTTCCTTATATGTTCCTTTTATTCAAATAAGGATGCTGCTCGACAGAATTAACATTTTAGTCTGTATTCTGAACCTCTATTTAAAAAAAACAAAAAAGATTAACTGTAACAAAATGTTTGACAAAATATGTTTTGTCACTTCTTACCCGCTACATTAGAGACTGTGAACACGTTAACATCCTCCAGACAACAGTCCAGTTTAAAGAGGAGGTGCAGCGGCGAGGAGGAGTTCGGAGGGACTGTTTTGTCGTGAGGAGGGGACGCTGCAGCTACATCTGGCAGCTGCGGCTTCGCGTCAGGAGTAAAACACATCAGGGACATCAGGCGGGAGAAACACAGAGCACACGTCTCTGACAGCTCCACCTGAAGACCTTTTAGTCTGGAATCTACACTCAGGCTCGGAGACTGGCTGCTCGACTCCGAGAGAGGGCGGTTAAAACTTCCCTGGAGAAAGACGTTTAAAAAAAAAAGGATGACAAATAATAAAAAGCATTAAAAGGTTTAATTAAAGTATTTGTTATTTTAAAATATCCTGAAAGAGGAACACGTTAGGCATGTGTAGCAGTATTGATTTGTTCTCAGGCACAAATAATCAAATCTGCTCTTTCATGTGACCTTAAGGGGATTTGCTGCATTCCTGGACATCACATGGAAGTCTAATTTTGATGTAACGAAGGTGTTTGTAACTGTGTTTGTGTGACAGTGATTTGAACTGCTTTGTGTTGTGATGTCATTGGCTGGTGCCAACATACTCTTTACATTAAGGCAGCAACTCTAAAACGTAGCTTCTATGCTTTTTTGTTTTGTTTGATTCCTACCTGAAGATTTAGGGAGTCCAGAATTAGAGCTTCACCCCAGACATGTTTACCAGGAGGGTGTGGAGCCTGCTGGATGTGAGAGCCCTGCCCAACTCGCCACCAGAAGTTATCCAAAGACAGTGAAGCTCGTTGATGCAAGTTCTGAGACTCTGAGGTCTCTCTGTCAACTTTCAGGTCGAGAAGATGTTGCAGGTCTGCAAACACAAAAGGCAATGAACAATTGTTGTTTCCGCTGTTGATGTTTTGGATCAGAAGCTGAAAAGGTTAGGGATCAGCCTAGATCCAGAATGTAAGTTACACTGACTGCTCCTCCTCACAACAAGTGAATATTTCTGCAGCAATATTCTCATTTTGTGGAAAAAACAACACAAAACAAAACACTGACACGTCCTACTATGTGCGGCACATACCTGCATCAGCAGAGATGAAGCCTAGAGCGAACGGCGTGGTGTCTCCCAGCTGAACGGACACGTTGACGTTGGACACGGAGGAGGAGATCATCACAGGAGCATCCAGGTGAGGGAGGCGCCTGAGGAAGAGGAGGATGGGAAAACAATCTAATGGTCTACGCAAACACAATTGGGTAAGGAAAAACAAAAAAGTGAAGTGATGCACAGACATGGATAGGAGGAGGAAGTAAAACAATGAATTATTTTTTCACATTTTTAAGTTGTGACTTTTTAGATAGAGCACAAATCGTACATAAAATACGATTGAGGTTCAGATCAAAGCAATGTAAAAATCGACATTTTGCTTGTGTAACTTGCCTCTTTCTGTGTGCTGTCTTCCTGTGTAGGAGCTGTTGCCACGGCAACAGATTTAACCAATGGGAGAATTCCTGGTGACGGTAGTGAATGATGCAGGTGTTGACAACGAACGATCCAGAGATGTCAATGGATGTGACCTAAAACGTCAGAGGCAAACAAAGAGCTATGAACAACATGTTTATGGAGTTTTGATGAGTTTCATGCGACTGTCAGACATTTTCCTTCACCTGCAGGGTTGTCTTCAGACTGTTCACACAGAGAATCCTCTGCCTGCTCTGAGACAGAAGCAGCCCATCTGTCAAAAAACAAGAACATGTTATTCACAGCTTTTACTAAATAGCTGAATTTCTGCACGGTCTGGTGTCTGGTTCACTAACCCTCGAGGATGATCTCCAAGCAGCTCTGAGGAAAGCTCAGCTCAGGAGTGAAGCTTTTCAGAGGATGCTGCTCGTCGTCACGCCCGTAGCCCATCTTCAAAGACTTCAGAGTCCAATTCAAGTGTCTGTACCGGTTGTGTCATAAAACATTTCCCCCAGCAGATATTAAAACGGTTGTTTTACACAAAAAGGTGACTCCATGGTAGATTAACCACAGAGTAAGATGCTGACTCACCGTTTCTGGCTGTGCATAGACAGGATTACATTTGTGTTATCAAATTCCACATCGACTTTGTGGGGAAGCAGCTGGTGAAACTGTTCTACAGATTCAGTCTGAATGAAGTCATCGTTTTCACACTCTAAAAGAAAACAGTGTTAATTCTGTTAAATAACTTCGATAAGAATTTTAGCTAAATAATCAGGTCAACAGATGCAAAAACCAAACTGAATAAAACTCAATCGTGAAACATGCTGGTACATTTTAATCGCTACATTGAACATTTGTGCTACAAAACAGTCTGACAGCAATTTGGAATACTTTAATATAAACATTTCTTAAAAATACACTAAACTTTGTGTTTATAAATCCCTGACAGAGGGCAGATTTTAGTCTGTAAAGAAAAAGAAATCTGAGATTTTTAGTCAAAGGTTAAATCTGTTTCTACTTCCTTGTTCTGATAATCTAAAAATATGTCTATTAGGAAATACTTTTTGTTTTTGTTTCTGCTGACCTTTTTTTTAGGGGTATTTATATTCTCAAATGTGTCAGCTTGAATCTTTTCTATTCAAAGACAAAACGTGGAAAAAAAATCTTAAATTATTCAGGCATTCAAAACAAAAAACAAAAAAAAAAACACATGGCCAGTTATAAAACAAGTACTAGTGCAACAGTAGAGAAAGAAGTAAAACTTATTTTTTCATTTTGATTAATACCTCAGAATGGCTTAAATTAGTGAGGATTATATCACTTTATAAATGTTAGATTTAAATTTTGTTTTATATCTATAGTCCTAACTACACCAAGGTGTTTACATATGGTACATTTTGGAGAACAAAATCAGTAAAGATTGACAAAATGTTTCTTGTTTATGCCCCCTTTATTAAAAAATAAAAGCATTAGGGGTAATGAAACTGGTTTTGGAAATAAGCTCTGATGTTGCAAAAAAAGTTATACAACTGATCAGGTCACAACAAGGTTGAGTCAAGTTTTAAAATAAACAAAACAAACTCTTTATACATATAAAAATCACCTCACCAGATACAGGATGATCTTGATTCTTGGTAGAGACGGGGGGCAGCAGCTGCTGGCTGAGGAACAAGCCCTCGTGCAGCTCTGCTGTAAGGGTCCTCACATTCAGGGACAGAGAACCCGGCTTCATCTCTGGTAGGCTCACATCTCCAGACATCAGCAGGCTCAAGGCCAGTTCAGCCAGACATATATCCTACAACAATGAACGCATCAGTCACACATTAACTCACAGGTTTCTATAGCAACGAGGGTGAATAAACTCACCAATTCACTGCTTTTTAGCACTTTACTGCTGAGCTGCCCCACTGAGAAGTTCCAGGCCAACCTGTAAACATGTGTGACATTAGTTCTACTTTAAGAGTTTTTCCTGACACTTAAATCAGATCAGTGTTGGACAAAAACAGAAAAATCTCACCGTTTACTTTGATGGTCGACTAACATGGTGATACCTGTGACAGTCATGTGCCACAGAGACTCTGACAGTGCCAAGTTTAACACCATCACATTGACTGAGCTGACATGGAATGACAGTAGCTGTAGGCATACAAAAAAAATTAGCTTCTGCCAACAAACAACATCAACAGTAGTAATGACCCAGTACGAGCCTTCCTACTTGTGACAGAAAGCGTAGTGTCTTAGGGTTGACTGAAATCCTCGACTTCTTTCCATGGCTGGTCTTCACCAGAGGTCCCAGTGGAGCTTGGAGGTCAAATCTAATTCTTGTGTCACCAACACACAGCGCCAAGTATCGCCTGAAAAACAATCTCAGATCGGTTTCAAACATTCTTCTATTTAAATAACTAAACAACTGTTTAATATTTGCTGAAATGTTGTCCGGATGAAAACTTACGGTAAATCTTGGTTGAGAAATTTACTTGAAATCCATATTCTATCAATTTCCTGTCACAAGAAAAACATAACAAAAATATCTAAATGTATAGTACAACAGTTGAAGTTTACGCACAGAACTATGCAAAAGTCTTGAGTTATCCCTTATTTTTAAATATTTTGCTTCCATGGAGTCAACTGTTGGTGGTTTTGATCAATATTTCTTCAGGCCTCTGACGGTCTTGGATTTTTAGTCCAGTACGATTTTTTCTATTAAATCATTTAACTCTGACCTGTAAATCATTCCAGTCCATTATTCTGCTGTGGGACTTCAATGGCCACATGGGCAGTAACAGTATGATTGGGAGGAACTGCCTCTCTGATCTGAACCCGAGTTGTGTTTTGTTGTTGGACTTCTAGACTAGTCGCAATTTGTCCATATCAAACACCATGATTAAACAAAAGAGTGTCCATAAGTGCACGTGGCACCAGGGCACCTTAGGCTGCAGATCAATAATACTTGCAGGCATGTTTTGTACACTCGGGTGAAGATTGGAGCTGAGCTGAGCTGTCAACTGATCCCCACCTGGTGGTGAGTTGGATCAGATGTTGGGGGTAGATGCCGGACACACCCAGTAGACTCAAACATGTAGTGAGGGTTTGCTAGTATGAAGGATCTTCAACTCCCGCCTCCAACAGAATTTCAATCACATCCCAGAACAGCTGGGGGACATCGATTCTGAGTTGGCAGTTTTCCACGCCTTCACAGTTCAGGCGGTTGCCCTTAGCTGTAGCTGCAATGTTTTTGGTTCCCTTTTGTGGTGGCCATTCTCGAACCCAGTGGTGGACACCCTGGGTTAGAGGAAGGCTGTCGAGCTGAAGGAGGAGTCCTTGTTAGCTGGTAGGATTCTGGAGGGAGCTGAGGGGTATTTTCAGGTCAAGCAGCAACAAAAAAATAATGGATGGAATGGTTTAGAACTTCAGTAAGGTACTATAAAATGAGGAACTTGAAATCTGTTGTTGCCCTTGAAACTGGCACGTACACCTGTCAAACACAGTTTGTCTTACCAGAGTGTGTTGAGGGTAAAACTGGATACTAACTCCCTGAACTGAAAACAGTCCAATTGATTTGATCTTAAGATCTGCATTCAGGGCAGTCTTGAAGAACCGCACCACCAAGGTACAGACGAGCCACCTGGAAGCAAAGCATGTTAATGTTTGATCCAATTCTTGGATTTAAGAAAACAAATGTTGTGACTGATTATAAAATGGGTTTTTCAGAGCTACCAAATAACAGTAAAATATGTAGACTTGAAACCTTACCTGAAAATTACACATAATGCAATCCCAAGCAGCAAAATAATAAGGAAGGATATGAACACAAGAGACATTGTGTCCCAAGTTGTTCACACCCAGATCTTGGACATGGGTCTGGCTTCTCTTCTGCTGTCAAACAGGAAAAGATTCAACACAAACCATCATCACATGAATGCTGATAGGCGTCAGTCACATTACACTCATAAAAAGTACCGCAGAAGTTTTCCATAACTGTCTAACCTGAAAGCACATTCAGCATGCAAAATAGCAGGCGTATGCTAACCTTCACAACAAACCTCAAGTGCTAACGGTGCTAAATAAAGTTGTTAAACGGAGAACGAACAAGGCTGAACTTTATAAAAAAGAAGAAAAAAAAGCTAATGGTGTGCAAACCCTGTTCATTTAGTTCGTTCCCTTGTCACCCGAGATAAAACAGGTGAATTGTTGGCAAAGGGTGGCAGCGTTAGCTTAAACTAATCATACACGAAACAGTTAAATACAATTTGCCACCGCGTCACCTCAAAAGATATTTTAGCGAGCTAGCATGCTAACGGCTAACAGGACAGCCGCGAGACTAACTGCAAAAATTAGGTAATATTTTTAGCAACTGCGGGGGAAGTGCGGGTATGTTTGACCTACGATGGAGGTCTCCCTTTAATTGTCGAACTCGCCTACCTTGAATTATTCAAAGCACCGGGTTGATCCTGCATTTTGATGCAGAGAAGTTACCGCTGCTCGGGTAGAGTTCAGGTGGTCCGCCCTGCTGCTCAGCTGGCAAATGACAACACAGAGCTTGAGCACCAACAAAAACTGTCACTACAATTTTTTTCTTATAATATAGTATAATGCATTTTTACATTCACGCACATAACAAAACACACAAAACATTTTAAAAAGAAGTTTACAATATGGTAATAAAATACATTTTTTTTAAATTGCAGATGGTTTATTTGTAACTCAACTGCTATTTTGATGTGATAATTTATGTCCACAATATATATAAATATTTATATTTTTTTCTTTACCAAAAGTCCAACCCTTAATTTAATTTTTCCATCCAGCTGCTTGCAGGAGCTCATGAGGTTACTCAGATTTATAGCCCATTTATATTACTTAATATTTTTGGTCATATTTGTACTTATCCAAAGTTACAACTTACAATTTCATAAATATAAGACAGAACATTATATTTATAAAGCAGTGTCTTATAGTTGTTTAAATAAGCCTATTCCTGACACTGATAAAAACACATCTTGAATTGTATTTGTTATACATCCTTACAAATTAAAAACTATCTAAAGTTGTTTTAGAATCTCATAATTATGAAACTATTTCAAAATTGACTTTGAAATCTTATTACAGGATGCTATCTCACATTTATCTTAGCATTTTATCTTTATGAGATACTTTCACATACTTATATCTTTTGAAAGTACCTTATAATTCTGAGATACTACCAAACACATAAAATATACTTCATACTAATGATTCAGTTTCTGAGATTCCACCTTAAAATTGTGACAGAATTTCATAAAATGCTAGGTGCTAATTTTAAGTTAGTGGCTTATATTTTAGAAATGCTGTTATAATTTTGAGTTAGTACAATAGGCTTTTTTCTTCAGAGCGGTAGAAATGGGCTTCCATACAAATGTCGTAAACATGGAGCCACTCTGCATTAAATGGGCTGTATTTGGAAATATATAGCTGCTGTTCAAAATACATTCATTAAGGAAGTTTTTGTGCAATAGTTTACATCCACATCCACATCCTATTATTAAAAACACACAGCTTAGACAGTTTATTTCAATCTTGTATTGTACCATTTATTCAAATAAAGTTCACTAAAACACAACAGACCGTAGGTGTTTGACTCACAGAAACAGATATTGTGACAGATGTATAACCGTAAACAAAACATTTCTACATTCTTTTTTTGATAAAATAATTAATTCATGAAAAAAAAACACTGATCAAATTCAGGAAGTGGTCCATTTCAGCAGTTCTTATTGTGTTGCCTTTTCAGAGAAATAACAACTCAGACTTCCAGTCGAAGCACTACAAAAAGGTGTTGCTATAAGAATCTGCTTTAGCATTTTATCATCCAAGGAACTGATGAGAAATGTAACTTATGCTGCGGCCTTCTGTTTGTTATGCTTGGCAAACCATTCGTCACTTTTATCTTCAGCTATGGCCTAGATCAAAGCATAAAGAAGATAATGAATAATCAGCACATGTTGCTTATTATTATCATTATATTAAGGTGAAAAACTGAAGATACGCCAACCTTATCAAGTAATTCATTTCCTTTAGGATCCACAGCAGAAAGCTGCCTAAACGCCTCATCGCCCACAAAACAAATCTCATGACCGTCCTAAAAACAAAGAAGATATTAATGCCACATTCATTCATTCATTTCGAATACATGAAACGTTATTTGATCACACTTACTGGGTCAGCTAAAATAACTACTTCTACTGTGGCTTTTCCAGGAGTGTCCAGGCTGACTAATGGAGTGAGAATCTTTTGATTTTCCTTTTTAATTAAGGCTTCAATACTGGGCAACTGTAAAAGTAAATAAAGAAGTCATGTTCAAATTGACACTTTCTCCAAAAGTGAACTAAAAGATTTGTTCAAGACACAATAATTTACTTGTTCTCGTGGACAGGAAAAGGCAATTCTCCCAAATGCTGTTCCATGATCAACTGCTCCACCGACATCCCGGAGTTCCAATTTACACTTTGAAAATAAAAAATATTACATACAATAACACATTCTTTAGTCGTGTGTGTTACGCAGAATTAAATATTTCAGCGTAACTTTTCTTAGCTTGTCTTAGATTCTTTAGGCACAATCTAAAAGAAAAAAAAAAATAATAATCTGGCATTCGTTTATGCAACTCACTTGAGAATCTGCAAATCCCAACAACACTGATTTATTGCTCTCTTTTTTGTCCATCACAGTCATGCCTAAGAGCGTAGCCCAGTAATGAGTTGATTTGTGGAGGTCTGACACTCCGAGGGAAACCTTCTGCACGGGATCTGGAAACATTATTACACACTAGCGTAGAACACCAGGCATCTGACCAAACTGTATGCATTTATGTTTGTCCTGCTCATTAAGATTTTTGAATTCAGAAGCAGGTTATAGTGATAACTGTTACAATTATTACGATAATTTTGAAGATTCAATCCTTTTTATCTTTTTCAAAGTGGACTTTTAAGCTCTACCTATTTTTGGTGTATACAAAAGGGGAGACGTTCACCATGAGGAGGCTGGTCTTTGTCCACAATGTAGAAAGGATATCCTCCAGGAGCATGGGTCAAATACAGAGCTTCCTCCACCTGAGTGAGAGGCCATCCAAGTCGTTTGGCATTGCTCACGGCTTGGCTGGACTGTAGTGTGAGACCCTAACAGGAAAACACAACTTTACTTGAACTGCTCACCGTATGTCTTTCAAAAATATGCAATTGAAATCTCACCCACCAAGAAATCATTACCAAGTTGATATTCTCCAACCCCATAATTGTATGTCAGCTCAGCAACAAAATGATCATCCTCTGGACCAAAGCCAACCATTGTCTTGCTCCATTTTCCATCATAAGGGCTGAAGAGGTAAACAGAGGTTCTGTGAAGTAACACCGAGAGTACAAAGTTCAGCTTAGTTCGTGAATTCTCAGTTTACCCATTGCATGTTGCTTTGCAGCCTTCCTCAAACTCCTCATGCCGTAGAACCTGAATGCAATTAAATACGATTAAGTGATCCCCGCTTGTCAAGCGGAAACATGTAATTTAACTCTTTTATAACGATTATGAGGAAGTCAGTGTTTGTAATGCAGGTTATTCACGCTGAGGCTGGTGGTAGCATAAAAAATTAAGCTAACAAGGAGTGATTTAAATAAAACATTTCCATTTAAATGTTATTCAGACAGAATACCTTCATGCCCAGGACATCTCGATAAAATGTGGCTGTTTTGGCCCGGTCACCAACTTTGAAAACAAAATGCAACGCTCTTCGCACAGCCATCTTTATCGATGAGCGATTGAGCATCCTTGTTGACCGATTTCACAGTCTTCTCTTCGACTATACCAAATACCATCAATCAAATAAAACTCTAAACAAAACTTCTACCTACACCGATACTTACAGCTATACTACACGTTTTAATGTCAGTATTAAGTAAAATTAATTTATACAAAACGTATATTTTTTTTTTATTAACTTTGTTTAAAAATCATAAATAAATTGCCTCACCTCTGATGAGAATAATGGTATCGCCTACTGAATTATCGCGAGATTACAATAGAATTGCTTTAGTTTTAGATAGTTTCAGTAAATATAAAGCTCATTACCGTGAGCAATATTCAGCATTTACAAAATATTTTGGGTAGTTACTTTGTTCCCAATGTGTAAATTATTTAGCATATTCTTGGGGGGAAAAAACAACTAACATGCAGTTGCAGATAGGAAACAGTTGACGGCAGTAAGGAGGATGACTGGATTTACACCAACTTCGACAGAAAACAGAATAAGATAAGATGGCTGCGTTCTTGAAAGGCGTGATAAGTCTCGTTTCCATAGAGCGAAATATATTTCTGACCAAAAGGAGCGATATTATTGTTGAATCAAAACGGTATGTGCGCGGACTGAGGAGGAAACCAGTCAAGGTTTTGTTCTCTGAAAACGAGACGGGTAAAGTGGTGAAGCCGCCGCCTTGTGTTGTTAATAACCCAGCAGCGAAACAAAATGCGACAAAAATCACTTCTAAACCAGAGCAAGATAAGACTATAAAACAACCTCAAGTTACTGTTTCAAAGGATTCACTTAATGGACTTCGCTTCGAGAGGGCTTCATCTGGAGATAAAAGATTATCGTGAGTGAATAAAATGGTGTTTAGTTGTTCAACTAAAACAGTGTTGATCCATACCTATGATTAAATAATTATCAGTGTAAGTAGTTCAAGTTGTTCAGATGGATGATTAAACAAGAATAAAACTGTTTTGTGGTGGAAAGTGTTTTATTCAGTTCAGTTGCATAATATCATAAAAAAGGTGATGTTCAAAGGAAATGTAAATTCTCACACAGATGTTAATGCTGCTTTATTTTTTCTGTTCTCACCTGCAGGAGGTTAGTAAGCATTTCCCGGTCCAGAACATTTCGGGAGCACCAAGGCAAAATCCTCCTGGAGGGCCGGCGTCTGATCTGCGATGCTCTGGAGGCTGGCGCCAGCCCGCAGACTGTGTTCTTCAGTACCGTGGATCGGCTTCAAGAGCTGCCTCTGGACAAGCTGAGAAAAGCCAAACTAATCAAAGTCAAGTTTGAGGACATCAAGACCTGGTCTGACCTTGTCGCCCCACAAGGAGTCATCGGTAAGGAATGGTTGAACGTTTTGCTTTGAAGCACGCATTCTGAGATGTTTCCTAAAAAAAACAAAACTAATTTCTTCTTTTGCAGCCATATTTTCTCGTCCGGACCCGGCTCACTTGAACTTTTCTCAAAGATGTCAATCAGTGCCATTGTCCCTGATATGTGACAACATCCGGGACCCGGGTAATCTTGGAACCATGCTACGATCTGCTGCTGCTGCTGGCTGCAGTAAAGTCCTCCTCACCAAAGGTTTGCTCAGTTTTATAAATAAAAACATCCTGACTCCAGGCAAACTCTCTTTATCTGCAATTTTCCTAAATGCTTATTAATTTGCCCACAGGTTGTGTTGATGTTTGGGAGCCTAAAGTTCTTCGTGCAGCCATGGGGGCACATTTTCATCTTCCTATCTATCCCAGTCTGGACTGGGATGAGGTTGAAGATCATCTCAGTAAACCAGTGATCGTCCACGTGGCTGACAGTGGCCCCAACATAAGAACAGAAACAGAGGAACACGTGTCTCACAAACCAGGAGACTACGGTTGGGTCAGCTCAAGGCCGAATAAGAAAAAAATGCTGTACGAGGAATACGATACAGACTCTGGTTCGGATTCTGAAGACGAGGGCCTTTCACTCCCCAGAGTGGAAACCAAGCTGTACCATGAGAGCTGGGCTCGGAGCTCCACGGCTATCGTCATCGGTGGCGAGACGCACGGCCTGAGCCACGCAGCGGTGCAGTTAGCGGGGAAAACAGACGGTCGTAGGCTCTTTATTCCCGTCGTTCCCGATGTGGACAGCTTGAACTCGGCCATGGCAGCCAGCATACTTCTGTTTGAGGGCAGGAGGCAGCTGTTACAGCTTCTGCAGACGTGTGGGAAGAAACCGCAATCTAAAGCGGGGAGGAAGTTTTCATGATGTTTTTGTACATTTCAGACTGAACGTAATGACACATTCTGTCCTGTAATAAAACCTTGAATTTAAATGAAGAATTTATTCTCTGATGAATTCATTATTTGCCTACTATTGGCAGAATTAAACATTTTTCCCCTACTTTTCTACATTTGGGTTTATTGTTTCTATACAGTTTTTTAAGCCTTATAAAAAATTTCTGTACTGTATAAAGCAATTATATTTGGGTATATTATTTCAAGCACAAATGTCAAGGAAACGTCTCTAACTGAACAATGAACCTCTTAAACCTGAAAAGCAGCAAATTTCATGAAGCTGAAATTAAAAAGTAATTTGCCTTTTAGCTTAAAATATTTAACCACTCATCACAAATGCTGCAGAGCATTCTTTAGCAATCTATTACATGATGGCCTAAATACATTAATACATTTTCTGTTTCTGTAGGCTTTAAAATTCCATTGAAGTAGGAATTTTAAGTTAATGGGTTAATAACAGAGGCTTTTAAAAATGAAGTGATGTAGTCTTTCCTAGGTTTCACTTCTCCATCTTATAAAATGTGTATATGGAGGTAGATACAGTGAGAAATAAGCTACAGAATAACTGGTTGCTGTGGCAACTGAAAGAGCAAATAGGTTGAACATTATGCAGAAAAGCTATCTGATTAGAATAAAACACGTCATGAGAGTTCATCTCAACTGCACATTTTTTTAAAACTCCACACACGTTAAAAGCATTTTTTTTAGCTTAAAGTTTTTAAACAGTTTTTTACATTTATAGCATCTGAAGATTCAACTGGAACAAAACTCTGTGCTTGCAAGTGAGTTTTTAATGTGTACTGAATTTAACCAAAATAACAGAATATAAAGATTTATACATTCAAACACTTTCAAAATTCTATTTTTGTGCCAGAAAAAAAAAAAAAAAGTGTTTTCTTTTTCTCTATTAGGGGACCTTCACAGAAAGTCCTCTAAATGACTGAGATGAGAACGATCAGGCTAGAGATGACTTTCACTCACATTGTGACACAAGACATGGGTGGTAAAAACATCAGTCGTTGATTTGTTACAAGCCTCCAAAAAACAACAAAAATGTGTGCTTCTCAACTGTATGTGCACCTGCTGTTTTTCTTTAAATAGGATTTACAAGGCTGAGGTTTGGGCCCGTCTGCGCTACACGTAAACAAAAAAGCATTTAAATCGTTCCTAACGTCGTCCAGAAACCAAAAGAGACAGATTCTGCAGTCAGAACAGCAAGCAAAGCTTTAACGAGTAGGTCCACTGGGTCATTTTCTGTGTTTCAGAGTTCAGAAATGCTATTGTGCTATTGTGTAAAAATATAAAAAAAAGGAACAAAATCTTCATATATATTACTGTATGGACTAGAGTCAATGCAAGGCACCACAAGAGGAGAAAAAGGACTCAGTGAAAAGAGGGAAATGTTTAAAAAAAAAAAAGAAAAGTTAAAACATCAGTTAAAATTAGACTTTTTTTCTAACAGTCAAGGGTGGGAAGGTGAACAAGAGAGGCTGAAACTGGTGAGGAGGGGTGGAGTACGAACAGGTCAGAGTCCCATTTGCTAAGGTCCGATTTCTGCTTCTTTCTCAGATGGGCTCTGGTTTGAGCTTTTCAGCCAGGAAGTCGCCGACGAATTGCTCCACCACAGCCGGCGTGATCTCTTCCACGTCACGGACGTACTTGGCTCGAGCCGACATGTCCAGGATGGTGAGCAGAGGCGCTGCTTCCGGGAGGTTGGTGTAGTCTCGCAGCGAGTCCGACATGTCGTCCTGCAGCAAGGATGGGATGAGAGGAAGGTTTATTTTAGACACGAATACATAACCCAAATTATACACAGGAAACTGATTCAGTTCTCAGACTTGAATCTGTAAAGCTACCAACTAACAGCACCGTGGGCCGCTCACTGGGTTCCCATAGGTCCTTGAAATCCTTGAAAGTTTGTGAACTTGAACAAATAAGTTCAAGACCCTGACGTATCTTAAAAACAGCCATAAAAAACACCTATCCTTGAAAGTCCTTGAATGTTTTTTTGGTTTGAAATTTGACATGGAAGGGGACCGCTGTCAATGTGTCATTATTTTGTTTGTTCAGCACAACATTCTTGTGTTTCATGTGTGCGTGACGGCACGTTGCGATCATCTTGCAGGTGAATTCCTAGTCACGTTGAGTCAGGGTCATTGAGTCGGTGCTTTGAGAAATGAACCGTTATTCAACACATTTACTGAGGAGCTTAAAGGCTTCAACAAAGCCTCATCTCGCCATCACTATCATCGTGTATTGAGGATATGAATGCAGGCTATGAATATTATTGATCTGAATGTAAACTATACATTCAATCCACTTTCTTTTATTGATTCTGACCCAACAACTTCTATACTGTTTAGTTATTTGTTTAATTTGCATTGTACTGAAATTGTTTCTTGATAAGATATTCAGTGGTGGCAGTAGGTAAATGCAGTCACACGTGGTCCTTGAATTTGAAGAAATTGGGCATGGAAAGTAATCGAAAGGACCTTGAATTGATGTTAACCAAGGTGTGGGAACTAGGAGTGTAAATCACCAGATTTATCACAACAATATATTAGTTTGTTTGGATGATACAATATTTTTCAATATCACAAAGTCTGTCACGATACGATTTTGATTAAATTAAATTCACAAGCCTGCCATCGATATGAGATATCATATGCCCAGCTAACATAATTCGATCCAAATCGAGCACATGATGATGATATGGATCAAAATGGATATAAATGAATCGTTAATCATTGAATCGATACGTCTGTGTGGATCGATGTATAGTTACACCCCTAGTGGGAACCCTGCACTCACTCAGAACCTCTGTCTGTAGTAGGGGTGTCCAATCCTGGTCCTCGAGGGCCATTACCCTGCACATTTTTGAGGTTTCTCCGCTCCAACACACCTGATTTGAATGAATGGGTGATTAACAGGTTTCTGTAGACACGAAAAGGTAACGCAATCATTGAATCAGGTGTGTTAGAACAGGGAAACAAATAAAACACGAGGGATAGAAGCTCTCCAGGACCAGGACTGGACACCCACTGGTCTACAGCGGCCTGAGCAAAATGGCAGCGTGTCATAAAGAGTTTTGTAGCAGAGTCAAGCCACGCCCCCAGAAATGATATCATGATAAATAAGGAAGTCCCCTCATGTATCAGGTGACTCGCAGACATCAGTTCCTGCAACGCTATATGAAAACATTAGGTGTGTTTGTTGTTTGTGTGTATTAACTAAATAGACTTGTAGACTCAACCTTCTAAAAGCACAATAAAAGTAACAAATATGGACCAACAATTTTATACTGATCATGAAAACATTTCAACATAAACGTATCCAAAACATGAATGTATTTAAGAAGTGCAGATAAGAAAACACTCCTTAAAGAAGAATGTGGGCACCCTGCCCACAGAGACCTCAGAGTATCTGCTTAGTCACACATCCTGCTGTGTTGAAAGACGAGAAGAGACCAGGTGGGGGTCCGACGCCCCCCACACTGCCCCCCACTTCACTCAGAGCTTGCTCATTTCAGATTTACGTCAGCATTTGAACAGCTCGTCCAAGCAGGAGATATACAGCCTCATGTAGAGTTTTATTAAAAACAGATTCAGCTGCTGGGATTTAGCACAGACTAGTTTTATTTATTTATTTGTTGTTTTGTTTTCTCTCCGGCTTTAACCTTTCGCCCTTCAACAAGTCAGGGGTTGCAACTGCAGCCGGAGGAAACGCATCTAAATCACATAAAGCTGCAGCTTTTAAACCTGTTTGAGAATCCAATGAGATTCAAAAATAATTTCATCATTCATTTAGTTTTGTTTGATCATTTTATTTTCCCACATCAGAACAGAATGTGCACATGTTCAGGTGTAATCAGAGCACTTGAGAAAAATCACTGTAAAGGTTTTAGCTACCCCGCTAAAAACAGGGTTTTTGTACTTTGGAATCCAACATTTACTCGTCCCCGTGAGCCGTTTTCCCCTCAGCTTCCATCTCTGGCTCAGAGGCAGACTCAGAGAATAAAAATAATTTTCATATGGAAAAGATTAGTTTGCAAACCCTGAAGTTACAAGTAAAAACCAGCAGGTGGCGCTGCAACAAAGAGCCTGACCTCTGAGGGTAGCACTGTTAAGTTACTGATTTATGTGCCTTTTTCAGTTTAGTTAAAACAAAGTCAATGATAAATAGAATTTGAATGCATTTCCTGCCTTTTTTCCCTCCATCTCCTCTCATTTCTCTGGAGTTATCTGAAAATCCAACTTTTTTTTTCTCCCAAAACCGATCAAATCAAACCACACAATCAACCAGAAGATGATTCACTGAATAGTTTGGCTGTGCCGCTACCTAAAAAGGATCCAAGGAAAGAGTCTTTGCTTTGAAAACTTCTACCAGATGGAGCAGATGAGCTGCAGTGTGGGTTTCTTTTTATACTCTGAATGGAGCCCACTTTACTGCACTGCAAATCACCAAACGTGGACCACTTAATGCTCACAGATGTAAGCCATCTCGAAGAACAATATTGTTACCCGTGAAATACGACTTTATTCTCCCACTACGAATAAAACTCTTCCCCTTTCAGGCTCTCTTGCAGCTACACGGAGCGTAGCTCGTAGATCATCCGGACAAGCCGCTCAAAAAAAAAAAAAAAAAAAAAAGAAGAGAGAGAATTCCACGATCTGCCTCTGTGGCCTTCTGCAGCCCCTCTGATACGAGACGTAATCTCCCCATCGGTGTTCGCCTCCACGAGAAGTCATGTATCTTTTTTTGTGTGGCTCCCTCGCTCGTGTAAACTGCTTCTAGTTGAGGTGCGCCCCCCCCGCAGTTCAACAAAGACAAAAGGCCTCTCTGCTGCCGCCCGCACCCACAGCTGTGATAAGGCTCAGCGTGTGTTTACCGTGTGGGACCCGCTGAGCCGTGTCGGGATTATTTGGATCACTGTGGCGTTTCTCACATGATGACAATCTGATAGAAATAACGAGCCTTCCCTCTGGCCTCTGAGCCGGAGGAAAGGTCACAAACGTCTCTGGGAACAGTTTGTTTGAACCTGTTGACTGATTTATGAGACGTTTGGCCGATCCCGAAGTTTTAAAGAAAGACCCCGTCTGATCAGTTGCAGCTGAGCGTATGTGTTGAGGAGTCTCAGCTACTACCAAACTAAATTTGAACTCTTTATCTTCAAAACGGAATGAAATATAGCTATTTTTTGTGTTTAATAAGCTGTGGTGGGCATTTAGAACCAGGATGACTCAAGAAATTAATCAGTTGTAGAAATATATATATAGTAAACACTGCAGTGGTTCATGAGATATTTTGTTAACACAACAGACAAGTACAAGTACACACAGCAAATACAATTAATCCTTATTTGTCTATAGGCTGCAGCCAGCTGTGATTGACAGAAGGATCGACAAATGATCTCCATGAACATGCACATACATTGGTTTTTCTATCCTCGTGGGGACTTTGCTTTGACTTCCATTCATTTTTTTAGTCACTAGACCCCCTATACCCCAGTCCTTACCCAACCCTAAAGGCCTCTACAAACTCCATCCGGAGTTGAACTGTCGACATGCGTTCATGTGGTTGTTTGGTGTTCGCTGTCATAGGACACACCGTGCCAAGCTCCTGGGAACCCCTTCCCCTTCGAGGTATACATCACTGCACGGGGTTTCTTCCTGCTGGAGTCTACACTCCAAGAAAAAAAAAAAAAGAACTCCGATATCCACTGTTATTTGTCCACAAATCTGTCCCAATTAAAGTGACACACATTGCAAGAACAATGTGTGTTATTTCCATTCATGAGTTTTTGTCATCTTTATAAATGTCTGTTTCAGGTACAACATTTGGATTCTGGAAACAAGCTGAAACAAAACGCAGCGTCCGAGTGCTTTTAGCATAAACAAACAAGCCCACGAACTTCCAACCAACTTCTGAAAAGTCTACGATTGTGACAAGAAGGGTCAGAAGACTCGAAGCTGCGAACGTCATGCAACTGCGACAATGAGGCGTTTTGAATGTCCCTGCTTTGTCCATGTTGCCATCAGCTTTTTAAATTCAATTTAGTTTCAATATTGATTATTCTTTTAGCATTTTATGTCTTATCAAATTTTATCTCATTCTATCTTGATTTAATGCGTTTTACTTTTATCTTACTAAGTTTTATACGGTCCTACCTGATTTTATCTTGTCTTATCTTTTTATTCTGATATTGTTTTTAAAGTTGGGAGTTGTATTTATTTTTATATTGAGCACCTGATCAGTTTTTAACCATGTATGTCCACGTATGTCTTGTGTCTTTTGGAATGAAGCTGACTCACTTTCATTGTAAACAAATTTACCTGCGGGTACAAATAAAGTTGTTTGGTTGAATGTGGAGGACTTAGACTTAAACTCAATCCCACCATAGTCCTAAACTTAACCTTCCCCACCCAAAACCAGCTTTTAAACTCATGGGGACCAGGCTTTTGTCCCCATAAGGACCAGTGGGTCCTCACAAGGCTGTGTGTACCGGGAAAATGATTAAAAATGTACACACACACAAACTCCAGGACATACTCAGGCCAGGGTGGAGGAGTTCAGTCTGGAAATCAAACCTCCTGATTTTATCACCACGACTCAGGAAACTTATCTGTGTGCTGCACGGCTGTAAAAATATTTAACTTCTGCGGAAACAAAGACAACACAGATCGCAGCTTTATCAGGAGAAGCACCTGAGAAACGACAAAAACCTCCAGAGCAACAACGTCTCTTTGTGCTACGCCCGATGAACGCTTAAAACCCAAAACTCTGGAACGTTTCTTGTTCCGCGCACGTGCCTCGGTGACATTTTTAAGGCCGAAGCGGAGCGGGCAGGGTGACGGTCAGCACATGTGCGATCCCCGCGGCTGAAATCTGAGCCCGCCTTTTTATCGAGTGACATGAGAAACCGCCTAAGAGGAAGGGGACCTGGGGGGGCAAACAGAAATCATTTGTTTTAAACCACCTCACCTCTCCGGCTACAAAGAACAGCAGCGGCGTCTCCTCCTCCTTGGCCTTATACTTGGCCATGAGCTTCTCTGCTATTGGCTGAATCAACTCCTTGGCCGGCTCCAGCTCACCTTCCTCCTCAGCATCTGTTGAAATCGAGAGAAAAAAGTTACAGAATGTTGTTTTGAAGTATGAAACAGATGGTCTCTGTTTCGTTCCGCAGTTTTCACCTAAAGCGACACCAGAGGGCTCTCACTTTTTGAAGATCATCTCTGTACATCCTCCCTTTTCTTTTCCGTTTTATATCTGCCTTCCTGTCCTTGTTTCCACTTTGCTAGGATGCACATTGTGCGTTAGCGTGTAACTCAAAAGGTTAAAGCTTTTCTCACACATTCGGGATCCTCCACATAATAAATGTCACTTTTTTTCTGTCAGAGCCTCACGTGAAGCGCTCGTAAAAACCGACTCACCCACAAACAGGACGAGGCAGGGCCCCTCGTGGAGCTGCGCGGCGTTGGATTCGTTGAGCTCCAGCACGGGCCGCGGGTGCCACGGGAAGAGCCGGCACTCAGGGTCGTTCAGCACCTCCACCCGGCCCTGTCGCGTGATCATGTGACCCTCCGAGTCCAACAGGATCAGCGTGGGAATACCTGCAGGGAAAGGAGATGAAAAGAAAAGTGACGTGAGTGGAAAGGTAAACAGAGGGAGGGGGGAGGAAATGGGTAAGAGTGTGGGAGTCTAGCTCGGGTCATTTCCGTCAATTATCCCTTCACGGTGCAGACGTTTCCCCTCTCCTGCTGAGATTTTATAGGCTTTGTGGAGATTTTTGTCCCTCTTCAGATCTCTGTTTGTTTAAAAGATCATCTTTTTCACGTCTCTTGCAGCCATTTTCCTCGCGACTGAACCTCTAACTTTATTAACAAACTCATGGAGTAGACTCAGCGATCCGACTGAGTCAGTGCCTGCACATGTGCCCTGAGCTCTGCTGCAGCGAACGACCCGTCCTGCATTCCTCACATTCCTCCCAGGATAAACCTAGAAGCCAGCTCCGGCTGACCTCATCATCAACAGGCCTCCGGAACGCAGGGGTGGGTGGAATCGGGGGGCGAAGAGACGAGGCTCTGAAGCGAAGACGCTGCACTTCCGCACTCAGTTAACTCCATAACTAATCCACATTCCTCGGGCCGGAGGGCAAATCTGTGCCTCTCTGCAGCCTCTGCGTCAGCATTCAGCTTCATGACGTGACTCAAACTAACATGAAAAAAAAAAAAAAGTACAGCTTGGACGTCTGAGGTGTGAACGTGAAATACCTTGTATTCCATAAAGCCTGTTGAGTCGTGACCTCCGAGCCTCGTCTGAATACGGCACGGCCAGCCACGGCATCTCGCTGAAGTACTGCTGAAAGGACTCCTCCGACCTGGACGGAACCAAAATAAGAATCATAACATGTCGATTTGGATCAAAACACAGAGAAAAATGATGATTTACGCCTCATTTCCAGATCTGAACTTCACCTGTCGGCGCTGACGAACACAATCTCCAACTTATGACCCGATTCTTTGACGATTCGATAGGATTCTATCAGAACCCGGGTCAAACTGCGACACGGTGGACACTGCGGGAGAAGAACAGAAAGGATTGTGAATTATTTCCCAGATCTCTCCCACTGTTTGTCACTAAACACTTTTCCATCAGCTGCTAATCTCTTTTTTGTTTCGTATCCATATTCTTAAAAAAAAGTAATAATCCTTCAACAACACAATGGATTAGGGAAATGTTTGTTCTGCTGTGTGTGTGTGTGTGTGTGTGTGTTTGGAGAGGGTGGTACAGCTGGCATTAGGATGACATCAGTGAGTCGAGGCAGCAGGAAGGAAAACAGACCAGCCTTAATGTTCAGTTGTTCCCATGCTCTCAGACTTCCTTCCCTTAGGTTATTTCGAAGAAAAAGTAAAATACAAAAAAAAAAGTTAAAACAATAAAAAAAAACTAATGTAATTCGGTTTGTTGTCCCAAAGACATTTTAATTTGTATGTTTAAATACTTCAATCTGCTTTTATCATGATTAAACTAATTTTTACACATTTGAACTTTTAAAATGATGTTGGTGACGTATAATAATATTCATTTCCATGTTCTTTACATATGTAAAGAAATAATAAATAATGAGATGGATCAGTGTTATAAAAGGTTCATTTTTGTGGTAGAGGGACTTCAGAATAGAAAATACATCAGAGAGTGGTAAATATGGATTATATAGATATTTCATACTCTGACTAGACTGCACAGAATGAAACTAACGACAGACAATTAGGTGGGGATGTATTTACACTGTTTCTGGGAATGTTCTTTGATTTCACCTTTTTGGACTAAAATCTTAGAGATTTTGAACGCCTGGTCCGGCTTAGCGGTCCCTCAGACTCCAGAACCGTGTTTATTGGGAGACAGATTGTTATGGTCGGTCTTGTGACAAAGTTCAAGATCTTTGAGACATTGGAAGACCACAAAGTGTCCTGAGGTAAATGAATGGATTAAATGAGCGGACAGGCTGGGTGCCCCAGCCTTTATGTTTGTTTATGCTTTTCAGTCTTTTGTTTAATCTTTTTCTTATGTTCTAAAAATCAATAAATAGCTTTAATTAAAAAAAGAATAAGGCTTCATCATTGACATGAACCTGCAGCACAGAAAACAACAAACATTGAAGGAAGTGAAAGAAGATCTGCATCTCAAACATGAACTAATATATTAATACACTGAATTTCCAATAAAGTTGCTTTTAATTAAATAATTGACTGTTTTCTGTCAGAAAGCAAAAAAAGTCTCAAATTTACAGAAACAAGGACTGTTTTCATGAGTAGCAGCTTTCAAATCAGGACTCAGTTTTATTAAAGTCCAGATTACGTTTAATGAACGCCTGCTCCTCAGTGAGTTTTAAAAAGTGCATTTTGAAAGAACTAATCTGCTTTGAAAACAATGGATAACTAATTAATGTTATTACTATCCATATTTGTAGACTTTCTGGCACTAAAACATGACGTTACACGCCCTTTAAAACTATAATAGCAGGTTTGTCAAACATCATAAAGGAGTGGAAACAAATCACTGCACTGATAATATCACTTCAATAAAAGGACCAGATCTGATGCTGGAAAGATGAACTTTTTTCTACATGAAAGTGCTCAACAGTTTTTCTGCCGAAACCAAACTGCTTCAGGTTTAACATCCTATTAACAACATTTTAATTAGGCAGTTTATTGTAATTCCTGCTTATTGAGCTGGACACAGCGTGTCATCTGGTGTGATTGATCCGTGAACACAACGAGACGACATCGTGAAGCAGAAAAGCCTTGATCGCTTCACCTCTAATTAAATACTTCATATTGTGTTTTCTGCTCGCTGCTCAGGGTGGCGTCTGTGCAATTGTCTTGTCAAACCGTTTGCTGTGTTTATTTTTTTTTGTTAATTACCACTGAAGTGACTAAAGGATGATCGTAACAAGCTTTTGTGAAAGTAAACACTCTCGCTGCGAGCAGAACTTTGCCACTTTCTGCCACCAACCTTTTCAACAAACAAAGAGAAAAATTATAATGGAGGTGCTGTATTTCTATGTTTCATAAAATGCCATTAATAACAAGCAGATGGGGCTGAATACCGAAGAGGATTGTGGTGTGAAAACACGATAAATAAGCCCCTGTAATGAGTCCTGCTGAAGATTTATTGTACTGCGTTTGGGGTTTGAGTCGGCGCATTTAGGCGTCAGTGTGAATCGTCTCCAGGGCTGCGGCTCTGACAGCTGTGGTGACGACTCGCATCTCATCAGTAACAGTCTGCTGAAGACGGAGCGAATCATTACTGACTCATGACCTCCGCTGCCTATCAGCAGGTCCAGCACCGAGACGGACAAAAGCCTGGGTGTGGTGACCGACGCAGACAGAGATAGTCGACTGCTGCTGGATGTAAACAAACACAATGGAGTCGTCGCAACCTTTCTGCGCCTCCGTCTTATCATTTACATCCAGTCTTAGTCCGATTTGCAGCCGTTTACTCAAAATTTTAATGCCTGGGAAGTAAAAAAAAAAACAACAAAAACTGAGATTCTCTTTGTCTCCTTTCTGCACTCACCCAGTGTGCTGAGAAATACACTCCCACATAGTGGCCCTCCAGAGAGCTGCTGTCTGTCGTCTGTCTGTTGTTCCTGAGCAGAGGCCCTGCCACCACCTCCGCAAACGGCTTCGGCCCCCAGGGGAACTCCAGGCCTGAGCAGGGCAGGAGAGGGGGCAATTTGGGGAGGGGGTAACAGAGAGGGGAAACATGGGAAGAGATGACTGATGTGCTGCACAGCTAATGTCAGGATGCTAACATGCAGAACGTATTTTGTTACATTCTTTTGAAGTGGGGTTCTGTGGAGAAGTTATGAGCAGTCAATATGTTACATGCTGTAGATAGATGTTTGAACAACCTCAGTTTGAGTTTAATTTTGACTGGATTGATGAGCTAACACCTAGTCTGAAAGTGGCTTGTTTTTTATTTTAAAATAGCTAAAATCTCAGAAACACAGTGGTTTATGCTAATGCTATAAACCTTTACACAACTCTTAATTTTGAGTTACACCGTTATTCCAGCAGAAATATTACAATATTCTAGTCAGAAGTACTTGAAGTGGTACAGCTGCTGTTTGCACTTCCAAATAACTATTAGATTCTTCATAAATATCCATGAAATGTGAAAATCACAGCAGCGTAAAGGTGTAAAAAAAAAAAAAAAAAAGCAATTGGTTGACCCGATATATGTGAACACCTTCGTATAATGTTTGGAGTCACTGCAAAGTTTGGGATTTTCCTTTTTTAAATGAACGTTTGGACCTCCTGATGACATCACTCTAAACCAGGGCTATTTCAATAAATTGCTCAGGGTTGTCTAATAACGTTCAAGGAAACACTGCATTGTATAAAAATATAGCATTATTATTGTTAACATTTATTTTGTTGCATTAAATCATAAATTTAAAATTTACAATTGATTTAAAATTAATTTTTCTATTAAAATAAGTAGAAAAATTATTTTGCAACGAGGCAGGTCGGATGGAAGTCACCTGTGGGCTGGATGTGGCCCACGGACCGCCAGTTGAATAGCCCTGCTCTAGACCAAACTAGTTTGTTGCCAGGCTAGCTGATAAATCACCAAATTTTAAAAAACTGATGCATCATTTTGAAGGTTTTCAGATGAAGAATTTGAAAATAATGACAGTTTTGAAAAATTCCTCATGACTTATTTTGCCAACATATGTTTAAGACTGGAGTTATTTTAAGATGAAAGCAGCCACTCAGGTTAGCCAGAGCTTATCCGTTCAGTCAAAATTAAAATATTTCCACAAACGGAGGCAGTTAAAGCTCTATCTATAACATGTATGATATTATTTATTCAGCTTGTGTAAAGTTTAATTTTGACCTACTAGTTTGGTATTTTAATATGTAACATTTATTTATTTACATGAGCATTAAATAGGTCAAGTCGTCTTAAAATTTTGAAGATATTAAGTTGAAACTTTAAAGTAATTAGTGATAATAAGGAACAAATAGTTAAAAAAACAGTCTTGTTTGTGATATGTCCTTTTAAAAACATTAAAAGCTCTAAACAGGAAAAAAAAAATCTGTTTTATTGAACACTAAACCTCTCCAACAGATGAGGGCTGCCAGTAATGTCTCCCTCCTGCTCTCGTTCACACTTTTCATTTCCTTTTCAAGGTGTTTTCATTGTTCCAGCCCTGCTTTGGAGATGCATTTGGTCCAGCTGAATTAAAAAGACTGGAGGGGGTTAATAATAAATAAAACCTGGCATGGCCGATCATAATGGCCTCTTTATGTCAGCGCGGTAGTTCAGTGCTTCATTAGGCAGGAAAGACATGTCTGCGCTGCACTGGTGCACCCTTCCTTTGTTGTCCTGATTGTAAAAGTGCACTCCATCTTTACGCTGCAGGCCTTTCACTCAGACTGAAAGAGAGAGGGTCCTGAATTGCTCGCTCGCCCCCTCCTAGTTTTAACGTGCGGGCGGCAAACTTTTAGCTGGCCTTTTTCCTTCCCTCAGCTGCTGGAGATAAATTATATTCACTGACAAACACAGAAAAACAGAAACGATTCACACAATGTTAACGTTTAGAAAATAAAAGCTTATCATCACATCTAGTTTGTAAAACAGTATAATCTGCACTTTTCCCTTTCTCACATTACTATGATTATATATTTTTTAAAAACTGACCAAACTGGGTATTAAAACGAGATGATGGTTTTCTCAGCCACACAGAACAGCCACGTTACAGGACAGGAATTCATGCGGACTCTTGTTATTTCTTCATCTCCACTTCAAAGTGTAAAAATTGTAGGTCTGTCAGATAAAGGACTGAGGAGTGGACGCTATAATGATCAGAGAGCCATAATTATAGTAGCATCAACTCAAAACAAAACACGTGAGGTGTGTGGAAAAACATAAATCTTAAGTTGCTGTACTCATATTTTGATTTACTTTCTCTTCATTTTATTCACATAGATGCTTCAATAAATCATACAATAAGTAATTGTCTCATTGTTTTGTTTGATCATTGTTGATTTGCATTTAAATTGAGAAGAAATACAAAAAACTATTTTAGATTTGGACTAGTTGAAATACTTTATAGATACAAATTAAACACGGGTTAAGCTTTCAAAGCTCAAATAAAATGTATGAATGGATCAAATATGTGAGGATGAAGGCCTGAAGTCTGGCTAAAAGGTTTGTTCCAGTGTCTGTTTGTGGTTTTCTGTTGAAATAATCCTCCGTGCCCCAAAAACACAATAAAAAACTTTATTAGGAAAACAGACACAACAGAGCAGTAAAGACATTTTAAAACATAACGTCATCCCCGTCCCAGAGACGGAACACATAGACAAACAAGGAGGTCAGATTCGCATCAGAGTTTCCATCATCTTCTTCCAGCTTCTTGGTTTATTCTCCACATCAGTTTATGGGAACCAGCTATTCAAAACTGAGCAATATTATTTATCTTTATGCATTTTAACACTGTCTCTATCCTTACATTACTCAGCAAAAAGAACCATTATTTAGATTAAATGTTGTTTTTGGCTTTTGACTGCAGTTAATACTCATGAATACAACCATAGAGCAAAATAAAACTAGACTGAGTCCCATCAATCTAATCTACTGTTAGCATCTGTAACAACATGGAGAAACAATATGGCGACCAAACAGGGCGTCGGCTCACGGCCAACAAAGCAGCCATTTGATTAACAACAAGCCCAACTTGATCTGTGTCACAAATTATCTGTAATATTTTTTTGAACACATTATTATAATTGTTATGTTAATTTCATTCAGTAATCATGTAAAACAGCAGATATATACAAAAAAAATACATAATTTATTAGTAATGATCTAAACCAGACCTGAAGTAGCTAGTTGAAAAATGATGACTTCAACTAGTAATAAAGTATTTTTATTATTTCTCACAGTCAAGAATATTAATAATAAATATTTACCAGTCGACACTTATAGGATGAAACTTGTCTACTGATATTAGCTAACCATCTTATCAACAGGTCAGATTTGTTTATTGGGAAATGTATAAATAATAATAAATAACATTATATTACACTGTGTAAATATTACATAAATTAGTGCAAAACAGCTTGTAATATTTAATAATTTGTGTTAAGTTGTAGCATGATTCAACAGAGTGCTTCATTCTCTAAAAAAATGCAGAAGCTAATATCTGCTAACCGATTCATTAACTAACAGTGATTATGTCGGCTTTATAAGTTTATTTTAAGCTGTTAAATTATTAGCTTCAGTTCTGCTCTGATCACATCTACATTGAGGTGAATAAGATCAAATCTGCTTACTTATGAAATGAGACGTATTCCTGTTTGTCTTCTTGTTTTTACACATTCGACAGATTATATACACTCTGAAATAATAATTTTGTTAATATTATTAATAACAGTTTTTATAAACTTGATATAATCAGCCCTTATTGTTTAGTATTTTGCCAGTAATAATAAATCCAGACTCTGGTTAGTCCTGTAGCTGCTACAGTAGATTACAGGGTCAAAACTTGTTTGATTACCAAAAACTGGAGCCAGAACTAAAAGGTACTAGGATTTTAATAAAACATTCTTTTTTGCAATAATCATAGTACCTGTTGAGTATGAAATTTATTCTGCAATCACTACTTTTTATCTACAATCTCCTGTCTTTTATGGTATGATAAAGTCATTACAGTTTTTGTATTTTCTCCTAAAATACTGCATTAGAACAATCCTGAGGCTGCAGGTTCAAGCCCAGGTTGTCAGGAAGGTGTGAGTTTGTGCTAATAATTAGTTTTTACTGGTTACTTTATTTAATTTTGAGCATTCATGTGTACAGGTGATATGTTCCTGCTCCTGTCTAATGGAAGATAACTAAATCTGATGTGAAGTGAGTGATTTTAGGTGATAAAAACATCAAGGATCTCAAACACAAGTTTTCATATGTTCCTCTTTTCTTTTGAACATCAACTGTGTTCCTTTTCCTGGATTAAAAAGCATCTTTTCAGGGTTGGATGGTTGAGGTTAACCAGTAAGCAAAGAGATTTAAGGTCAGAGCTTGAGGTTAGGAAATAAAACTGAGTCATGAAGAAGGCTCCTCTGTCATTATGGTGGTGTGTGAGAGACTTGCACCTACCTTTGGGGTCATCTCTGACCACCAGAAGACCATTTCGACACACGATCTTTCCTGTCGATGCGTCCACAAACACCAGAGACGGGATGCTGGTCACCTTGTACTTGTTCCACAGCTTCATCTGCAGAAAGAAAAAGGATGAGAGAAGTTAGGAGTGTGTGGATGGGAAAGACCTCTGTTAATGTGTTTGTTGTTGTCGTACTGTTTGTTGGTAGAACTTAACATAAAAGCATTTTTCAGCATAAAAAATGTAATTGTCTACATGTACACGTTTTAGTGGGTTGGTCTATTAGTTTCAAAAGCTAGTGCCCAAAAAAAGCAATAAAAAAAAAACACCTCAATGAATGTTTAAGTACACTGAAAATATTAACATTGTACAACATGAAGTTACTTTAGGAACTTTAAATAAGAAATTGCATGGATATTTGTGAGTTAGATAAATGTTAAAAAGTAAGTTAGAGTAATTCAACTCAACTCTTTGTCAACTTAATATCATGTTACCAAAAAAAATTAATTTATTATTTGGTTGCTTCAACTTAATTATGCTTTGGGAGGTCAAAGTAAATCATGTTAGTCTGCTAAACCAGTTGAGTTATCTGATCCTAAAATGACGTGTTGGATTTACATAATAATACGGGTTTGTGTACTTTTCGTCTATTTTCATTTTAAAAACAGATACTGAAAAAACATTTTTTCCATTTTAAAATTAGTTGGTTGTTGCCTTTTTATTTTACACTTCAAAAAAGGCGAAAACGGTCCGTTGTTTTATTTTTCTCAAACTGAAAGTTTAACACTGTCATTATCAGACTATTTAAGGCGGAACTAGTTAAATAACGTTTTAATAATAGGCAGCTGCTTGTAAATAAGTAAATTAATGCTAGCTAACTATGTTTGCATTTCTTACAACTGCAGACTATTTTTTTATTAATAGAAAGCCGATAGAAAAGTCGAGCTAATTTCTTTTAAAAAACTATTTATCTAGCTCCACCTTAAATGGTCTAATAATGGGATGAATAAACATGTTTTACTTTATAACAAGCTAACCAAGCAGCCGTTATAAATAATCTCTAGCTAACTAGTTTTATATTTCTTTAAACAGATGTCAGCAGATAGTTTATCACTGATGATTCAAAATGTTTCCTGGAGTTTCTGGTGCTTTTAGCACATTAAGCTTTTCTCCAAGAGGTTCTACAGGACAGCATTGAGCTGCCTTGACAACAAAGATAAACTTTGACAAAAATAAAAAATGGACTATTTTTACATTTTTGGAATGTAAAACAAAAATAGAATAACCTAAATGAACACAGACCAACAGACAATGTCGGTAACTTGAAAAGCTGAATGGAAATTGTTGCGACAAATTTTTTTTTAGTGCATTTTAACCCAGTCTAAAAATCAAGCCCATTTGCTGTTAAACATGACAGAGTAAACACACATCCGTACAAACTGTGGTTTAAAGGAGGGGCACCGGACAAAAAGGTACAGTAAAAGCAGCTCTGTAGTGAATTTACAGAGGGTGGGTCTGGACTAAACTCACTCCGACCTCGTTCCTCCATTAATAACATGCACAGTAGGATTTATAGTTTGGCATTTTACAGACATCTTTTGCTCTAAATTCAATACCTTCTGTACAACATTGTGATATTAGAGAGCCCGGTGGAGCCAGAAAGGATGCGTTACAGAGCGAAACATGTGCGTGAACTGTTGGCAAGAGTTCAGCCATCAGTGCAGCTCTTAACATCAAAGAGAGGATAAACCATTCCCGAGACTCACTTTCCACATCAGAGACAGAAACCTACCCCAGGAAAAAAAAAAACAGCAGCCATGTAGGGAGTAGCTCTCTGCATTGTTCAGCTGCTTCAAGCAACTACAAACACAAAAAGGATGCCTCGCATCAAATCCTGAATCAAGCTTTGAAACATTAATGAGTGCGAGCTGCACCGTATGCATAAAACTAGATTCTGATTCATTTTTGAATATGTATGTTGAGAATGGAACAAAGTCTCACACAACCCTGCTCATTACTTCCTGCTGGACACCACAAAGAAATAAACGGAGTCATTTAGCAGAGTTTAAAGTGGAAGTAAATTTGGTTCGATTCAGCTCAAAGCTGATGAAAACCTTTTGTGCAAACAAGGGCTTCACTGCACAGAGATAGGCAGACTTGAGAAAAGATAACATTTTACCTCCTTTGAGTGTGTGTGACAACTCCAGAGGTCAAACACAAGCCCTCTCTGACAGCTGAGGGCAGAATGTCGGCCCAATAAGACGACCTGGAGCCTTCGGACTACATTAGTGTCTCAACAAACACTGGTGTCTCATCTGGAAACTCAATCTGGGCTCACAGTCTCAGCCTCACACCATGTCTGTGCAACTAGTTCACACGCAGTTTTTCCAAAATTTTTTTTTGATTTGTTGTTTCTAAAAAATATACTTATGAACCCAGTAGCATTTCTAGAAATATAATTATTTATCCACACAAAAACACAGCAAACTACTGTAGTAACCATGCTTGGCCTGTGTGTGGCGCTGTTAGGCCAGAAAAGTGCACCAAAAACAGGAAACAAATGACAAGGAAACATTCAGGCTGTGTCTTAATTCAGGGGCTGGGTCCTCATGAGTGCGCATTTGTTGGCCGCGTATGTCACTGCCCCGCACCGAGAACCGTCCCAATTAGAAGGCTCCCCATCATGCGACCGAGAAACTCTCGATATCTGAGGATGCATGAGAGTTTCCTCACTGGCCGAGGCTATCCCAGGATTCATTGCGCGGCAGCAAAATAAACAAAGAAACGAAAGATGGTGGAGTTTGTATTTTTTTAACGAGTCAGTGTAGTTTGGAAATTCACCACAGACTGAAGAATTTGTTTTTAAAAGTAAGTTTAGCAACTTAGCTGTTGAAATTTATGCTGCAATAAGATGTTAAATTAAAAAAATG
>JARVJO010000330.1:18658358-18673699 GCA_031762555.1 Cynodonichthys magdalenae | reverse complement strand
AAACTCACGTAAAGCTGACATCAGGCGAAGGGTAGACCGTCTCATTTCACAGCAGATTTGAGCAGCCTACCCGGCCCTAGCGAGGATGTGGCCCACCCGGCCCAGCTGGGTTACGTGCTCATGAGGACCCAGCCCATGAATTGAGACACAGCCCCAGTTTTGGGTCGTAGGTTCAATTACAGGTGTGGCTATGACATCATTTTCAAAAGTTTGAGTTTTAGGCTCAGAAAACGAAGTTGACATTTGGCTAAAACAATTTAAAAACTACGTAATCATAAAAACTGTCTTATTGTGGATGTCCCCTCAATTACCTGCTATCATGTAACCTGATGACGGCAAAAAAACACAATCAAAGAAATGGAAATGAAAAAAATAAAAGTAGCATTTCTTCATGGTATGCATATCACCCACGGCCAAAGATCTTGTGTCATACATGCGCACTCAGAACACGTGTTGAAGAGTCTCAGCTACTACCACAACAAACTTCAGGTTCACTTGTAAAAATGACAATGTTAAAACCATTTTGTGTTTGCCAAAGCTAGTTTGCCATGGTAGGCATTTTGAAATGGGTAAAATGTACATTTAGTGATGAGTTTCCTTATGTCTCCATTGGTTCATAAGACTGATTGCTAATAATCAGACTAACATGCACACACACATTTATATTACCTGCCTGTCATTGTGGCAAGTAATTAAAAAAAGTGAGACAGTAACAAGTTTGCAACACCAACACGTCAAGAAATGCACCTCGTGTCATTTTTACAAGACAAAAAAACCTCGCAGGCCTCGACTTGTGGCTCATTTATTGCACCATGGTGATGCATCAAACCCAACCCGAAAATTTTTCAAATCATTCAACAGAAAACATTATGTTCCAAACACAACCAGAAAACTAATTTCTACAACCACTTGACAGGTTTACTTATGTTCCGATAAGTGAAGAGCATGGCAGACACTTGTTTGTACAACAAAGAAAAAAAAAGAAAAAAAGATGGCAACAGGGGACACGGAGAGCAATTTGTCTGCCAGCTTACTGGATCTTTGAACTGTCTGCTTGGTAGCTTGGCTGCAGATCACAGCAGTGCAAAATGTGAAATCTTTCCAGGGGTTATCTCACTTCAGAGTAAAGATACTGTGAAGATTTTATGGATAAAAACCTTGTTATTGTACATAAAATACAAAACCTGGAGTCCATCACCTCCACAGGAAAGGGTTAGGTCTGTATAAGTGGGATAGAACAGGAGGGATTTCACCTTTCGATGCAAACAACTTATAAATCTCTAAAACAAGGCCAACTCTTTTACTAAAACTTTTTATCTGATTTTGTAGCTATGAAAAAAATGAGGTCCATATGCTACACAGCTGCATTTCCCAAGGAAACATTGGTTTTATTGGCGAAAGCTGCAGGCAATCTGTTATAAACCAGGTGGTAAATACAGAAAGTGGTAGGACAGGTTGTTTAAAAAGAAAATTGGAAAAAAAAACTCAAATTGCACTTTCAAATTTGTCCTTAATCCTTTTTATTAAACATCATAAACACTGATGAAGAGGTGGTAATAATTATTATTTGCTGAATAGTTTCTGCAGGTTCAAATATCCTGCATATTTCAGTTGTTTCCTCTTCTCTTCAACGTGCTTTCAAGTTATGCACAAGTCTGTTAATCATTAATTCATTTAAATCAGGTGCATCAAAGCAGAAAAACATCTAAACTTTTAGGTTTCCCTTCGTCCAAGGATTATTTTTCATCCATAATCTCTTGTTTAACTAAGTTTTCCTTGTTAGAAACACAAATTTCAGATGTTTCTTTTTGATACATGTGATTTGAATGAATGAGTCACAGGTTTCTGCAGAACCTCACTGCAAAAACTGTCCATCTAACCAAATCTTACAAACTTATGTCCAGCAGAAATTATATTTTTGTATTGTTTTGAGATAATATACTAGGCAAAGCTAAGAATATATTGGATTTTTAATCTTGTGGGCCTGGAAATTATCCTTATTTCAAGAATTTCCAGATTATTTCACTTAATTTGACAAGATTCAAACTATAATCTGGTGTTTTAAACTTATTTTAAGTGTTGAAGGGATGCTGAAGAACAAAGATACAACTAAAATATGCAGGACAGAGTGGCCCTCAGGGACCACGAACTGGCCCTCCACTGATCTGAATGAACATTTGTTCAAGTGATACAGAAATGATCATCCTCCAAAAACAATCTGGCTGCGGACAATTATACAAACTGCTAATGGATACACATTTCCTTCTCTAAAAAGAGGCCATTCATTATAAAAATCAGCGGTGTGTGTCGCAGCAAGGCCAAGATGGATGTTTGAGTATCATTACACACTGGTTTAACTATGCCAATAATCCTTGCAGAGAGGTCACCAACTGTTAAAGACTCCGGGGAGCTAGAAATCCATACTAAGAATCCATTTACTCTCCAAGTTATGTCGGTGTAAGCCTCATACTAAACCCGCTCCTCATCATACTAATTGGATCACGCATGGCTGCGGCTTCAAACCCATTACCCACAGTGGGACCAGTGTGTGAGGAGATACAAGAGCTGAAAATCTTTGCTGATCAAAGAAAATGCTGATTCTTTTTAGAAGCCGCTGGTGGGATCACTGAGTGCCCATTGGAGTGTGAAGAAAAAAAATGAGGGGGGAAAAAAGCAGTATTTCCACATTTTCATGTTGAATGTCACGCATGTCGAATGGCTTCATGCCTGCTGGTTTTTATGGCTACATTCTGTACTTTTTAAAAGGGTTTAGTTTAGGTAGAGAACCTCGTAAAGCTGTGTGGTCGGATCTGATCGCTGTCACTTTGTTGAAATGAATAGGGTGGAGGATTTTTCCTCGGCTCTACTGATTCACCTCCGACAGTCCATCTCTCCTCAGATCTGTTTTCACCAGACTGCTGCTGCGGCCCGAGGCAACAGCTCCCCAACCGCTGCTTCATCACAACAGCACCACTACAAAAAGGAACGCGAGACCCCTATTTTTTTTTTTTTTTTTACACCTGAAGACACGAGGAAAGATCCTGTCGCAACTCAGTCCTCAGTCATCTTTTCAGAATAAATTAGAAACATTGGAGTAACACAACTGATACTTTGAAAGGTGAAAAAAACAGACTCCGTTAAAAAAAGAGCACAGAAAATCTTTGGAATGTAGCTATGAACTCTCTTTATAGCTTTATAGTCACGCCAAGGGAAATTTAACAGCACCGCTCTCGGCTCAAATTAGGAAAAACAGGAAAGGCATTAGAGAAAATCTTATTTCAGTTTTTCTTAGATTAAACATTTAAAAGGATTAAAAAGGTTAGCATTCCTTGAAGGAGAGCACGTCGCCCACTGCCTTTTAGTGTTGTAGACCAAGATCCCCTTATGATGAGAAATACTAGCTTCTTTTTGTTTATTTAAAACAAATTATACAGAGGGTCGCAAAATCTGGACATAGTTTAACACTATGTATCATTTTTATTTACCCAATAAATTATCAAATTTGTCATACTGAAATCTAGAGAATGTAAACAATCTAGTCATGCTGAGAAATAATAGAGATGTGAGATGTCACGCTTATATGCTCAAAATCAATAAAAGTGACTAAACTTCACCCATTTTTGTGTTTTCTTAAGTTAGTAAGCAGTGATGGCCATCTTCAGTTGGATTAGTTTAGTTATAAAAGGTACATCCTGAAGGTTTAATTAAAATCCCTCCAGTGGTTCATGAAATATTTTGCTAACAGAGAGTTGAATTGCACAATTCGTCAGAGCTCAGATTATATGTTGGAGTTCAGTCTCAGCTTCTACTACACCAAATTTCAGGCCAATTTTTGTAAAACTGACCAAATTAGAGCCATCTTTAAAGCCTAAAAGTTTGGCACAGAAGAGAAAAAACACAATCAGATAATAAATTGCTTTGCTCTGATCTTTGCTGACAAATGTGTGAAGCCGTTAAGGAAGAGGTTGTGTGATAGACAGGCTATTCCCCTCAAGACATGTCCAACAAATGCATTTGTCTGTACTGTGACTCTTTTATTAAAAAGGGCCTGCAGGCGATGTGATCTCTGACCGTAAAGATTGACTGTAGTGGAGCTGAGGAGAGCAAAGTGCCTCTCGCTTTGGTTTTTCCACTCACAAAGTCATGACCTTCACAACATCTGCAAATGGACTCTTTACACATTAGTGCACAGCTGCATCAACGCTCCATCGTCGGTCAGACGTTTCAGTTTAAAACCAGAAACGTTCTGCGTTTTCATTCTCAGCCCTCAGGTTTGCAGACAGATGAGAAACAATCTTCCTCAGGCTGCTGCACCGCTGGAACTCCCTTTTGGCCGAGGCTCCTGCAGCCAGATTGGACTTGCATTCCTCCGGGCTGCGCCCCGCCTCGCTTCAATCTGCTGCCGAGGCTCTCAAAAGCTGCCTGTATCCACTTCAAAACGCTGCTGCTGCTCTTGAGGGCTACAAAGGAAAAAAAAGCCTAAACCTCCCACCTCTCAGCTGTACTTCAGCTCACACGTCGCTGGCTAATGCGTGTGACTTCCAGCTTTCATCTCTGTGGCTCTGACCCGACCGCTACTTTACCCGGTCAAGAGTCTCGCCGCCGTGGCTCCCCCTGGTAGTGACTTCCTGTACACATCTGTGACAGAAACACAGCTGCCACCTTCACTCAGTGTGAGAATAAATCTCTTCTCTCTAGGTCTCGGCTTTGTTTTATTTTTAACATGAACCATGCCCTGGACCTTTTCACGGACATCTTCGCCTGGCGCAAAGCATTAGGGTCTAGTTTGGGGGCATCTGGTGTCTGTGTGTGAGACCTGAATGAGATCGCTGTGCCATGGATTGCTTGTGTATATGTGCAACAATTAAAATAAAAGAAAAAGAGCAACAATATATAGAACAACGAAACTTCTGCTTCTTGCCACTAGGTTAAGTAATACGGTTTACACCAATCTTGGCTGTTTATCATATTTGCTGCCCACAGGTCATTTTAGCCACTGAATATTACAAAAAAATATAGTTTAATACAGTTTATTTATTAACAATATCGGAGACCATGCAGGAGGTTACAGACCACAATAACAAATGCATTTACCATCATTAAAACAAAAAACACATACATTAAATTAATATTTATACCTAATATGATGTGTGGTCAAGAAGGACGTTTTATATTCAGCATTTACTGAATCACAGTTCAGACTGGCAATTATATGTTTATCGCCTAACCCATAATGCTGTTAATCACTGTTTACCTACATTTTCTCTAGCAATATATTTGATATTGTGAGCTATAGTGAAATTACTGAACAACAGTAAAATCTTACCACTATTTTGCATCTTCAGATTGTTATTTTAGGCATTAATCCCAACATTTGAGCAGTGTAACAGTTCTGGATATATGTGTCCTTTTTCTAATTAGAAGTTGGTCCATCGTGAACCAAAACAAACATTTTAAGCTGGCTAACAATCTTATGGGCTACAACTCATTTTTGAATCGCCCTTCTCACATAATTTCAAAAATTAAAAAAAATGTCTTTTTTCCTATTTTCCAACCACTTTCATCCACCCTTTCAACTCAAGGTCTTGTTCACAAAGTGTAAAAAGTGCAGACCACCCACTCCCGCCTGCTCCACAGTGCTCATTACAGTGCTCATCCTGCACCAAACAGCCATTGTGATGAGAAAATGCACTTCCTCTGAAAATTGCAGAGCTGGAAACATAATGCAGGCTTCCCACTACCGCTCTTCAATACAAAATGTTGCCGAGCCCCTTCTGGTTATTAATCCTGTAACATTCTGCAGATGGGATGCATTGGGTAAATTACTTCTTTTTTTTTTAATAAAAAGCCCTCTTGTTGCCAAGGCAACCAGCCCCTACTATTCCTCCTCCATGAAGTCAGGACATGTCACTAAGTGGCAGACACTTTGTGGGCTCTTAGTTAATAATTCAGTGATAAATACACGGTTTTGTGCTGAAAACAGGTGCCAGAATGTCAGAGAGCTTTGAGGAAACAAACCTGCAGGAAATAAAGGAAAATCGGTAAGAGCGTGTGTGTGTGTGTGTGTGTGTGTGTGTGTGTGTGGAGATTGTAGAGGTCGTCCCTCTCTACCCTTGTAAGGTGGAACAAAAGTGACTCTTGAACACAGACTCTAAATCCAAATTCGAGCTCTGTCGTGAAGAAAAGCATAGTAAAAAGCGAGGGAGGGGTTGAGCTGCAAAGAAGTAAAAAGCCAGGGCTCAATAGGTATTTGCAGCATTGTCTCTTCACAGGGGTAGGTTGGCCCCAAGGCAGACATTCTGCGAGGTCAAAGGTCGGGATGGCAGGGGGTGCATTCTTCACTCCCCAGTGGTGTTTTAGACAGACCTGCTTACCTTTCCACCTCCCCTCATGCGTCGTCATTTATTTCTCCATGTGCCTTTTCATGCTGATGTGAACCAAGCTTTAGTCCTGAACGCACACTAAACTGGATCTTTGTCTCGCTCGCCATCGAATGTTTTTACTCGTGTCTGTGTGAGTTTGATTGTCTGTACTGATAATCATTGGGTATATTTACCAACAAATCACTTCACTCTGACGGCAGGTTTACTTGTGGTTCCTATAGTTTCTAAGGGTGTATTCACACATTTGGTCCGCTTTAAACGGACCAGAGTTCTTTTCCCCAGTTGGTCTGGATCTTTTATGCAGGTGTGAATACAATCCTGAGAACCTGGCGCAGATCAAACAACCGGACCGAGACCCGTTTTTGAGGTCCGCTTCCAAACGAACTCTGGTGCAGTTCGCATTTACCAGGTTTGACCTCCTCAGGTCCTCACCCTCTGTCCTGCATGTTTTAAATGTTTCCCTGCTTCAACACACCTGATTGAAATGATGTGATTAAAAAGCTTCAGCTAAACTTGAAGATTTTCTGAGAAGGTAATTTAATTGTTCGAATCATGTAAATGTATAAAACATGGAGGACAGTGGGTTACAAGAAATAGGGTGTTAATACCTCCGTCTTAAAAGGATGATAATTTAAAAATCTGTCCCGAATGTCAGCAGGCGATATGCATCGCCTCAAAGAATATAAAGACTTTTAATTGTAAAATCTGAAATATTGCTTTAATCTCCACTGGTAAAATCAATAAATTCTCAAAAGAGCAACTTGAGTTGCTGTATTGATTTACCTCCTAATGCAACACTACAAGCCTGATATAGAAACACAAACTCTACCTGCTGCCTTAAAACAAAAGGAAAAAAAATAGAAAATCTTTTTTTATATTTCCCACTAATTTTATGCAGAAGTTACCATTTCAATCAAAACTAGAAGAGAAACAGATGAAATCATTTGCAAAAGGATTTTTAAAAAGGTTGCTGAAGCTACAAATCCACAACAGAACTACAACAGTTCCACCCATTACTGAACCTCTGGTACCCTGAAGTGTTGGTGGTGAGGGTGGGGTTAGTGTGTGTGTGTGTGTGTGTGTGTGTGTGTGTGTAGGAGGGTGAGGGAGGTGGTGTTTTCATTCTGACCTTTGTTTGCCACCACTGCAGCTCTAATCTAAAGTAGCATCTATTGTTTTTTTCCCCTTTCACTCAGAATTTAAATAAAATTAAGTACGTGTATTAGACTAAAAAATGATTTATAGTGGTGAAATGTGAACATGTGGTTGTGCACTGGAGCTATGCAGAAAAATAAAACCTTGCTGTATTTAAGGACAAATCTCAGATTTTTTTAACAAGCCTTCTAGTCTACCTGTGCAGAACACGTTCAATAATGTTAAAGTCTATTTATAGTCTGCTTGTTCTTATTAAAGTCAACAAAAAACCTCATAAATCACAGCAACTCAGTGAACCTGAGACGGCTCAAACATGTCAGAGGAGATGACATAAATACATTCTGAACCTGCCAGAAACCTTTGCTTTATTAAATCAACTTTTTTGTCTTTTCTCATTTTATTAAAATCTATTTCTGGTGCGTAATTTGACCTCAGCTTCCTGAGAGAGAAGGGTGTTGTTGCTCCTTCTGCTCATTACCCGAGCCACTTTTGGCCCCGAAGTTTCTGGTTACACAGCGACACTTTATATCTGCCCATAAACCTGTTTCCTTTTTCAGTCGGACACTAAATGTCACATCTGTCTGGCTGCAGCTCCGTGTGTTTTTATAGCTGAGGTGTACATCTGGACCTCAACTTCTCCACCCACAGCCCATCTTAGCTGCTTCCCAACATATGGTGATGATTCTGGCTCCAAACAGCTCTCTCTTCATCAGCATCAGACCATATCGGCAGGAAGGACTTGATTACTGAACCGTTTAATCTAAAATAAATGCTACACGAGATGAAAATCAAATATCCGTTAAGACTGTAACATTAAAGGAAAAATCTGGAACAAACTTTTAGTCAAACCAAATGTTTGACTTTATCTAGTTTCACAGGTGTTTTCGACTTTTTCATCAGCCATTCAGGCTATTTGAAGGGAACAAACAGCTACTGGGTAGTATCATGTGCTCCACACAGAACATGGAGCAAAGCAGGCAAAGACGAGAGGAGCTCAGAAAGTCTATGTTGAAGGTCCGTCTCCAAGCAGCTTCATGTTCCTGGTTCCAGTGTAGGGTTCATGGGACTGTAGCCAAGGCTCCATGGAAATGGACGCTACAGCAAATCCAGTCCCAGGAGACTGAACCCGACATAAAGAGCTGAAGAAACCATCCCAAACAATTCAGGCTGAACTCCAAGGTAGCGGTACAGTGAAGCCCTGCGAAATTGCGTTTTACAGTTTGTGAATGTTTTGATTGAACCTAACTGCTAGTAGTTCACGGTAATCCAGGTAATATCACGGAAAACTGGAGTTACAGTACAGTAAGCAACATCTTTGTTTTCCCTCACATGCTTTTTCAAGCTTAATTATTAAGAACAATATAATTTACTAAGTTTGTAACATAAACAACATAAATTTAGTGCCATGATGCATGCCCTGTGCCCATGCTCCACCCGGAGTGCAGCCTTTTCACCTTCAGTTTACTCTACAGTACCGTGTGGTGTATAGCTGCTAACCATTCGACTTGAGTGTGTTTTTGTTTGGTTCTTACTGCATTAAGATGCCACCCAAATGCCAGTAGGCCTTTTCTGGGAAGCTTCCAATATTTTTCAGTTTGCAGGTACTCCAAGAACGTAACCCACATGAAAATCGAGACTTCACTGAACGTCATTTTCTGATTGCACCATCTGTCACTTTTTGACTCATAATAAGGTCCATGGAGGAAGATCCAGGAGGATTTTACTAACGGTAGAAAAAAAAAAAAGTATGACAGAAAGTCACGCAAATACAGACAAAATTGGATACTTAGCTGATACTAGCACCTCCCGCCCCACAGAGCACCCCTCCCCAGAAGCATTGTTGTGAAGACATGTTGAAGTGGAAGTGTTGGAAATGGTAGGAGGGTTTTAAAGAGAGAGGCCAATTTCAAGGTGTTTAGATAGACTATGATGCAAAGTCAGTTTTATATTTGGAACCAGATGAGAAACTTAAAAAAAAAATAGCTGAGGAGATCAAATGGCGTAAAAAAAAAGAGCCATGTGGACACAGAAGGCAGATTTTCAGGACTCTGGTGGAGGCCTGATTGACAGAGAACAGCTCAGGGTCAAAGTTCAAGCCTTTAATAGCTCAGCTGGAACAGCATGACCCTGATGTCAGCCGTTCACACCTTACTTCCACTCAGCTCCTGATTCGCCCCCAACACCAACCGTCTAAGATTTCAAACTCAACACTCAAACGGGAAAAAATAAAAAATTTTAACTTGATTAGATTTGTTTTATTTAAATCAGCAGAGACTTAATAGATCATAAACGACTGAACAGATTTGACTAAAAACACTCAGAGAATGATCATCTATAGTTGATTACCTTTTAAAGTCAACCCAATTTAAGATGGCCGCCACAGACAGCTGACTTTAGGAAACACAAGAAAAGGCTACAGCTCAGTCAGTTCTACAGATACTGAGCTCACATTTGGTGTGGTAGTAGCTGAGAATCATTCAACACTTACTCTAAGTGCTTAACGTCACACAAGATCATGAGAAATACCTCATGAGATTGTTCATAATGTTTAAACCGTTTCAGAGGATCTTAATCTAAATCTCTGGACTAAAAAGGCCTTTCAGTCATTTTCAGTGGAGCTTTCCTTTGACTGATGTCAGCACTTGAAGCTTTCACCGTATCAAGGAAAAGAGCAGCAGAGTAACGCAGCAGCTCAGTGCCATGTTTGAAATCCAGCTTCAGACAGCCCTGATCTGAGGCCACCCACTAATCCGGGCCGAGGTCACCGGGTCTCGCTGAGCCTCGGCTCCCAACAGGTTCTTCTGATATCTTATTTCAGCAGTTCAACAGCTTTAAAAAAGACAAGATGATATGATTCTCAGCCACAAACTGTCCGGTTAAACACAGCTTCATTACTAAGCTGAATTATCAAGAAGTGTTTTATTATGAATAATCGTCCTTTCAGTGAAGATGTGGAAAGACAGATGTGTGAAGATGTGTGAAGATGTGGAAAGACAGCTGAGAAATTGACAAACCTGAGATGGATTTGTTTCGTCAGACAGTGAGGGATCTGTGCACCTTACAGTTTACATTACTGCAGCAGGTTACATCAGCAACATGTCGAATCAAACACTTTGAACATTATGTGACAGATTCAGACAAGTTGGTTCAAATGGAAAGCTTAAAATGTTCACCTGTTTCAGGCAGGCTTAAAGTCTTTCCCACTGGGCTTTAAATCAAGTTTAAAACATTAAAGTGAGCAGTTGAGATGGGTAAGATTTATGAGGCTAATGTTGTCATTTTTTGAATCAGAGGGAATATCTGTGTGCTCTTACACACAACACTTTATACTGTCAACGTGCTTCGCATGTCGAGGTGCTTTTTTCAATGCAACAATGGCAGACTCCAAAAAAAATTTAAAATAAAATGACCAAAACAATGTTGTATTTATTGTGAAAACTGACCTTAGTTTTTATCTTTTACAATCGTATTTTTAGTCAAATAGAAATAAATTAATAATGCTAGATCCAACCCACTTATCCTGTTGCACCACAATCTGTGAGGATTTGTATTTTTGTTCATTTGTATATTGGAACTTCTTCTAGCTTTAAGTATTATGTTCTGATCAGTCTGTTTCTCTGTTTTGGTTCATGTTCCTTCATCCTCGTCACACCCACTCACACCTGATTCCATTTGTCTTGGTGCAGATGTTGGTGGTTTTAGTTTATCTGTATATTCTTGATTGGTTTGTCCGTTTTTTTTGTTTTTATTCTATCATAATCTATTTCTGTTGGCTGCGCTGAATATATATCCATCCATCCATCCATCCATCCATCCATCCATCCATCCAGAACATGTTCAAAACTGAAGCGACAAGGACATCCACACATATTTTGAGATATTTTGGATACTCCCTGAGATACCTTTAGAGTTTAAGTTATACATTAAAAAAAAATTGTTTGGAGCAGTACAAAGGAGGTAAAGGTACTTTATTTGTCATCACTGCGTGTTCCCATGCAATGATGACATTTGTACTCTGCTTTTGATCCATCGAAAGAGAAACATCCAAGCGGAGCAGCAAGTCAACATCAAGCGAACCCTTTAACAAACCCACAACAAAAGATACAAACAATTCAGAAATTGCGATTACCAGAAATTTTGTTACCGCACTGAAAAGAGATAATCAATAACTGATAGATGCGCACCTATTTCTAGAAGAAAGACTAAATTTTCATCAGCAACTGGAAGCTTTTGAATGATCTACTTAAGTTGAAGAAAATACAGCAAAACCAAAAACACTCTCTGTGAGCCGATGTTAAAGTAAAAAAAATAAAATAAAAACATCCTGCTAATGAGAAAACCCCGAAAGCATCAGTTTTCCATGCTGGTTTTGGAAACATTTCCAGGGAAATGTGATTAATGCATTTTTTATAAAAGCAGAAGAAGAACAGTCTCCAGAGATTTGGACTGAAAGAACGAGAGCTGCAACTTTTCAGTAAGCGACTGCAGTTAGACTGAGAAATCTGCTGCCAAGGAAGGAGGCAGCCCCGTTAATGTGAGTCATGGAAGACCACAAGCAGGGGTCATAAAAACCAAATGACCAAGAACTCATTTTATGCCAAAATAAGTTGAAAAAGACTCCAAAGAGGTTTTCCATACGCCTCCAGAACTGAGAGGAGGAATCACCAGAATTTATTAATAATCCTCCGCTGCCAAATAAAAAGAGGGCGAGCAATGTTTCTGCTTGTGTCTGCTTGTTAGCAAAATATCAATATAATCACTGGATGCACATTGACAGCTGATTATTAATAGGGTCGGTTTAAGATGGCTGCCACAGTTACTCCAACACAGAAATGGCCTCAGCTATCTCAGTTTTACAGCTAATGAGCTAAAATTGGGTGTGGTAGTAGCTGAGAGTTTGGACTAAATTGGCTATAACTCCTTTGTTTCTCATGAGATGATCTTAGTTTAAACTCTGGCTTAAAAGGTGACAGGATAATTAAATTAATTTTTCTAACCGATCAACACATGGCGTTGTCTTTGAGGACTTAAGGACTTTCAGAAAGAGGAAGACACAAAAAAGTGTTGCTGTTCGGATCTGGACCACATTATCAAAGCACCGGGTCTGCCCTCCTTGTTACTGCAGACCCCGACCCCCCCCGTCTGTCTGTCTGCTGTAGAGGGTCCAGCATCAGTAGTTAGATCTGAATACATAAAGCAACAGTGAAAGCAACCTTTGAGCCCAAACAAAGTGGTAGTGTGCTTGTAGCAGGGGGTTAGGGTCAAAAGGTAATGACGTGGTAAAAAAAACAAAAAAAACCAACCAAATTTTATTTTATTTTTCAACAAAAAAAGTTATTATTCTTTGGTTCAGTCACCTTAAATAAATTGTCTTAATGTAACTTAAAAGTAGAAACAATGCAAATGAATGTTTAGCTGTTCGGACTGGTTTGGAGAAGTTTGGAGTTTATTTTAACCCGACTGATTTAAACAGGACAAAAAGACAAGGTTTCGTTGAAAAGCAGAAGATAAATTTATCAATGTGATCTAAAAACATTTCTAAGAATGTACAGTTAAGTTTTAGGGGATTTGCTTTGTATGCCACTTCATTAATTTTTTAACTAATACTCAAATAAAGAGAGATTTCTGACTCGGAGTTAGTGTGAAAGTAACTTTAGATATACTGTATAGAGCAAAGCAATTCTGTATATTTTCATTTAAAAGAAACAATATGTTGCATTTAACATATTCAAATTTAAATTTCAATGCTGTTTTTTCTAAGTGAAATCACACTTTTACATTTTATTTTAAAAGGAGCACCAGCTCTTCTAAAAATTGTTTAATAAGTGTTTATTTAAGTTAAGAATTGTTAAATGAAAAATACATGTTGGCCAAAACGTAAAACTGGTGTTGAATATCAATCATGGGTTTACACCTGAGCTCTAAAAATCTGATCAGAGCCAGGAAAACTCTCAATTTATTTAACTCATATGACATTTAATTTGTATGTCGACAACTTTTGTTTAACAGAAAAGAAACTGCTCAAATAATTGCTACAAAAAAAACTGCAAAAGCAGGCATGGCCTATCGTTCTGGCAGCACACAGTCCAGCTGATGTGGACACAAAGATTGGGACGGATGGGTTTATCGTTTCGAACAGGATCACAGCAGTTTTTGAAATAAATGAGGCGATGTGGGCGGGTGGAGAAGTGGCAGGTAGTCTGTCTGAGAAAGTGTTTCTGTGCAGAGCTTGATGGTAGAAGAAGGATTAAGATGAGAATCAGTCTTTATCCTTGTTTTCCTGCTGGTTGTTGCGGGGCAGGAAGCTGGAGCACAACAGAGATAGAAATCAGGCTGGTATTTTCCCCGTCAGCCTCACCTTTCCAGCTCCCCTCGCCATCCATTAAATAAAGGACTACTGGCATGAGCTCACTGGAGAGGCAAAAAAAAAAAGGAGGGGGTGAAGAAAAAGGTAACGTGCGGCACAATAGGCAGTCACAGCCCATTTAAAGGTTTTTCTCCCACACACAGTAGTAATGGAAAGCGAGGAGGGCTGGACAATATGTTCTTGTTTCTGTCCTGTCCTTCATGCAGTGGAAAATTGGATTGTGATGCTGCTCTCCAATCCGCTTCGTCAGCGACACTTTTTTTTTTTTTTAAATAAAAACTTCACAAAGAAAACACATCATGTGGAACCGTCTGTTTTCTCTGGCCTGAGAGCAACATTTGGCTCTTTTTAGAGATACTAAGAGGAGACTTTGGCAGGAAAATGTCTGAAAATAGTGTCGGCATCAAATTTACCACTTCGTCTGTTCCTAAAGGGTCACCTCATACTAAAAAACTGAGGTTTAAAGTAACAAACTATAAAAACTTTGTTACTTTGCTTGAGTAGAAATATTGGGTATCTATACTTTACTAGATAACTACTTTTTAGGCCGTTTTCTTACTTTGACTCCTCACATTTTCACTGAATTATCTGTACTTTCTACTCCTTACATTTTAAAAATGGCCTTGCTACTCCTGTTTCATTTAGGCTTGTTATTAAAAAAAAACAAATCAAAACAAACAAAAAAAAAAACATATCTAGATACATGGCCAGTGCTGTATAAAGTACCTCAAAGTGATACTTGAGTAAAAGTACACATATCTTATCAGAAAATTATTTTGGTAAAAGTCTTCTCTAACTAGTACTTGAGTAAAAATCTTGAGGTGTCTGATGTTTATTGTAATTTGGTATCAAAAATAATTTTCTGATATAAAATGTACTTAAGTATTAAAAATAAGCATTAAATAAAAGTGAGCGGTTAGATTTTCTGAAATGACCTTTATTAAAAGGCTATAATGACTATAATGTTATAAAATGTTAATGTTGATGCACTTGGCTACCTGTTTCACATGCATATATGCTCATCTTTGCTACATACGTCAGACATGTTCTGCTGGAGTGTGACGTGAGTTGTGTCATGTGCAGCTGTGATCGTACAAACCAACAGGGTGTCAGAATGATTTCTATATTTATACTTCTCATCCAGTCACAGTGAAATTTACTCCAGGAGGCACAATTTGTATGGATAGGTTTTACGTTTATTTTTTAACAGTAACAAGCTGGAATTAAAACAAGTCAACATGAGACATGTAAATAGTACAAAGTACAGATAATTGTGTGAAAATGTGAGGAGTAGAAGTAAAAAGTTGGCAGAAAAATCATGTAAAGTACAAATAACCAGAATTTCCACAAAATTTCTACTATCCATCCATCCATCCATCCATCCATTATCTGTACCCGTTTCTTCCTTTAAGGGTCACGGGGGTCACTGGTGCCCA
>JARVJO010000330.1:18636646-18658207 GCA_031762555.1 Cynodonichthys magdalenae | reverse complement strand
ACCCAGAAAGGTCCCCGGGCCGGGATTTGATCCGGCAACCTTCTTGCTGAGAGGCAACAGCTCTACCAACTGAGCCAGAATTTCTACTAGTCCCAAAGTAATTTTTTTGTAAGTTTCTTGTACTTTTACTTAATTATCACTTTGAGGTACTTTATACAAGATTGCTGAAAAATAATGCTTTTTAATTTGCTACAGTTTAGACATTTGAGTAAACCTTCCAGAAATGAGGATTTTGTAAATAAATACTTCTCTACACTTGAGTTTGAATCTGTTGTTATGATGGTATCTGGGATGGATGCATGGATTTTATCTGTGTACTCTGGTTTCCTCTCTGCTGTTCCAAAGTGTCACTAAGTGCAAATGTTTGTCTTGTTTGTCTCTAAAGGGACGGACAGCCTGTCTGAGGGCATCTCGTCTCTCAGGACTCTACACAGAGAAGCAGATAAAAAAAACTGGTGAATAATAATTTCATTAATGTCAAAATAGAGAAAAGCATTGTAGCAACAAGTAAAAAATTTTATCTATTTATAAATCAGTTAAAATCTGAATGTTGTAACCTTAAAACAATAATTTAAAGTAAAAGGAAAGAATCAGATTTGCATTACACGTCTTGCTTGTAATGTTCTTGCTGACAAAAAAAAAAAAGGAATCAAGTTAGTTCAAAGTGTTTTCTGCAGATGTCTGTGTGCATCTGGAAGGAGCTGATGCTCTGTGAGCTAAATGTTTCACTCAAACACAAATTAGTTTGGAAAGTTTTAGTGTTTTACTACGATACGAGTCAGACTCCACAGCTTGTTGAATTCACAAATCTGAGCTCGGTCTGCGATACAATCACACTTTTCTCTACGTACAAAGAGCATTAACCTGGGCACTCGGTGTCACGCAGAGTGTTGGTACGTTCTGATGCAGCCTGCCCGACGCAGAGCCAATCTAATTAAATGCTGTTCCACATTAACAGGATTGAGTGAACCTACAGACTCCTGCCTGCTTCCCGCCGCCTGTGAGTGGCATTCACTGTAATGCATACAAGCAGGAACCGGATGAAGAGGTTCCCCGACTACAAACACATCCTGCCAGACTCAAGCGAAACTGACATCCGTACACTCCGATGACCTGCGCTCTTTGTGACTCAGGGTGGAGGAACATGGCTGCAGTGTTACAGTCGCACAATGAGGCCAACTGAGGCTGCTTTTCATAGCGTTACAATCTTTGTGTGGCTGGAGGCAACGACGGGAGGTGGATCCTCCGCCATCACTCCAGGGCTCTGTCTTATTACAGGTGCTGTCTTGCCTCGAGCTTTTGAACTAAAATAAATATTTTCAAAGTACAACTGCAGCCATTTAGGGTTCTGGACCAGTTTTTCAGCAATTTGACATCACTTAAAACTTGGCAAATTACAGAATTTTAGAATAAAACTAGAAAATTTTCATTTTCTGTCAAAGTGCAGTGTGAATGCTTGATGCTAAAAAAGATGTACAAAGAGTTCGCATTTGTTCTAAAATAGCCAAAAAAGGTGAAATTAACAGAAAAGTAGCTAAAAAGTAGCTGAAAAAGCTGAATCTAGCCCAAAGAAGCAGGAGAATGCTTTGCTGAATTAAGCAACAAGAAGCTAAAATGATCACTAAAAGGTTAATTTAACTGAATAAGGTCAAATTAGATGAAATAGCTAGATTTAGCTAAAAATTATAGCACAAAGAAGTAGAGTGCGTTTGCTGAATTTAGCAGCAAGAAGCTAAAATTATCACAAAAATGTTAACTTAGAATAAAAAGGTAAAGTTAGCTGAAATAGCTAAAAAATAGTTATAATTGCAGAAAACAGTTGAAAGAAGCATAAAAAGTTTAAATTAGCAGATAGAAGCTGATAGAAGTACAAAAGCAGAAAAGCTGAAAAGAGCAGAAAGGTAGCAGAAAAAAGCTAGAATAAAGGAAAAAAAGCTGAAGGATGTTTAAATTAGCAGAAAGTTAAAGCAGAATCAGAACAAAGTTTATAAACATTTTAAAGGGTTTTATGGATGTTGAATAGAGCTCCATTCATTTTCAATTAGAAAAAAAGGCCAAAAAGGTTAAATGTCTCAAAAAGTACAAATTGCTGAAATACTAAAAATTATAGCCAGAATGTCCAGGAGGAGATGAATGTTTTGATGTACAAATGTTTGAAACCGCACAAAATTGCGCAACTATTTCATCCCAAATAGCATCCAGGTTCTGGTGTGATTCATGCAGATCAAACTCTGGCAGAAAAAAAAATAAACTGTTTTTTGCACTTTAACGATTTGAGTTGTTCAAAAACCAGCTTGCGTGTCAACATTTTAAACAAACGTCTCGCATAATCTGTTAGTGCTTGGACTAGTATGTGTCAGCTAGTGCCATGCCAAAAAAATTCAGCTAAATATTTGTGAAACCGACTGAGTTATGGCCAGTTTCACAGGGTTTTGGATAAACATCTTACCAGCCGCTGACATTCACAGATAATCAAGAAGCATGGATAAACATTTTATAATCACACTGCAGCCGTCTGAAACGCTATTGAATCAATGACCGATGCAACTCTGCTTTGAATAAAAATCAAAGTAGCTCGGGTTTTGTGCCACATGCAGCTAAAATCCAACAAACCAAGAAGCTTTGGTCTGTAAAACACAATATAACAGTTTAAAAAGCAGCTGGATCGCTCCACCACCAGCAGATAAATCTAAACACCGATGGACTGTGGGTTTACTCATGCTGGATGAATCATTTCTCAACAAGCTGCAAAGTAATCCTCAGGCGCAATACGTCACACACGACATAAGTCCCACCGTATCGTTATGACCATGACATCATGTGTTCTGTGGAGTTTAACAGCTCAAATGGACAAAGCATGAAATATGATGATATGTGAGTAGAGAGGTATAAACAGCAGGCCAGTGTTCGTAGAAGAGCGGTGGGGGAGTCGGCTGGACAACGAGCTCTCTTTATTCCATGTTTATGAGCTCGCTGACATCTGTTGAGACAAACGGAACAACTGGTCCAGATCTCAGCCGAACCGTTCCACAACACCAACTGCAAAGACCTCGCAGAGCGGGGGGGTCTTTTGCTGCAACAATATTTAGAATTTCTCACAGATAACAATTACTATGAGCAGACTGCACAACCCGCCGACTGCAGGCACGCCATCTTATTCCTGCTCAGCCGAAGCTTTATGGAGCTGAAAAGTTTCCTGACTTTTTTTATTTTTTTATTTACTCCCACAGCGTAACAGACCACTTTAAAAAACAGCAGGAGGTGAAACTACTTGTCCTGTGGGGGCTCAAACAAGGTGTGCAGGGAGAATGTGTCTATGATTTATCCATACATTATTACTGGAACAACTGGCACACAATAAAGGTGAAAATGTGCCTGTTAAAAACAAAAAAGCCCGCTTGTCTAAAAACTCCAGCAGCAAACCAAACCTCTTCTTCCCATATTATTGCATTAGTCACTGTATTTACCTCAGTCATTGCATTTTTACAAGAACACAAATACTAATAGTCACGGGATACATTAAAACAGCCAGACTAAAAACTAAAATAGTCTCCAACAAACAGCATTCATTCTCACTGGGGCTGGAAGTCTTAACAGCCAAATATTTTTGCAACTGTCTTTTTCTGCTAATTTTTAAGCTGCTGCTGGGATTAACAGCACTTGTGCAAACTTACATCTTTTTAGACCTAACTAGCCCACAATAAATGCTTATTATAATTCAGCAAGCTGAGGTCAGCAAGAGTAGTTGGTCCAATTCAATATGCAAAGATAAAAAAAAGGTTTAAAATTGCTTTAAAAATTACAATTTAAATGACTCTGCAATAAACTCAACAAAACGCTAACATAATGTAAAAACTATGAAGTTAAAAAGGCTCAACTTCCATTCCAGAAAATTTCAGCCAGCATCACACTTATTAAAAGCTAATCATGAAGGACTCTCCAAAATTCCTCGGGCAAGTTGTGGTCTCGTTGCTTGACTGTGTTCAAAGAAGCAGAGTCATGGCGGAGATCTCGAATTTCTGTCTATATAATTTTAGAGCTCTAGAGCTTACGAGAGAAAACAACCAAGACTACAAGTCAGAATGTTCAGATCTAAAAACCATTCCGTAGCATTGCCTAAGATGAGACCAGCCCCTCACCTGGTAACGCTAGCAGAGACTCCGCCCACTTTAGGAAGACCATGTTTGTTTGTTCTGCTGTTTTTACAACAGTCACAGATGGCAATGTCCTAGCAATATTGCCAAAGAAAGTTGTAGTTTGTGCAAATACTTCCACGATGTACTACTTGGAAAAGTTCTAACAGTACACAGCAGGATTTGCCCAAGGACTTTCAACTGAAGGAAAGTTCTGCTCCTAATGTTCATCACAAATCTGCAGATGAAGGTGATATAAGTGATGTTTTGTGTGTTTAGTATTGCTGTTTGGTATGAACATGATTTGTCATTTAGTACAAACTAATGCTCGTACTAGTAGTCATTTTCACGTATCTGAATTGCTAACAAATGCTGTGCTGAGAGGGCGGAGCTAACGTAAACAAAAGGTTGGGAGGGCGTTGCCAACAGCAGGTTATTTGCATGAACGGGTCATTCTGAAAGGAGCTCAGAACAGGCAGAACTGACCAGGTGAAATCTCATCATCTGAAAATTATTTTGTGTACAAAATCTAATGAACATGCTTCATATAGCCCACAGATGTATCCTATATTGTTCAAGGAACCATAATTGGTCCCCTATAAACACCCATGTGACCAAAATTTTGTACACATGACAAAACATTCATTCATATAGTCAGTATTTAAATGTCAATATTACAAATGTTGTTCAAAGGCCAGGGAGAAGAGATGAGTTTTATGAAGGGATTTTAAAACAGATGAGGCCTGTCTGATGTCCAAAGGAAAGTCAATCCATAATTTAGGAGGTGCTACAGAAAAAACACAATCTCCTTTGTGCTTATGCTTCATCTTGGGCACACTCAAGAGCAGCTGATCAGCAGACCTGAGGGATCGAGAGGGTTTGTATGGATGTAGCAGCTCAGGATGTAACTATTAAAAAAACTGATGACAGACCATGACAGTACACAAAAAGAATCTCATTCCTCGTTTTGTAGCGATCAATGGGGACCATGTTAAGATCTGTACACCTCTGGAGCTTTTTAGATTATTCTGCATTCTAATCATTATCAGGACAACCAGTGTTTTGGACGCTGAACCAAGCTTCTTGTTGATTAGTCCTGTTGCCTCCTGCCAGAAATGAACCCGGAGAGGAGCTCAGTTAAATGATCTTTTCCCCCTAGGGGAGCAACAATGTTCACTTGTGTTTGGGTGGTCCGGTGAAGAGAGTCGCAAATGGACCAGCCTGGTTCAGCTCAGACTAGAGCCCCCCCCTCCACACACACACCTTCCACCCTTCAACTCGTTTCTCCCAGCAAGTGAAAAGACAGACCTGACAATGCCACCATTTTTTTTTCTCCGCCTGGTTTTTAATGAGCTCCTAAACCCGTTGCAGCATCTCCATGAGGAGATTTAGTCAGCAGTTTTCATACATCGCACCACAAAAACAAAAAAACAAAAAGGGGGAACTGCCGTGAAATACACAAAAATGGGTTTTGATGCGGTCCAGCTCGTATAAATGATTTGCTTCCAGAGTCCAATCCATTGTGGTCCACTGGAAACCAATAGTCGCTAATTGCTCCTGTGAACATGAACGCTTGGTTCATAATGAGTCCACGTCTTTCACAGCCTGTCAGTTTTCCTTCATAAGTCTTTATTTCTAATGCTTCAGTTTTTTATTGGTTTCACAGAGCAGTGCCCCCTCCCTGCTTTAGATCTTTAAATAAGTGAAGTAATTGCCTAAGAGTGTTCAGGGTCCACATGTTGTTCAGAAGCCCACCGGCCTGGTCCCTTAGCAACAGAAGTCTGGAAGATGATTTCCTCCAACAAAATGGAGTCAAACTGATTTATTCAGCACGAGAGAAGCTATCCTCTAAATCTGCAATGCTCTCTAAAAAGGAAACAACCTTTAAAGATGGAAGAAAAAGCAGACATCTTTCGTTTGAAATCAATCTTTTTTTTCCATCATGGAGTGTAATATATTATTTTTTAATCCGGCAGGAGTCTCTAAGCACGGCCACTTGTCATCCATGAGGCGTTCGACAGATCAGATCTCAGTCACAGCTCCTGTCTTCATATTTGGGAGGAATTAAGATGACTGAGCTGAAAAGTTGTCTCTTTTCTGGGGAAATACCTTAGATTTCAGAAAAGGGCAGAAGCTTATTTGGTTAAATCCGAACAGCTGCTTAATTGCTGTGGCGTTGTCCCCCATTAGGGTCAAGATGAGCAGCAGAAAGCACAAACGTTAAGAGGAGTGAGTTGCATTAAATGGCTAAAATAATCTAAATATCATGTTTAAGTTAAATTGGATTTAAACAGATTTTTTCATCACATTTTTGGGTACACAGGCCAGAAAAAGTGTCTTCAGCTTCAATTATTTGGAAATTAAATAGATCCAACAAAGTCTCATGAAATTCATATGAATGTTTAAGTATTTTCTTTTTTTATTTATATCAAATTTCAGCAGCTGAAGCAAGCTGGTGGGCGGAACCAGATTAGACCAGATCGTCTGCAGGTAAGACACTGACAACTAACTCCTACTACAATCTCTGCAGCCTCACTTTAAAACAACAGTTTTACAACAGTTTTCAGAATCATGCTTACAAACATTATTTATCTTGTCTCTTATGTCATAAAACAGATTAATAAGTGAAAATATATCACTCTGGGAATTGTTAAAGTTGTAAAATGTCATAAATATGTTTAAATGTAGATTTAAATAGTCTATAATACTAACATTTAACTGCAGCAACACTTGTATTTTAGGTTGGTATATGAAAAAGAAAAATTTGAAGAAGGTATTAGGATTAATTTACTCCTTTAAAAAAGGTCAATAAAATCACAAAAGGGAGTGAGCAGTCGCATGAATGGGTACCTTATTGATGGTAATGACCCACGGAGAAATAAATCTCCAGAGCAGCTGCATAGTATTGATGCTTAACAAGCCCTGTCAAGAGATGGCTTTGCATACATTGAGCAACACTGCAGGAGCTGGCCAGGCACCGCTTCAGCCTGCAGGTTTGCATTCCTCCACTAAATCCAAACACACATCAAATCCTTATTATGCGTCAACAGGCTTGATTGACAGCATCCTGAACCTGCCTAATGATGAGCTCATAAGAAAAGCTGCTTCTAAGCAGACTCATGCATTAACTCCATGTACAAGCACGTTATAATTGTTTATTTCAAATAGATTTGGTGCCACTGCCTTTCAGCTCGTCTGCACTCAGCTTGAGTGACAGATGCTTGTTGTGGCCTGGAGGGTGGGAGGGGGGTGAGGAGGGTAGGAATCACTAGGTCAGGGCTAAAATAAAAAGACCAGCCCAGCCGTAGTGTTTGTCACGAGGCATGGAGCCAGAGCTGCAACAGGCAGGGGTTGGACTTCCTAAGCAGCATGGTTTTAAGCTCTCACTGCCAACAGCACATCAGCAGTCCATAGCCTGAAACACGGCTCCACCGGCTCCCCTGCGCCCTGCCTTGATCTACAATTACCACCCGTCACTTGGCATTTCACTGAAGAATAAAAAGGGGCAGTTTGATGCATGAAGGGGTAAATGGGTGAATAATTACAGTTTTAATCAGGCTGAAACATCTAAAAAAAAAAAAAAAAAGAGCCTCCCACTAAATGAGAAATGAGTTCGACTGCAGCGAGATGTTCAACCTTAGCGTCCAATAAAACGTCAGAGAATCCTGCTCTGGGATCGTTCCAGAAATTCAAATTTAAAAGAAGTTCTCCACCCGATTGCCTGATGTTGATGACACAGCTGGGTGCCCAGTCTGTACGAGGGCGGGGGGCTTGCTGCAGAGGGACAGGGGGTTTGTGGGGGTTGTAAAAAGGATTACCGGGGGGCGTCAATGAGGGGGGCTATTGTTAGAGCCTGAGAAAGTGTGCAGGAAGAGTGGCCCACACTCAGAACTCTCACCTTCGTGATAAATAACAGGAAGCTGGTCTGAACATTTACACACGCTTTTTACTAACAAAAATATGCATATTTGAGCAGCGCTGTGTTCGACTAAACTGCCTGTTTAGCATAAGCTAAAGGCTGCATGTTGGAGGGCCTCCATGAGGTTTTTTTTCTGTATCTGGCTGCCTGCAATGACAGACTGTTGCTCACGGGGGAAATAACCGGGCAGGAGGATGCTGCTGAGACGCAAAATTCATCACGTCTGTAAATGTAATCATTAAAAGACTCGGAGATGGAGGCATGAAATACATCCCACTTCTAAAGCAGCCAAGATTTGTGACCCGACTAAACCCTCTTCTGTTGTTACAGAGCAGAACACAATTCAACCTACGAGACATTAAATCCCATATAAAGACTATATGTTTCTACTTGTGAGTTTTAGAGGGGAAAAAAAAGTTTTTGGCTTTTCAGATTGGTTTTGATCCAGCTGGAAAGAAAAAAGGTGAAACTTCTTTTTTGTTGAAATAAATGTTACCTGATCAGAGTTAAAAACAGAAAATCACACCTCTAAAACACTGATAACTTTATTTATCCGACCTACGTTCTCTAGAATTTAATCCACTGGGAGTGAGGAGAGTGAGATGGAGGAAGAGGAAACAAGAAGAATCATTTAAAATATATTCTGTAGTTTGTCTGCATCTTTGATTAGGGTTGGGCAATATTGGTAAAAAAATTAATCATGATTAATTGTGGTATTTAGCCAATATTGATTAATATGGTGGTTAATCCCCTGGAGTCCCTGGACGCCTGCATGCCCTAATCACATGACCAATTTAAATCACTAGAGGGAAAGATTTGCTCTCTCTAAAAATCTGTTACAAATTGAGTCAAAAGTACAGACTTTAGGCTATAAATCAGTTTTTTTTATTGTGATGATAGGCCAAGTAATGATAAATAAATTACACAACTTTTTTTTAAAAATGTTCGTTATATTTCAAGTGGAGAGGAGCATCGAGCGGACTGACGGGGGAAACCTCCAGTCAGTCTGAACTGGTGGCATTAATCATATTAATCGTCAAGAGCCAAAACATAATTGATCAAAGATGATTAATTGAACACGATACGATTTTGCCCAATCCTGGGGACATAATATGTAAAATCCGCTTTAACTCTTAAGTACATTTTGTTGTGTCCTTGGACTCTCTAGAAGTGCAGTAGTTTCTCCCGGTGTGGCTAGATAACCGTATCTCTGCTTTCAAACTACAAAAATGGCCGAATAGGTTAAAGTGGGGCGGGGCCTGAAGACACATCAGAACAGGGGTGAAAGAGGGGCTTGTGGAGTTGCATTAACCAGGAATTCAGACCAAAACATTGCGGTTCCACTTTTTATAAACCTCAACTGAATGATTTAAATGAGGAAAAAAGGATTTAAAGAATATGCCTAATTTTAATTACAAAAGTTTAATACAGCTCACAAAGCAGCTTTAAAAGAAAAAAAAATGGCAATAAAAGAAGGAAACACAATTAAAGCAAACCTGAAACAAAACTAGACCCACAAGAGGAAAAGGAGTACATTTTAAAAAGTGTTTGTCCAAACTCCTCTGCTTATCAAATTTGCACTTCTTATGAGCCAAAACAGCCCCATGGTCCACCAAATTCTTGTGGTTCCATTTGCCTAAAATAAAAAAGATCTTTGAGCCAATTGCTTCTTTTATAAATTCTCTCATCAGCAAAGGAAGCAGCTGCAGTTGTATCTGTGGTAGTCGTGATTATTTCACTTCTCTTCCTGGTGCAGCTGCTCACACTTCACCGCTGGCAAACACAAAAAACAAAAAAACACAAAACAAAAAAACCGGGCCTGCCATCATGGTCGTTTCTTGTCTCTCAATCTGATAACTTAGGGCCAGATACAAAAAACGTTCTGTCTCCTGCACTGCTAATTCCCCCTCCTCCAAACCCACAGCGTATTTCCTGCTGGCTTCCACATAAACAAACTGTGACTAGAACAGATTTCCATCTTCAAGATAAAGAAAAGTTTTTAGGGTGTTTGTAAAATGAGTAGCAGCAGAGTTATCATGCAGCATGAAAGCTGCTCTGAATCAAGAGTTGCGTTCATAATCAACACGGAGATATTAAAGCTGAGCCTGAACATCAAAAGGATGGTACTCTGAGGTCTTTTCAACAAAAATATGACACATAATAGCTGCAATTTGTGGATCAAAGATGGCGTGAATCACTGCAAATGCATTTTGTTTTTTTCTCCCTTTGCAGCTCTTCGACGCCAAAACTCGGCTGAAAAAAAAAAAGCCTGAAAGGTTTGCAGCCAACTGTGTTGTTCTGCTGTGCAAACATGAGGAAAGAACAAACCAAGAACAATTAAATGATTATTCTACAAAAGATAAAAGTTTGGCTTTCAAACAACAAAAATTAGTGAAGGATTCACACAGGAATAGAAAAATGTACCGAGCTGGAAAAGTTACGACGCGCCTTAAAGAGTAAAAAAAACTTTAAAAATGATTTGAAACTTTTCACAGCTCTCACTTCATCCATCAAGTCTTCATAAAAAAATTCAACATAACCACGATTCCAGACGACACAGTTCAGACCGGTTCGATTCGAGAAGCCTTGGTGGATTATTACCCAATACTCCATCGTGGCCAGCAGCTCACCGGCCACAACAGGCCCCTGAGTCTGTTATCTCTATCCATGAACTTAAAGTGCTCTGCTTTCCACGGAAATATTCAGAGCTTTGAGGCCCGGGCCAGAAATTTCACTTGGCTCCGCTTTCAGACTGAGAGAACGGACAAAGGAAAAACGCGTCACAGGAAACCAAGCAAACTCTTCACCTCTTTCCCCTAAAGCACTATTCTGTCCTGCAAAGGGTCAGATCCACAAACTCCACTCTGCATGAAACAAAAAAAAAAGAAAAGGAGGTAAAAGGAGAGAAACCACCAATGACAGACTGTCAGCAAATGTGAACTGCTGCTTTGATTTCTGTGTTTGATGGCGGTAATTACCAAGAGTAATTACAGCATACATTATCTCCACCCCTTTTTGTCAGATCTCTTCTCTCACCACAACAAACCTGAGAAAATTTCTCGCTCGGTTGGACTCTGGAGATTAAATAAATCCAGCTGAAAGAAAATAACCTGTCAGAAATCTGGCTGATAGCTTTTCACGTTTTCCAAATGAAAATTTGGAGATCGTTTCTCTCGGCACTTTATCTGGAACACTCGGACGACGGGGATCACCTGGAGAAACACTGCAGATGTGCAGATGTGTCTGTGTGTGTGTGGGGTGTAGATGATGGAGATGCTTTTGCTTCTCCAGGGGTTTGACCACACAGCAGAGAAGACAGTGAGCTTTTCAGCTGCAGTGACTCACATTAACCACATCTTGTAGGTTTTAGTCTCATCTTTCTGTTTTAGTCTTTCATATATTCCTCTACAACAATAACTCTTTAGTTTTATTCCCCCTCTTCGGTTGTTTAAGTATGCGATACATACCTCTGGCTCTTGCCGAGCATCATAATTATAAAGATGGAAGAGAAGAGAGAAGATGAATAAGTACAGGATTTGGCAGAAACCCCAACATTCCTGAAACTAAACCAGCATTTGGCTCCTTTTTGCTTCAGTTCATCAGCTTTCTGTTGGGGATTGTGTGCACACAAACAGTGTCCTATTGATATGCACTAAAGAGAATATATTATTATGCTTGAGCTTTAAAAACAGGGCTTGCTGACACACTGCGAGTTTCTGGAGCAGAACCTGCTACCTTTACAGCACACCTGCTGCAGGTAAATGAGCAGGTGGTGAGTGACGTGAGAGTGAGCTGTGAAGGACAAGGAGGGTTAATAAGAGAATTAACATTTATTTCTCTAAAATACAGTCTTTAAAAGTTATCTACAACAGGTGAGAAATTAATTTACCATAACCTGTCTTCAAAAACACAAGTGTTTGTATCTATTTGACATTTAGGAGCTCCTAAAATGCCCTTACTGTATGGAGGCCATGTTAAAATGATTAATAACATTTAAAAATATTCCAAAAACATTTCTATGTGAAAAGACTTAGGCTGCCAAACGCAAATCACAATGCATGATGATGTTATGCAAACTCAATAAACCTGTGAAATATGAACAATAATGCTTTACGTGCTGTGTGCACAATCCAGGACCAACAGATTTCTGCAGCTGCGTGTTGAGTGAAGCTGCGTGTTGAGTGAAGCTGCGTGTTGAGTGAAGCTGCGTGTTGAGTGACCCACAGCTTCAAAGTCTTCTTATGGTCAGACAGATGTCAAATATTTGCAGACGGAGATCTTTGACAACATTCAGTTATCTCCTTCTGCGCTGTTAGAGAAAACCACCACGATCAAACTGAGAACTAGCAGAACGAGAAAGAAGTCGGCCATAACTCCTCTGTAATCTCCCCCTCTGAGGCCCCCCGCATCTTTAATTACCTGGACCCTCGAGTCCGAGGGCTGCTCTTGTTCCTCAGTAAAAAGATGAGACTTCTTATCGCTCGTTACAACAGGCTTAAAGCTGATAAAACCCTCTCATCTGACATGGCTCTGTGCAAACAGACGAGGCAAAAAAAAAAAAGAACTAATCAAAACAGTGATTAGCCCCCCAACTCGGAGGCAGAGCTAAGCCACAGCAGGGGGTCTCCTCTCCAAAACCACTGTCAATTTGTGGAGGACTGTTCTGACAAACTCAAGCCTGGGAGAAACAACATAAGCTGGGTTGTGTGTGGAAGGCATGCGGTGAGGTTTTTTTTTTTAGCCAAACAAAGACGTAGCGTGGCCGATTCCAAAATGGGAAGTGACGGCTGTAGAAAGGAGCAGCAGAGCTTCTCCCAGAACCTCCAGGCTCTCAGCCAGCAGCAACCTAAGGCTGTTCAACGAAAATCATGCTTATTTAGAAGATAATAAATGAATATTTCCTTCTTGTTATGGTCCGGTTTGTGAGTTTCCCTGGTTTGTTGCTCTGCTCCAGCCAGCAGCTTTAACTCCACCTGGGCTTCCATCATCGATGTTTTTCCACACAAGGTCAGGTCCTGAGCTTTATTTACACCTGGACTCAACAAACCACACAGAGCATGATTTATTGCTCGTCTCCAGTGCTACCTTAATAAAACAACCTATAGTTCTGCATTATCCAGGCTTAAATCATACCACTACAAATATAAATAACTCCTTGACAACAAAAATTGCACCATTTTTAATGAGAACACCCCGCTTTTGATTTTAATTACCTTCCAAGTACAGAGCAGATTTATAAACAACAGTTCACACATTCAGCAGAAAATAACCAACACCAGTTATCTGCAGCTATAATTGTGACCAACATTCATTATTTCGTGACTCCGGGGTGAGGTGGGGGGGTATTTGGCTCTCCAAAAGCTGAATGATTCACCGTCTTCACCAGTTGGCAAATAACTTAGCAGCACGGTGGGTTTTTAGGAGGGTTTGTACAGAAAACAGGAGCCCCGAGGCTGGAGTCGAGGCTGATAATAACGATTAGAGCGAGCCAAGACAGCAAAAGAAGCTCAAAACAACCAGCTAAAGTATTTTGATTGTAATTTTTTTGGCTCTTGAAGACAAACATTTGCTTTTCTAACAAATTAAACTAACATTTCTTGATAGAATGCATATCACCCTGTGATCAGTTAGCCGAATAATTTACAAGATTTGTTAAAGTTTCTGCACATCCTGCCATTAAAACCCAATAGATGCAGAAACTGGGCCTAAACATGTAAAATAGACACCTCTGCATTGACCCTAATACCAGGTGGAAACACATCCCTGTTCTGATAACGAAGAAGCATGAATGAATTTCTGAGGTTCGCTGCAGCATCATTATTTGCTTTCCAGATTAGTTTGGCCACCGCTGACCCTGAGAAACAACCTGCAAATGTATTCCCCGCGATCACGTGACTCGAATAAGTAAACCGAATCGTCACTTTCATTTGTTGCGAGTGGACGCAACACGAGAGGAGGACGTCCTCGCATTAGTGTCGCACGATGAAGCCAATGAATCCGGCTGCAGATTAATCTGGAGGTTTTTGGTTCATAGCTGAATTTATGAACACATCTGATTACAGGAGCGCTTGTTTGTGTGCAGCCTCCTGGAGGAAAGACTGTGTGCATCGGCCAATTATTCCAAACCACTCTTTGGTTAATAGAAATATAATGAGCCGACCTCGGGCCGTGAGATCTGCCTCAACAGGACTCACCTCAATTTTGCCTCCACTTTCTCTCAATGCGATGTGCCAACTTTAGTGGGGACGCAGATTATGTATTCCACAGGAATCTGGAGCTGAGCTGCAACAAGAAGCATCTCTGAGGATGCTCATATTTACTTCACTTTTTCTGGAACTAATAAAACCTGCTGACTCAACATTAGAGAGACGAGGATTTTCAGAGATTACAATGATGTCTGGAGATGTAACAAAAAAAGTGTTATAAAAAAAAGCATTTATTCAGCTCAAATGATCATTTAGACTAACTGATTGTTCATCCATTAGTACATCCGTGCCATTAAGAGCTTTCCAGTTTGGTTCTGGAAAAACTAGATAAGGAAGAAAAGAAAGCTTCCATCTTGCAGAGTGGATCAGTGGATCATGATTAATGTTTAACCAGCTCACAAATCACCCCGTGGTATTAAAAAGCAAACACAGTATCATTACTGTGACAGGCAATAAAATAAGATACACTGCAATAGGCTTTGCATGTTACAGGATATTCATCCTTTTATTAAGAAAAAACAAAAAAAGATGCGGTCTGGATGCTTCTCTACATGCAGCATTTAGGGAGAAACAAAACCCATCAGACGATGGCGGAAAATTTCCTCCTCCTTCATCCTCTGTTCTCACTTCACAGCATTTAATTTGTTCAGACTTCCTTCAAGTCTTTTACATTTATCCATTTTTTTCATTTTATTTGTTTAGGCAATGATTCTGGCATTTTATCTTAACCCTGATGCCTATTTTCACTCTAAAGGTGGTCTCTTCACAGGACGGCAAATGTCAGAGAGGAGTTGGAAACTTTAATTTGTAAGAAAACTGCATAAAATCTGCAGATTTTTAAGTTGCAGTTTTACTGAATTCTGTGAGTTTATATTCAGCAAGCCGTGTGGCTGGGCTAAAAAAATAAATAAATAAAAATACAAACTTAGCACAAAAAAAGAAGGAAATTTGTGTTTGGTAGATTACTTCTTTGTTGCAAGAATGCTTCTTGGCAATAAATCTTATATCGGCAGAACCTGGGGTTCCCAGAAGCTCCAAACAAGAGTCAATAGGAAAATAAGCTTTTTGGCAAGGAAGATCTGGCAAATTGTTCATGTGCACAACCCACATACTCAGCTCTACTGCTCCTCCCACAAATGCATGTTCCTTACAAATGTGACGCCATTTAAAAGGAAAATTAACAGGCTTTCCAACGATATAAGACTTATTGCCAAAAAGCGTTGTCACAACAGAGAAATAATCTACCAAACATAAATTTCCTTACTTTCTGTGCTGAGTATATACTGTATATCACAGCCTATGATGTTGTGTGAACAGCTTGAAAAAACTGTAATCTTGGCCGTGCACTTTTTTTTTTTTTTTTTTTACATCCATCTCCGCCCACTTGGCACCTGCCTCAGCTCGCTTTCTACCCACCATGGCAGCCTCCCTCACGTTTATGATTTAATCTACTTGAGTGCACTTCTGAAATGAAGATAGGCAGATTTGGACTAGTTTAACAATAATTATCAGATGTTTTTTGTCAGAGAGCTCAAATGTAGGCGTAAAAAAACAGCTCTGACGCTCTTCAGGTGTGTTGAAAGTGCCACAATAATATTTTGATGGGTTTCAGACAAGTTGAATGTGTTATTAAAAAAAAAAAAAAAACAAAAAAAAAAAAAAAAGGAGGGGGGTATTGTGTATTTTCCAGGCACATTGTTAAGTTCTATACCACAATCAAGAAAATCTATCTAATCTAAACACAATGAAATTGGCCTCTGTATCTTTAAGAACCTCCTACTGTTTCAGTCACTCCCACTTCAGCATGCCTTCACAACAAATCTTCAGGGAGGGGTGCTCTGTGTTGGGGGGGTGGGGGGTGGGGGGGGGTGGCTGCAGACTGAGCTCCAGGGAGGAGTTTTGTGTAAACAGGCGGTGCTTTGTACCAGCAAGCTTTTAGGCAGCTCCACATTGCTACAGGAGATTCAAGGATTTCTCAAACACGTGAATGAATCAAAGCAAGACTCTGGGTATGTTTTTGATAAGGGAATAACATTATAACATGATATAAAGCTCAAAAAAGTTGATTTGGCATAATAAACGCCCCCCAAGAGAAAATGTGTCGCACAAACGTTTTGAATATGTTGAACAAGATTACAGATTTCCTCTAATGCCGTTCACCAACTAGTCGCTAAAGGTTGCAGCCACTTTAGATACTACCTTAAAGTGCCTGTGACATTAAATATTTGCAATAAAAAAAAAATAATGCATTTTTGGAAAGATAACGATAACATATTGCAAAAAAAATTTTCACGACACTGAGATAAACAGTTGAGATGTTTGCATGTGAAGTAACAGGAAGTGATGATAAAGGGGAATGTCTGCATATAAACAGATTGCTACAATGACCGAAAACACAGACAGAAGAATATGATGTTTCGTTAAATTAATTTGAGTCATTATCAGAGAAAGATGAAGCGTTCGAGTTCAATCATTATTTTAACAAACAAAGATCAGGAAGTTTTCTTTCTTAAAGAGTTCCCCTTTGATGTCACTTCCTGTTTTACTTAAGCTGAGCCAAGTTCAAAAGAAAATGAGACAAAATGAGTAAAACCATGTGTGTTATGCCAAGTTTCTTGAATATAAAGATGTTTTCTCTGACCTTTATATTTGAAGGATATGTAAGTCATAGTCACTTTAAGAAAAGCACATTTTAGTTTTCAAATTCAAAAAAGTCCAACTTTGCCTGAGTTTCTCCACATCGTTCCTTTGTACGTCTTTGTGAACGTGGATGTGATCAGTTGGCCTTTCTTATGCTCAGAATTCAAATAAATCAGTGCAAATTTCAAAAATTTTCTGGTGACACAAACACAAAAAGAAGCCACAAACACAGCCTTGCCAGCTGCTCGACACAACTCCCTCTGCATCGTGCAACTGCTAAACGAGTCCAAACAGCAGGGCTGGTGCCAGCGTGCCATGCTCCATGCTGAGACACTGGGTCTCTTTGTACGGTGAGACTCCTTTCAGACAGGAGCTGCAGGAGCACTCACACTTGGATGAATACACCACAGAGAGAGAGAAAGGGGGGCGGGTGGGTTGAAGTTTCCACCCACTGAGCAGGGTGGTGGTCACACAAAAAGAAAAAGAGGGTTATCGTCTGAGAGGAAACTTGCCACGCTAGAAATGTTTGTAAATCTGAGCCGAATTACTAAACGGCACAAATGTCCTGCAGGAGACATGCTGCTGCGTGTTTGTGACAAAAGATGGAAATTTGCAGCAAAAACAGACTGTACAAAGTGCACATCCATCACCCTGTCTGCTATTGAACTTTAAGAAATATGATCGGTCTTGATGAAGATGATGATGGCCTGGGAAATCACAAAGAGGCAACATTCAATCTAAGAGTGATAACAAAAGGCAGCTCTGGATGGCAGGATCCCCCTGGGGTGATGATGCTGTTATTATGGAGGAAAGGGCTGCTGAGCTGCGGCGCGGGGCAATTACAGACCCAAGGACCGACTGGGGGAGGGTCCGAACATCCGATCCATGAAGTGCTCTCCCAACAAGCTCAGAGAAAGGGAGGAACTAACCCAGTAAAGAAAAAGACATAAAGCAGGGTAGATGATGTACGTTTCATCAGCTGCAGTAACAATCACGATTATCCCAGTGGAAAGATTAGTAAGAACTGCTTTCGTGTCATCGCCAGAATCTGAACTGAACTTTATCCTTCGCTGGTTCAGATGATCTCAGCGGGACAAACGTTACAAGAGCTCTGGTTTTGGATGAATCGCCTGCTGTTCTCGTTCAGAGCTTCAGCAGACACCGCGGTCAGCCCTGTCCATTATCTTTAACGTCACTCCACTTTGGAAAGTTCAGCCTGTTCTCCAGCGGCCCAGCTGGAGAACAAAAGAGAAAGCCTGGGTCCCTGGGTACCGCTCCATTCATTGGTCTGCGGCCCACAGGCAGAGGTCGCAACCTTACACCTACTCAGTGTTGTTGTTTAAGGCATAGATAACAGAAGTGAAAACAGATTGAGTTGCAAGCAGGAAAGAGTTTTACATGATACAGTGCGACTCTTTTCTAAACTCTTACTCTGGTAACTTGAGCCTCTGATAAAACCCCCCTCTGTCACCCCTCGTAATATTTACAGATCTCCTTCTAAAGGCGTCACAATGAGCGTTGAAACTTGAAGCTCGGTGGTGTGAGATGTAACAGTTGGCACCGCAAGGATCCCAAAATCCTCAGCTACATCTCTATGAACCCCCCCACCCCACTGCAACTTTCGGCCTTGAGCGGCTTCAGTGCAGCAGGTGTCGGAGCGCATTCTTTACATAAGCTCTTGTTGAACATGGCGCTCAAATCCAAGGTCCTGCAGCTGCACAACAATGGAGTCAAACCGCAGCGGGCGGACGCTCACAGCCGGAGTCAAGGTGACGGGTTCCTGCGAGAACCCGGTTCACACTCGCAGGCAGAACCAGATGGCGTGAAGAGGAGTTTGTAAATGTTAGTGATTACAACAACCACAGCTTATCAGGTAAATATTAGAAGATTTCTGTAGAAACTCTGAAGGGCGCCGATGCTACGGGCAGAAATTTGGTAATAATATAAATGAAGGGAAAAAAGTGTTTTGATGTTTAAGGATAAGACTGCTGCCAGAGACTTATTATGGTCACCATAGTAACCTGTGTCTCTCACTCCCTGACTCGTGATGTGTCTAATTTCTTGTTGTTTTCATTCATTATCAAATAATTGAGTGACTAATTAAAAATAAACAACATATAATGACCAGACTAAACAATAACAAAGGTAATTGTTAGTATAATTATTAACTCTAATATCATTGAGCTTTTATAGAAATAGGAAGTAGATCCAAGAGCTCACTGAGCAAAAAGTTTGGTTTAAAATGGTGTCCAAGTGCTTTTCAACTGGTGGCCTGGGGCCCACATTCAGCCTGTGGGTCAGTTCAGTCCGGTCCAACGATGGGTTAATTTAAAATGAGACTAGATTTTTTTTTTTTTTTTAAATACGTGAGAGAATGTAAATATACTCGTGATGTGTCTAAGGGTGTAGGAACAGTCATTTCCTGATACTGTATTGATTTTTAATTAAGACTTAAAAGATGGATGTTGCAAGAAGAAATGTGAAATATAAAATGCCGTTCTCACTGTTGTTCAGGGTTATTCTGATTGCCTAAAATAAACTCAATTTAATCAGATTTTATTCATATAGTAGTAGTAAGTAGTTTTATTATCAAATGTGTCATGCACCATGGTGCCCAGCCCACACGGGCTTACAAGACACATTAAAACATACACATACAAGCAGACATACGTAAACATTCTTCAAACAAAAAGGGTCCTCTCTTCCTGAGGTGCCAGGCCTTAAAACTAAACTGAGCTGACTGAAACACAAAATACTTAAATACTGCACTTTATCAATTACATTTTAAAAAATTCTGGATAAACATCAAGAACTTTATTAAATAATGCATTTCTCAAAATTACATATACAAAAAGGACAATGACACAAAAAATGCATTTCATTTTCAATTTCCCCCAAATCACACAAAGAACATTTACAATCCTCTTTCATGTAATGCGTGATGTGAGTTTTTAAAAATTAGAGTGTTTTGCAAAGTAAAAAAGCAACATGCGGCCTTACAGTATCACAAACTACCACAATATAACATATATCACGATAGGGATCATATCACTAAATTCTTGGAAATACACAGTTGGCTCCCCAGTTTGATTTTTCCTTTTGCTGGCCTTGTGAGGATATATGGGTGGGCAAACTTAGTCCTAGGGGGACGCTATTCTGTATGTTTCCTCGTTTCTCTGCTCCACACACCTGATTTAAATGAATAATCAACTTCTGCAGAACATGATGAGGTGATTCGATCACTGAATCAGGTGTGATGAAGCATAAAAACAAGTAAAACCTGCAGGACAGAAACTCTCCAGGACCAGGACTGCCCCCCCCCCCGGTTTAGTATCATACTATATGAAAACAGAGAGAGGGGACAAACGTAACAATCAGTTGGAGCATCTGTTCGTCCCCTCAAGGGCTCTGCATACCTGATCCATTAAACACAGATTAAATGTTGGATTAAAATATTAAACATGCATAAGAACGTCAGCGGTTGTAACAGAACAAACACACCAAATTAGGCAATTAAACGACTTCTTATAAAAACACTAAATGTGAACTTGTTTATCAACACACAAAGTATTCATATTTGCCAAGTTGAGCAAAAACATGAGGCTACAGATGATAAGTTAAGAGGCGTTTGGGAGCTGAAAAGAACCAAACTTCCCATCACTTTGTGACAGATGAGTTAACGAGAGGCAGACAGAAAAAGAAAACCAAGCAGACTGAAGCCTCAAATTGAAAAAGATTGAAAAGCAGCTTTGTTACTTTAGCTAATCAGATCATGAAGGAGATCCCATTCCAGCAGAGCCCAAAGTTTCCCTCCAAGAATGTTTTAGTGAAGTCTAAATGTTTACACGTTTCACATAAATGGTGACGCAAACATCTGAGCGAATAGTCAAGAGAAACGATCCAACACAAACCCCCCACCCACATGTGACGGACGAACGAGAGCGGAGGATTACCACCTGCAGATAAAACGTTTCAGCTTCTTTTGAAGACACTTGACTCAACAGGAGAGCGAGGAAGACGCTCGATGAGCGCCCTGCAATAAAGTTTTCAGCAGATCAGCGGCGAACCGATGACACGAGTTCTTAACTCGACTCTGAAGCCCCTGGCAGGGAGCCAGAGGAGCAGCTGCGATGTCAAACTCTCCTTTCTGACTCGCCTGTCCTTTTCCTTCAGTCAAGTTTGATTTTCACTCCTCCTTAGCTGAGGATTTAATTGATTTACACTTGTAAGCCCTTTTCATCTGAACAAGAAGTGCATGTAAGAGCTGACGTGATGGAGAGAGATGATGCTGCACCGATGAGAAATATTGATCTGACCTCTTGGCCTGCTCAGCTTTAGAAGTAGCAGCATCGTTCAAACTGCAAAACAATCTTTCCACTAATCAAATACTAAGACTAAAGCCACTGATGATCCCAGTGTTTCTAAAATAAGAGCTGAAATGAATTAACTTACAATAAGAACTGAAAGCTTGTTAGACGTCCCATCGTATCGGTTTAAATCAGAACAGTTCTTCCAGCAATAAATGAAATGCAAACCTGCTTCAGCTTCAACAACACAAGATGTTTCTGTCCATCTGTGTCAAATGAAGAATAATTAAGACTTCCTGCGATCAGGAGGCCAGAGCAAAACAAAGGAGGACAGCCTGAGGAGGGAGAAGTGTGTG
>JARVJO010000330.1:18621062-18635072 GCA_031762555.1 Cynodonichthys magdalenae | reverse complement strand
TCAGAGGTTTGAAAGAGGGGAGTTGGAGATCTTAAAAACAACAGATTTCCTGAGGATGAACACTTTAGCTGTCACTTTATACATTTTATCTTGATTTTAAGGCTTCTAGATTTTATCGTTTTACAGCATAACATAACTGACTGAATCTAACTTTGTGCTTTTCTTTTTACAGGACACTCAGCTGAAATGTTCAGGGAGCCACATTTACCGACAGCCAACAGCTCAGGGCCCAGACATCTGGCATTTACTGTCATTACGTAAATTTAATTTACGATTTAAAATCTAGTTTTGTTCTAAATGAACTCATTGGAGGACTGAGCATAGGTCATCCATACAACAGGCTCACCTCTCTGACCGAAGTGTTTGACATTTCAAATTTTTACATTCTCTCACATATTTAAAAAAAAAAAATCTAGTCTCATTTTAAATTAACCCATCATTGGACCGGACTGAACTGACCCATGGGCTGAATGTGGGCCCCAGGCCACCAGTTGAAAAGCACTTGGACGCCATTTTAAACCAAACTTTTTGCTCAATGAGCTCTTGGATCTACTTCCTATTTCTATAAAAGCTCAATGATATTAGAGTTAATAATTATACTAACAATTACCTTTGTTATTGTTTAGTCTGGTCATTATATGTTGTTTATTTTTAATTAGTCACTCAATTATTTGATAATGAATGAAAACAACAAGAAATTAATTAGGTTAGTAATTTTTTAGAGTTTGAGTCGTTATATTGAGATGACTTGTTTTATTATAACAGTATGAAACTTTAAAAAAAGATAGATCCTGAATAAATAGATCTAAATCCTTATCTGTTAGGAGCAGTAAGAAAGAAAATATTTGAATTTCTGGTTGTAGTTCGGCCAAAAATGTTGCAAAAAATATTTTGCACAGAGACAGCTCCAAAGGAAGCAGATGGGACGAGACTTTACGGCCTTTGCTTTCAGAAAAACATCATTGCTGTTCAGTCATACTGCTCCTTTTCTTCTTGATGTGTCATGATGAGAAAAATGCAAACTGAAACAAAAACTGCAGTCTCTCTGCAAAAAAACAAAAGACTGCACGACCTCTCTGCAACACAAGGCCCAGACCACCAATAGGAACAATGCTACTGCTGTTGATGCCACACATATTTTCCGCCTGCAGTTTGGGAGAAAAGAATCTGCTGCTCGGTGGCTGACGGACGTGCTCCGCTCCCCACACACAACCAGACCAAAACCCCACCCCTGAAGCCCCTCCATCCACCACGCTGAGCCTCATTCAAACCTGGACTTCATTACGGAAATCATCACTGGCAATCAGGAGGAATTTACAAGACAATGTTCCAGACAGAAAAACACACAGAGGTTTTTTTTTCCCTTTTTACATTAGGCCAAGCAGAGAAAGAGTCATCCCTTCTAAACATAAAAAACAGGAAATTAAAGATTTGTCTCATTCCCTGACATCATATACATGTATTTTTACAGAAAAAGAGCAAAGTTAAAACACATCAGCCTTTTATTTGTTTTTAAAATATCTCCTATCAGGCCTGATCTAAATAAATCTTTTTTATTTTAATATTTTTTTTTTCCTTTTTGGACATTTTTATATCTGTCATCTGATTGATCCCAGGCAGATGTAACAGGGCGTAGCATCTTTGTTTACGTCTGGTCTGGCTTCAGCAAAACTAAATGAGACGTGTGCCATAAACAGGACGGCCCTCTCAAGAATAATGTATAGAACGTTTACTGAAAAAGACCAGCAGCTGATAATAAATAAAAACTCTATCCTGGAATGCATTTTTTAAAATCATATTAATAATCTATGAGATAAATGTTGTTTTATTGTGGTTGTTGTATTATTGCGGTGATTAAAGCTGACTAAAAAAAAGACAAAAAATACACTATATTCCCTAACATTTGCCTCTAGTAGAATTCAAATAATTTCATACTCTATAAAACAATACATATAGGACCATGTTTACTTAATAATCAGACAAATAAAATATTGAATAGAATCCTGCCTGCAGGACTTTGTTGGCTCCTTTTAGACACCGAGGGAAAGCTGCAGAAATGAGGAAATCCTGGGGCCTTGGATTGATCCAACAGGACAGAACAAACACTGGATTATCATATTCAGATGATTTATGTTTACAGAAATGACTCCCTGGATTTAAAAAAATCCTTATGTAAGAGAAAACAGAAAGATCTGCTCTGACTCATTTATGTCCAGTTATCCAGTTTTAGTTAATTTCTCAACCACATGTGAGATTTTAGCTGATTTATTTAAATTAAATTCACATTTTTTTACTTAACCCAAGAATTGATGATTTAGTGTTTATTTATCTTGTTAAATACATGATATAAACTAATTTAACCAGACTTAATTAAGTTAGTTAGTAAAGATACTTTAAATATTATATTTGTTGTGTAAACTAACAGATTTTTATAATCCAGACTGCTCGGAGATTAATTAGTGTCAATGTGTTTCCAGGCTCACGAGGAGCTGTGATTTCTCAGCTCTTCATCATCCTCCTCTTACCTTTTTGTGTCTGTCTTTGAAAGGTAAGGCAGGCCACGGCATCTCCTGCACAAAGTCCTGCCAGTGTTTCTGGTCCTGGTCGGACGAGACGAAGACGATCTCCAGCTTGTCCTTGTGCTCGGACGCCTTCTTGAAGCGGCCGTAGAACTCGCTCAGGCTGCCGCTGAACTGCCTGCAGGGGCCGTTCAGGCTGCAGCCGAAGAACAGCCCGACCAGGGACAGCTCGGCGCCCAGGGACTGCACGTCCACCTCGGCTTTGGAGCCGTCGACGAGCCGCTCCCCGAGCAGACCGAGCAGAAACTCCGACATCGCAGCGCGACGGAAAGCCCTGCTTTTCCAGGTAACCAAGCCGGAGCTTCCCTCCCTCCCCCGCCGAGGAGCCTCCGGTGTGAGGTTTTTAGGTGAGCTCCGAGCCTGCGCGAGGCGCAGCGGTGTGTGTGTTTCTGAGTGTGTGTTCGCCTCCTCTCTGTGTAGGAATGCGCTCCGCTTAAATCTCCCTGACTGAAACAGCGGCTGCGCTCTTTTTGTCAACAAACCACTTATTTGATCATCACAAACACTTTATATCTATCACAGAACACTTCAAGTTCAACATTTTGTATTTTTTATATACTAAAACCTGTAATTTAAATTAGACTAGATAAATGTCTTCGTTTTTTTGTTGTTTTTGTACCCCTAAACACTACTGTTTTCGTCAAATAAATCATATTAAGTGTTGGACTCTTAAAAAACACTATTTCTGACACATTAAAGAAGCTTCATGATTTATTAAGTTTAATTAATATGAAACCCAGCAAATTTCTAGAAGGCTGGAAGTAAACTTTTAAGGATTTACTGCCATCTAGTGGTTATAATGAAGAAGACATTTTGATTTTTTTGTTCAGTATAATTTTTACTACTTTAGTCATTCATATATCAAAACATTCAGCTCTTAGAAGTCTGCTACAATCGTTGTTTTTAGAATTTTTATAAATGTAAAAAATATTTATCTTTAGTAACAAATATTTCTCCATTAATCATTTTAATTCAGTCAAAAACACTTATTTTAAAAACTGCAGTTATCCTTACACTAATCTTACTTTTAATTACGAATTTGCTGCTTTCAACCTACCTTTAGCTTAGATAGCCTTTTACAACTGTAAACCAGCTAATAGATACTTTTGACTAAATTTTTTCTACTTCTAGTATTAATTTTTAGCAAGTAATCTGCTTCTTTAGCTTTACCAACTCAGTTTCAGTTTCTCTAATAAATTTCCTCACACAGCATTCTCGCTTGCAAAAAAAAATTCATTTTCTTCACTTTCCAAAAGCGTTTTCTCATACAAACTGAAAATATTGTAAGTGTTAAAACTGCAATGAGCTGTTCTGTGAAAGAGGCTTAAGAGAGTTGAACTCACATGCAAATCACTCTCTACCCTCCCACTTGAGGGTCATTGAGGTTTACACCAACATGCAGCTTTATGCGTGTGAGTAAAACATCTCTGGAATGGGGACCAGAGTAAAAGTAAAATAAATAAATAAGAACTTACAGAAACTAAAACAAAGAAATAAAAACACTATTTTTGTTCTTAAATTCTCATTTAATTGATTTACTAGTAATGTTTACATACTGTAACCAGAAATAGTTGAGTTTCAAGTTTCTGGTACTTTGTGGCTCAAAAGGTGAAAAGTTTGGGGACCACTGATGTGAATAACATAAAAAAAATGATTCAATTCATGTCCACTCAAGAAACCATTTAACTAAAGTTTTTATACAACAAATTACAAAAAAATTAATTTTTAACATTGAGATGGATTTGAGGTCACAGACGAGGCAACAAAATCAAAGCAAAAATTCTCAGTATAAAGTTTTCAATAAGTGTTTTTGATCAACACTTCATGTAAACACAGTTTGAAATCAACTGATTGCACAAAAATAACCGGAAATTAAATGTGTCCTTAAACATATTCCACAATAAGACTGACTGAGCGGCTTGGTGTTTTGTTCATAAGCTTACACACACACGTCAATTTGCATCGGTTATCAATATATTATAATTAGAAGTTCTGAATCTGAACAATGTAAGACTGTAATCAGAAATGTTTGCGCCTTCAGGAGTGACGTGAGCAGCAGAGCAGCCTTCAGTCCTCGGTGAACATCATCTTCACCAGCTCTGATTTGAAACACTCCTCCTCCACCAGCTTCTGAGGCTGAAACAGAAAGACGACACACAGCCTTCACCTCTCCTCTCACAGCCACGGACACTTCTGAATAAAACATTTTGGAAAGAATGTGATGCTTCATTCTGTTTCTCAACTAACTTTTAATAACCTGATTTTGAAATAATAAGAAAACATCTATATTCTCCATTTAGTAACGAGCTGATTTAATTCTCTTACTGTGCCGTATCGCAGCAGAGTGGGAACTCCAGTCAGCTTCAGGTTCTTCTTGAAGTCATTATTAGGATTCTTCCAACTAAAGCACCAAACAGACATAATAAGGAAAGTTTTAGTATAGCATTATGGAAAAAATAACAATAATGTGAGCTATATGGACTTTAAGATTAATAAAATATTGTTTCAGAGCCAAGAAGTATAAAGAGTCTATCACAGTGCTTATGTTTATCAAAATACTTTAACCACATTAAAATCTTTTATTATACAAATTAAATCAGAAAACAACATTAGACATGGTGCAAATGTACTACTAAGTGTTAAAACTTATACATTTACCGAACAATAAAATTTATAAAGGACTTGTGTTAAATTTTTTTTTAAATATTTCTTCCATTTATTATGCTCAAAGTAAGAATGTTATTCTTAACTTTTACAAATAATTATTTAGAAATAAAAATAATTTCGACAAAGAAATGGAGATTGAAGCTCTAGTGTTTAAGATTTGTCATAAAACCTGTGCATAAAGAAGTAAACACTTACTAAGCTCTTTCTCCAACTTGACAATAAATGAAAACTGAATCCTCGGGAAGGTGAGTCAGTTCTCCTCTTACTACTGGCTCAGCTAAAAATGAAAAAGATTTGTTTTAAAAAACAGAACTGTTTATAAACGGTACTAACAAGGTCTTTACAGCATTTTAATGCATTTTGCAAAAGAACAAAACAAAACAATTAGGCTGAGATTACCTTTGACACAATCTGGACACCAGCTCTTCCCCTGGGCGTCTTTATCACCTGAAAAATAAACAAAAACATCCTTCCCCTTCCGTTCAGACACAGCCTGACAGAACTCATCATAGCCATGAACATTTACTTCTTCGTAACGAGCCATATAGATAAAAATTAAACCCTGATCCAAGCGTAAAGATGAAATTCTACACTGCTCATTTGACACAGCTCCTGCAATCCGGAAGTTCAAGTATTACTTCCGGGTCATGCAAAGGTTCTTTGAACATGTTTTTTTTTGGTTTTTTTTTGTAACATTTAATAATTTTTACACATTTAGAAACGTATGGTATTTTTTTCTTATTATTATTCGGAATATTTATAAAGAAACAAAAAGAAAAAATACTTTCGTCAAAACCGAAGAAGAAGAAATGATTTCCGGTTGTTGTTGTCATGGCGCCGTTTCAAAACTGTTGTCAAGTCTGTACTGATATTTTGAACTTTTAACCACGATGTACGCTTTCATTAGCCACCCTGTTTTTAAAGTTGGTTTATGATGACTATACAGACGTGGAGACGTAGTTCTAAGTAAATACAATGTTCGAATGGACGATTTTGGGATTAACTTCAGGGCGTATTATATTACAGATGAGGTTAGCTTGCTAACGCTCATGATTGTTTACAGTTTTTACACTACTAGTAGTGGATGTTTTCGCTGCAATGACTGCACAGTTTGTGCGGAATGATAATATTATTTTATTGGGACAACAAAAGCAAGACAGAGACTGGGTTGCTGTTGACTCAACTCGAAATATAAATCTGGATAGGATGTCTCAAACCAAGGTAAACAACTATTTATTTGGCTATTGGCTCGTTCTGAGCTTTTTGAGACCAATTAACTAAGCTTTAACCTCAACGATTTTATAGTGTTTGTAAAAATATTGCATGTAAAAGTGAAAATTGTAGAACCTGTCAAACACTGTTCATGTTTGTTAAAATTCACGTGTTAGATTCTCAATAGTTTGGGCACACATTGATGCATATCATTGCATTGTATAATTTTATAGCACTGGATGAGGGCTTCTCTGACAAATTTAGCAATGAGATCAAACTAACAGGATATCAGGGTTGTTTTTGAGTATTTTGCATTTTTAACACCACAGTTATTGTTCAACGAAGCCATTCCTGTAAGTGCCATCAACCGCGCCACCCATGTTGGCCCTCCAGCCCCCATTGTGATAGAACGGCTGCTTCCACGTCGGTCAGAGATGCAGGAGAGCATGGACAGCATCAGAACCTCTGTCAGCTTTGCAACAGTCTCTGAGGAAAGGCTTCAGGCTGCAGTAAAGATGGCCAAAAGAGATCTAAGGCGAAGGCGCCACGAGTCACTGAAGAAATTTGCTGCTAAACCTTTGCAAGAGCCCTCCCTCTTTGAAACAAGTGATGTGGAGTTGCTTCAGGTAGTGATGGTGCTCTTTTATATTATTAAATTTTAACTAAAGACTATTCTCTCTTTAAGTGTTTAAGGAGTTTTGTCTTTTGTTTGTGCAATGACTAAATGAAACATCTTCTTTTCTTTCCAGGAGCTTGTAGCCACTCCAAGCAAAGCAGAGGCAAAAAGCTCTAGTCCAAAGCCAAAAATGGCTCACTCTGGTGCCAAACAGCCTGTTTCCAAAAAAAATGTCACTTCTTCAATGCCTCGTTTTGGTCAGTCTCCTCCAACCAGAGACTCTGGCCTAAAGCAAGTGAAAGGAGTCAAAGAAGAACCTTTAAGCAAGGAAATCCACAAACTGCAAAATGAGCTGAAAAGATATATCCAGAAAGTGGAAGAGCTAGCTAATCGAGGTAACACTTGAAACAACTAACCTTACTTTAGATTTATATAGCAGTGTTATAATTGTCTTTAGTAGGTTTTCTTTTAATAAAATGTCCTGAGATTTATTTTGCTATGAAGTGAATCACATTTAATAAATTCACCACATTTGGCATTTTTTCTTAACCAATAGGGCAACAAATGGAGGAGCCAATGGAACCTGAGGAGCAAAGCAAACTTGAGATACGCAGGCAGAAACAGGCTGCTCGCTCCGCACGAGACATTTATGTTCTTCAGCAACAGGTATTAAAAATTTTGCAGCATGTAACTGATAGATGCACTTACTGATTCATAAATAATCTTACATAACACTTTATTTAGGTTAAAGGGATTCAAGAAGACATTGAAAAATTACAAAGAGAGAAACTGTGGGACACCAAAAAGGTATGCATTCAGCAGTGTTAAAGGTTTAGTGTGGTGTAGTTTGATTATTTCATTCATAAAAATGTGTAAAAGAAAGTGAAATTGTGTTTAACCTACACTCTAAAAATGAAATGTTGGATTTACTTAACCATGTTATGTCAACTGGTTCCACTTAACTGAGTTGAGTAAATTCAAAGCAACATACTCATGGTCTTTGGTTAAAAAACTGGTATATTGCTTTGAATTTTCTCAACTCAGTTAAGTGGAACCAGTTGACATAACATGGTTAAGTAAATCCAATATTTTATTTTTTAGAGTGTATTCCCATTATAAAAAACTTACATTAACATTTCATGCAAATATGCCAATGATTGAAAGCATAGTTGTTTTAGTTTGATGTGTTTCTTTGATTTAGCTGAAATTTGTTTGTGTTTACCAATGAAGCCCACCAAATGATCAGTTTTTACACAACACTTAACTGATTTACAGTTGTTTTTTTCTTTCAGTCTACAGCAATAAACAGACTCGCAGCTGCCCACCGTGGAGCACTCAGGGTCTTACAATTTATCATCCACCAGCTTTCAGATCTATCTTATAACAAGATACCTCCTCACTGTAAAGAACTGGGCCAGCTGATTCGACAGCTCTCTCTGTGCTCAGCTAAAGTTGAATTGGACCGAGGTTCAGCTGTGCCCGAGACGGCTCTTGATATTTTGCAGAAACTCGAGGTAAGGAGCATAAAGTATACCAGACAATGTGTAATCGTTTCATTGTTTAGAATCTATTGCAAACTTGTTTCTTTGTGTAGATATCATCTGTTTCAAGCAAGACCTTTACTCTGTAGTTAAACATCTTCCGGCTGCTTCTTATAGATTTTGGATTCTGCTCTCAGTAAACAAGAGATGCTTGAAAAGAGGCAAGCCCTGAGTCGTCCTCCACGCAGGAAGTCTCCTCATCGCAGCGCGTCTCCTACGAGGGTGCCCAAGAGTCTCACAGTGTTGACTGCTGCAGAACCTCGCAGACCCATAAATCCTAGAAGAGGCCTTCACGGTAAACACAAAGTTTTTGTTCTTTACTTGTGCATTTAAAAACTGAAAAACAGAGGCATGAAAAACAGTCATGTTTTTTGCTCTTCTCTGTGTGGGTGTTTGTGTGCCTGTCTATATTTTATGAACCACATAATTATTGGCTTTGCACTTATTAACTTTTAGAGTCAATTGATTTCAAGATGGCCACCACAACTAATCAACATTAGCTAACACATCTCCCTCATTTTATCCTCACTCCACTAGGCATTTTGCTGTTTATTATAACATGTTTTTTTTTCACTTGTGTTTTTGATTGCATTTCGTGAGCCGTGTTTTAATGTCGATTCTGTTCAGCACTTTGGTCTGCTGTTGTTTGCAAAGTGCTTTACAAATAAAGTTGGATTGAATTGGATTGAAATGCAAAAAACTCAGTCAGTCAAACAAGTAATGAACTCAAATTCGACGTGGTAGTAGCTGACAGTCATTCACAGCACATACTCTGATCTCATAATGCCGCAGGAGATGAAGCATATTATTGTCAAGGTTTGATCAAAAACGACTGCAACGTTCCCATTTGTCATCATAAGATGATCAAAGTTTTAAATTCTGCGATGGAGTGAGAAGGGATGCATGCTGTGAATTTTCATCTTATAACAGTATTTTTTACTCATCTGTATGAATCTGATATAACAGCTGTAATTTCCTTCAAAATAAGGAATGCTGTCAAACGTGCTGGAAAAAATACATTTTGTCTGTGTAGTCTCATGGGTATTTGGAAGTCACCTACGACCTTTTATGTGATATTGTTTGGTTGCCTGCGGTGCCCAAATGGTTTCTCCTAGAATATAAATTGATAATGAAGCATGAATACATGATGGAAAAACAGGAACCAAGGTGCAGAACTCTGGCCTTCAGCCTCCCTCCTGCTGCTCAGTTTTATGAGCAGTTATCTCCTGCTGCCTTCTATTGAGCTGACAGTTCTCTCCTGCAAGATATGAAATAAACACCTTCAATGAGCATCTAGTTCCAGATCCATACCGTAAACCTGGTTTTAAACTGTTATAGTTCTTAGATAAAATCATGTTTTTATCAAAGAAAATTCTGTTTAAGTGTTGTTTTCTACAATTCAAACCAATAAAAATTTTATTTTCTATTTTGCACGCAGGAAGAAGACATATCTTACAAAACCCCAAAACTACATCTCAGCGGCCCTTGAACAAGAGAGAGGTGCTGAGGGTCGGCCTGCAGAGGGTGCTGAGAGAGCAGCAGGAAAAGTGTCAAACAAACACTCCCAGCAAGAAAGAACCCCACGCTGAGAGCAGAAAAGCTGACCCAGTTAAGGTGCTGGATTTCTTTGAAGCTAATTGTTATTCATTTGTACAACACACAAGAAAAGTTTTACACGAAACTCAAAGCATCGTGACTCCTACTAAAATAGACTGAAAAGCTGTGCTGAAGGTGTTTTTTTTATGTAAACAAACTTTAAATGTTTCTCAGCGTGATCAGATGCAGGATGCAGGTTTCCAGCAGCCAACAGTTTCTTCTCGGCTGCGAGTGAACCAGCTCCCTCAGAAAGAGCAGTCTGTGCCCTGGATACCAACATCCCCTCACTCTCCTCCTCAACAACGGTGAGCCTATTATTGTTCTGTTTGTGTATTTATGGGAGTAACTTTATGCTAAATGGATGTTAAAAGAAGATAGATAATTATGATTTGAAATGTTTTAAATTATGATGTCAAGATAACATCTACTGGTGTCCACATACACTGTATAAAACCACTGTGTGGATGTATGTAAACTTTTGAATTTAAGGAAAGTTATAAAAAAATATCTTAAAAATTATTTCCCTCATTATTCCAGCATTTAGCAACTAGAAATAGTTTTGTGAATCCTAACTGACCTTAAACAGGAAAGGTTTGGTCTGATTTAATGTCAGACAGAATGCTGGGTGCTGAAATTTGCTGAAACTGAGTTGTTAAAGCTAAAAGAAGCAGAATACTAGCTAAAGCTAAATGGGTAAAACACAAGCTAAAACCTAAAAGTAGCAAAACGCTAACTAAAATTACATGAGCTAAATTCTACCTAAAATAGCAAATACGAGCTAAAAATAGCAAAAAGCTAGGTGGAAGCTAAAAGTTGCAGAATGGTAGGTAAAAGCTAAAAGTAATAAAAGACTAGCTAAAAGTAGCAGGACTGTAGCTAAAACATAGCAAAGGCTATCTAAAAGTAGCAGAGCTGTAGCTAAAAGTAGCAGGACTGTAGCTAAAACTTAGCAAAAGACTAGCTAAAAGTAACAAAGTAGCTAAAAACCAAAAGTAAAAAAAGTGTAGCTAAAAAAACTACTAAGAGCATAGAAGAGTCTGTGCGCTAAAACAGATAAAAATAAAAACAAGGTTTTTCAATAAAGCTGAACAGGTCTCAATACGTATATTTTTGGAGGAAAATGTTTGTAAATATTTCTTTTTACTTCTTTTTACTGTTTTCTCAGTAAATCTACTCAGACGGGGAAACCAGAGCCTCGTTGTCTCTTCTCACCAGTGAAAACCTCATCAAGTCTGCCAGTAGAGAAACAGGCAGGAGTTGGATTAGAAGCAGAATTTCTGCTGAGCTCATCAAAGAAAATAGATGCTCAGAATAAAGGATTAAGGTGAGACCCTCTTTCTGTAATCTCCCTTTATTTTATCTTAATCTCTTCTACTTATCCTATGTTTCAGAGTAAAATATTACCATTTCTCAGATTAGTCACTTTGTGATTTAAGCTATTTCAACTTCATTCATAAAATGATCTGACCTTGCAATAAAAGAAAAGCACCAAGTGGATGAAATCGAGGAAAAATGAATTTTAATGAGTCCTTACTCTGTATTCACCGAGTCATTTCTAACCTTCATGTCAGACCCCATTTGCTGAAAGCCACAGGCAACACTGTGATTATGATTCAAAGTTAATTTTTTCCAATAAATTAATCTGGATGCTCTCTAGATCGAGGCCGTTTCTCTTTTTGAGTGAGTAATAGCTGGCCTGCTTTCGCTGCTTATAAACCCTCATTGATTAAGTGTTGCATATATGCCTCCGTTTAATCAAGTCTTAATTGCTATCGTTGTGCTTTCCTATTAATCAGTATCTAGCAGCCTGGTTTTAGGGACAAGGATTATAAATTATTCACGCAAAAGGCTTAATCAAGCTTGTGTTCTGTTTAAATTTAAAATTGCCGGTTTGGTACAGAAAAGTTTGTCAAGAGGGGACGAGTCTGCAGAGACGGAAAGATCCCTACCATCTCATCAGAGAAGAGGCTGAACCCGTTCAGAGATTAAGGTAGAGATTTAAAGCCTGAAGGTGTTCACATCACCAGCCACAGTTTGAAACTAAAAGGATCTTTTGTTATGAACAGTCGGAGTTATAGTCGTAAAGTCACGATATTGTGAAACCTCACAATTCAAAAACACCATCGCTGTTCTTCCTTTGGTGACGGGCCGTAATAAACATCTTTATCCTGTTTGAATATTTAGTATTCAGGGTGTACAAGAAGAAAAATCAGATCCGAGCATGGAGAACAATGTTGCTGCTTAAGATGACTGCCAGTGTCAACCCAAGACAGCAATCCCTAAAATAACACAGCGTAATGCATCAGTCAGCACAATCACATGGTTGCACTGAGAATTACAGAAACGGAAAACAATTCAAGCTGTGGATGTGATAAATAACCAGAGCGAGAGCACGTGTTCCCATTGACCACTCATTTAGTCCTATTGACCAATTAAGCTTTCCTAATTAGTCACTGAAGGGAAGAACTATAAGAAAAGAGCTAGAAAACACAGCAGGAGCAGTGTGTTCGAGCTCAGGATTAGATTTTTTTCTTTCACCAAACAAAGATTGAATGATTTTCTTTTTAAATTGAAGATATTTTTTTTGTTCACAGTTGGACATTTAACACCCAACAAAAGGGAACATGTTTAATAATAATACTGGCTAAAAACCTTTGATTTTGACATTTCTTAGATGTTTCAAATAAAAACTGATTACAAACACACAGATTCACAAAAAGACACTTCCTAAAGGTTAGTCATTTAAAACACAACCTGCTTTACAGCTGTCTTTAGAATATTTATTTCTGTAAGTCCCATAAAAGTCACCTTATTTTTGATAAATGTTTATTTATTAAATAAAAGGACATGAAAACTTATTCCAGTTAAAGTCATGAATACCTAAATTGTAAGCTGCATGATGAATTTCTTAACATCTTCTTCATTTATTAACATATTTCATTAAAGCAGTTCATTATCAGAAGTTTTTTCTCTCTGACAGCTGGCTGCGTGGGTGTGTTTTGGTCAACAGGTCTGAAGTTGTCTCACAGAATCAGTGGGCTGACGGAGCTGAGCAGAAGGCCGAAGAGACGACTCAAACACTTTCTCCTGAAAAACAGGTGGGAAGGTTTATCTGCTTTCCCGAGTGATGCCACAACTAACTTACCTTTCTCCCTTTTTTAAATTATTTTTTAATGTGAGAGAAATAATTAAGCTGTAAACTCATTCAGAAGTAAAAACCAGAGCACTGGATCAGATTGTTTCTTTGTTCTTCAGCAGGATGGTGAGGGCATGATTAGGGGCGATGCGTTGTGGAGGAGTCGGTTTTTGGAGCAGAATGCAGAGAAGGTGAGCTGCTCTACAGAAGAGCAGAGTTTACTTTTATAAATGGTTTCAGAGTGAAGATTTAACAAGCTGAATCCGTTTGATCTCCTGTAATGAAAAGCGGAGTGAGGCAGAGCTGGAAGACGCTGCTCGGGTTGCGTGGGCAGCTGAGACTGAGCGGCGTTTGGAGGGCACGGTCCAGAGCGCGCTGCGAGCCCCCACCCTGGAGAACATGCTCCTTCGTATGGAGCAGATACAGGTGAGAGCTGCTCCACAGAGGCTCGTCGGTAAAAAGGTCACTGAAGAACCTGAAAGGTCACATCTGATCTGCTTGTTATTTACAGTGATCCGTTATAACAGCTCTGCTCTGCTGCTGCTTACCAATTTATGTTGTAAAACTGGGCTATAATATAAAATAATAATAATAATAATAATAATAATAATGTCATTTATTCATTTAAATTCATTTAAAAAAACAACAACAACATAATTTCAA
>JARVJO010000330.1:18604633-18620694 GCA_031762555.1 Cynodonichthys magdalenae | reverse complement strand
ATGTCATCTTCCAGGTTATTCCATAATCTTATACCCTGGACTGAAATACCCCGTTCCTTTAAACTGGTTCTAAATTTAAATTTTTTGTTACATTAAAATGTAACAAAAACTAGAGAATTGCATTTCCTGCAAAAATGCTCTTACCTGTTGCTGAAAACTTTAGCTGAAAGCTGCTGAAATTAAGCTGAAAATATTAAATAAAAAAGCTTACCTTTGCTGAAAAATTGAAAAAAGGAGCCACACTATTTTAAATAGCAGAAAAAAGATAAAATAACTGAATTTAGCAGAAAGCAACTGTAAGAAGCATAAATATCACAAAGTAGCAGAAAAATAAATAAAAAAAGCAGAAGAATAGCAGAAAGAAGTAGAAATTTAGCAGAAATAGCAGAAAAAAGCTAAAATTAGCATACAAATCAGCTAAAGGTAGCAGACACCTTTGTAAATTAGCAACCAGATGGTGAAAGTGTTGTAAAAATAACATTTAGCAGAAAAAATTGCATAAAACTACCTTAAAGTGATAAGTTGTGGTAAAATATCTAAAACAGCCAAAGTTTTTAGTATAACAGCTAAAAATTAGCTGGAAGTGTTTGTATTAGCATAATGAAGCATTCATACAATAATCCATGTTAATGATATTTTAAAAGAAGAAAAACTTGATTTTTGCTTATTGAGATCATTTTTCTTGTGGAAGTATTTTGGTCATTTTCACGTTCTGCAATTTTTGTGCTATTTTAACATTTCATATATCAAAACAATCACCTCCTTCAAGACATTTTGGCTATGGCTATTGATATTTGTGCTATTTATACTTTTTCAGCTATTTTTCTTTTTTGGCTACATTTTTCCCATTGAAAATAAAGGGAGCTGTTTTCAACATCCTTAAAATTCTTCTAAATGTTTCTAAATCTTTACAGCACCTTACACCTTTTGTTGTGGTTCTGCTCTTTTTAATTTCCTTGTGTTAATTTTAGCTTCTTTTTTTGCTAATTTTAGTTTTTTTCCTCTATATCAGCTATAATTCTGCTTCTGCTATTCTGCTTTTTGCTACTTTTTTGGGCTTCTTTCTGCTAATTTGAGCTATTTCTGCTTCTTTCAGTTGATTTATGCTATATTTAGCTATTTGCTGCAATTTTAGCTAATGTTCAGCTGTTATTAGTTAAAATTAGCCTTTTTAGGCTAAATTCACAATTAGGTGGCTATTTCTGCTTCTTTCTGCTTTATTCAGCAAACTTGTGCTCCTTATGCTTCCTTATGCTAATTTAAAAACTTCAAGCTACATTTTAGCTGTTGTACTGCAAATTTCAGCAGTTTGAGCTATTTTACAAGAAATAGTCTTTTTTGTACTTTTATTCTTTCTATTTTGCTAATTTTACATTTTTTAAACCCCTTTCACCATCTGGGTGCTAATTTTAACTTGTTTCTGTGACCTTCAGCTTTTTTTTAATGCTAATTTTATTTTTTTCTGCTTTTTCAGCTATTACTTAGCGCCTTTCTTTTATCCTTCTGGTAGTTTCTGGGTTTTCTTTGTGCTTCTTTCAACTTCTCAAATGGAACTGGCGTTAACAGTGTAGCTATAAAAACATTTTCAGCTCCATTTCAGCTAAAGTTTTTAGCAATAAGCATTCACAATAGCATTTTCGCTGGAAATGTAATTTCTCTAGTTTTATAAAGCTTTTCTGTGTTTTTTTTTTTTGTCAGAGGGATGAGGAAGAAGTGAGGAGACGATTCACCTCCATCACTTATTCAGACCCTCTTTACTGGGAGCGGCCCGGAGCAGCAGGTGAAGAGATTTAATTAAAAAGTAGTTTTCATTAATTCTAACTGCACAGGTGAGAAAATGATCAGAGAACGGTACTCTGATAGGTGGAGACGGAGCCACTACAGGCAAGACAAGAGGACCATTTATCATTCAGACTGATTGCTCGTCTCTTCTATTTGTCTCTCTGTCTCTGCTCCCTGGTAACACACACCATCATTTCCCTTTTTCTTCTTCTCAGGATCCCAGAGCCACGCTCCAGGCTCCAGGTCAGCCTCTCCTCAGCCAATTAGACTCACAAAACCGGTGCTGAAACAGACTTCTTCAGTCGATATCGTCCTGAAGAAACCCATAGACACAGGGTGAGTTGTGCTTCATCATTTATTTTATTTGCCCATGTCCTTTAGGTCTTATTTTCACAGGTAGTGTTTTAGAAATATTATCTAGACCTCATTATTGAGGGTTACTCTTCTTAGAGCTGAAATTATAGGTCTTAGTTCCCATTATCAGTCAATGTGGTTCAAGTACAATTTAGCTGATTGCATAAAATTATAAAGTAAATCCCCAAAAGTGCAGGATTCTAATGTCTTGGAGGGCTTGAGGTCTGTTTTAATGTATTTCTTTTGCAGTTCAGTTCCTATGGTGTTCCACCGTGCTGTGTAATAACAACAGCCTCCCTCACAGAAACTCATTTACTGCTGGTATAATTGGACCTCTAAATGCAATAAAAGGAAGTGGTTAATGTTCTTCTAGTGGTGCACAGTGAGTGTGTATTTTTTCCCACATCTCGTGCCAGTGCTCCACAAACACTTCTCTGCTGGGAGGCCTTACTCGTCCCGTGGAACTCACTCGGTGGGTACCGTACCCAAGGCAGAGTCTATTCCTGACTCTGGCTGACAGAAACCATCCGCTGCCCAAGGCTTCAGTCGCTCAACCGCTTAAATTAATAAAGACCTTGGAGGGAAGGGAGGAGAGAAAGGAAGGGTTAGAAGCTGTTGACAAAGACTGAGCTGCAGGAAAGGCAAATTCGGACAAGTTTGAGTCGTGAGCATTAGCAAATTGAATCCTGTACTGAAGTGCTTTAGGTTCAGATCTCTTTATAGAAACTTTATTCCACAGATCCACTCTGACTCATCTTTGACTCTACTTAATGGATTAATAAAGTAACAGCTCTGGTTTTTGGCAAACATAACCCAGCCATTTAGAAGTCAGGTATTTATTATGTCTACATTTGATTTAGATCTACATCAGTTTGCAGCAACTGTACAAGGACACAGACAGAGCTGCCAGCTCGTTTCTCCTAATGAAATCCCTAAATCGGAGGTCTGCAACCTGCTGCTCTTTGGTCCCTCTGCTGCGACTCTTTAGAGTTAATATTACATTTTTTGTTTTTTATGCTCTCAATAGAAATGGCTAGTGTTGTGGAAAATATTATTTACTCAAGACCGAAAATACGTGGTCCAAGAATAAAACGTACTCCGTGAAATGGTCATCAGGATTTATTGCATATGCAAGGCACACCTCATGTCACACAGGGCAGTGGTACATAAAATGTGCACTGAGGCAGTCTCAGCAGATTACATTTATACAGAATGTTATCAAAACAGACAATGAACACCTCGCTGAGGAAAATATGATAAGTGATAAAGTATCCAGCAAGAAGGATTACTTCTAAAACATGTCCTAATTGTAAAACACGTCTGAAAGAAAACGGAGGATAAACAGTTAAGTCATGGTGACATTTAGGTTAACAAAAAGAGGTCACTGACTCTTGGCCTGAGAAAAATGTGGGACCTAGGAATTAGGTTATTTTTCCTCAACACCTAGCTTTAGCAGTTTTTCTTTCAATTTGTTTGCAAATATGTGATCAGTAATTCAAAGAGTGAAACATGTTGATTAGATCATTCTAGCCTGTTGACCACTTCAGTAATTCAACTTCCAGCCTTAAAGTATGATCTTCCTCTTAAATCCATCTAGATTACCTTTAAAAACCTTAAAGACTAGATAATCATAAGAATTAGGAAAAAATATGCCTGCATAGTTCAATTGTAGTTTTCATTAAAGTTGGTTTAAAAGTTATACAGTATTTTCCTTGTTTACATGAATGTGGTCTTTTCTTTGTCCTTAAGTGTAAAAATAATAATAAATGTTAAAATTCACTATATATTTTTAATTTTATAATGTCACCACCACTGACCGAAAAGGCCCACATTAAACAAACTCAATAGTGGCCCACGGACCAGCAGTTGAAAATGACAGTTTGCGGTCTCAGACACATTTTATTAGTGAGCCAAGATGCAGAAATTTTTCATTTTATTGTAAAGGTTGCAAAACCCAGGACCTAAACCCTTTAAAGACACCTGCCTGTTTTCTCAGTCCAAATTAAGAGGAAACATAGATGTACTCATTGTAACGTAATAAAGACAAGTCAAGACAAGTTTTTATGGAGATATGGTTTATCTTTCATGAGAAACACAATTTTATGAAGTCTTAATAAAATTTCTGATGTGCTGTAGTCGTATTATAGCACATCAACATTTTTTGTTTTTAAAACAGATTACTCACAGAGCATCATTAGCTTCTATCTTTTAGCTTATTTGTATGGTTGTAAACCCACCAACCGAGCTTAAAGTCAGCATCCATCATGCTCTGCCCACAGGCACTGCTGAGCAGTTTTTAAATGAATATGAGTGATAAATGTCCATCAAAAGGAGTCAGAAGTACATAAGATTGAAATGTTTTCACCTATTAAATCAGGAGTGTCTGATGTTCTTTTTATCCTTTTGAGAGGAAAGATATTATTTTTCAGTTGGTATGTTAGTCCTTCAAACAGCCCTTAACAGAATGTCTTTTCCATGAAATGTCTCAGTTTAACTGAATAACATCAGTGCAAATAACTTTGCATATGAAACTTGGTTGCATAACATTTTGTGGTTCTGATTCTCATGCAGCGATGGTTCTCATTAGCAAATGAAAATGAACTACATCGCACACATCAGTCACCTCTGCCTCTCTCTGGATGAAGACTCAGCTCATTCTGCAGTCGCTTTCCAAAGGTGTCTGAAAGACCTTCAGAGTTTTACACAAATCTGTCTCAACTGGAAATGATTCATTTTTGTCTTTTGTAGAACTTAATTGTCAACTTGGTTTTGCTCATAAATGAATAATTAATTGCAAAGGAAATTAACATGATTGTCTAAATGGATAAAATGATGCAGTGATGACATTTTACATCCAAAAGGTCAGCTTCGCCGTGACAACATAATGTTCTTCAGCAAAACAATTTATTCAGTGTCATAAATCAGAAACAGAGGCAGAGATTGGGATTTGTGCTCCCAATCTCACAAATTATGGTCCCAGCAGCAGATGCATCAGTATCCAGCGGTTTACACAGGAAACAAAAAAACATTTTTGTTGCAGGCGTTTTGAAGCAAACACATTCTGTTTTTTGCTATTTTGGGGCCTCAGCTTCCAGGTATTCACTAGTGCAGACACTTGAAATATCTGACAGCAGTCAAGATAATTAATAATTTTGTGCCTGAACAACTTTAGCTGCAGGAAAACCCAGATAAGACAGAATACTGAATTTAGATGACTTTGATAATATTCTTCTTCTCTGCTCCTCACACAGCAGCTGATTAGAAGATCTCTAGCCTCATTTCCTTTTGTGAAAAAAAAACAACACATTTATTTTTGTACCAACATTGGATCGTGTTAATCCTCCTTCATTGTTGACTCTGTAGTGTTCGGTGTAGCAGAATGGCGAGGTTTAATTTGAGGGATTTGGTGCAGCAAAACGTGCGACAAGCTCATCTAGTTTGCTGCCTCAGCCCCGGTGTGTTGTTTAAAACCCACATTCTTAGCCCAGAGAGACTTATTTAGCTTCGTTATCAGCAGGAAAGCTACAGCCAGGCATGCAGGTTTTATGCCCTGTGCACAACAATATGTTGGAAATTTTAATGGGAAAGTGAAAAAACGGGAGGTTTTTGTTAGTGTGACTATTATTATTACTGGAGATGTTTGAAATAGCTTTATGACCAAAACACTGACAGGATGGAGTTCATTATAACTTTATTTTTAAATTTTTTTTTTATTGTTTAGCTACTGTTATAAAGGCTCAAACTAAGAATTAGGATTTTTTTTGTGTGTGTGTGTTTTGACACAACAGCAACAGAGAGGTTCTGGCTACTATTTTCAAAATATATATCTGTTTTTCTTACTGCCTCTGTGCTTGTGTGAGTGACACAACGGAGAGTGAGATTTGAACTCAGGATCAGAGCAGACGATAAGATTTCCTGTTTGTGTCCACGGTGAGAAGCCTCAGACCTGGACGAATTTGACTGACCCACTGCAGCTCCATCAGCAGGTCAAACAGATCAATAAAAAACAAAGATGAAAGCTTCACTCAGCAATATTTTGAAACTTCTCATCAGTCGTTCCTCTCAGGTCAAGTATTTCATTATTTAGTAAGCTGCAGATTTTACAGCTGTGATGCAGCCGTCTTCGTTCTGAATAATCATTAAACCGACGCAGCGAGATGAAAATACTTTTTACAGTTTCCTGTCAAGATGAATCACAATTTCTGCTTCTTACAAAATCATCCTGCCTGTTGTCACCAAGGTTTACCTGAGTCTTACTTGAATCATCCCTTTCTATCTTTGAGATCATTTTTTTCCATCTCGGCCCAGCTTGTGCTCCGTTTGATACGTCGCACACGGCAGCTTATCTGTCAGGTCCTTTGTCCTCTTGTTTTTCTAGCAAAGCTACAGCCATGAAGCACCTGTCACCCAAACCTGAGGTGATTTTATTATTGTTTAACGGCACACTTTTCATTTTACCGGGTTCTCTGCTGGACAGCTGGTAATTGAATGAATCCAAAAACCAAAAGGATCAATTTATTTGACAGATTAGTTATGTAATTAGTAATTTTATTAATTACTGAAATGGGGAAAAGCTTAGAGCCACATAAACACATATTTAGTAAAATATTCCTTGTCCTGCTGTGTTTAAATCTTGGATTTTCATGTGGACATTTGAATCAGGGCTAAAAATAGCAACAGAGCAGCAACTTTAAGTTTAGGCATTTAATCAGTTTAATAATCAGCTTACGTTTATTGATCCAACCGGTTTAGTCAAGCCAACATCAGTCAAATTGCAACCATTTCTCTGATGGTACCATTATTTATGCAATATAATACAAATATGGTTTAAAACAAATCAGTCGATATGAGATCTGTCAGACATTCCAGGATTAATGAGTGCGAAACATGAGGTGGAACATTTCAAACAGACTTCATCCCTGCAACATTTATTCTGCACAGAACCTGTGAAAAGTTGTGAAACTCCAACACAAGCCAGTCATAATATTGTGAAGGACTTTCAGCTGTTCAGTGATGAATCGCAGGAGTTTTACGTGCATTTTTTTTCTACTTATTTCAAATCTGGCAACTTAAATTGTTCCCTTGTCATCTTTGAGAATTCCTAAACTGGCTGCTGTTTAAATGAATGATGAAGAGGAACAGAGTGCCACAGGAGCTTCATCACTTTTTCATAACGTTACATTGCACATTGTTCTTTCACCTTCAGCATAAAAATTTAATTTTGCCCTGGCTGGCAGTCTCTTTGTAGCAGAGTGTTTATTTTTTGATTGTGTCATAAAAATCAAAGGCAGCGGGCCAATTCATTACTGTGTTGTTGTTTTTTTGCCACGCTGGTCCTCTGATGGCCGTCTGACTGCAAACCGACCTGTTTGGGAGCAGAGGCCCAGTTGACTGTGTCAGCACTTTGATATTTATGGCTGCTGCCTTTCTGTTGTAGCCTCACCGGTCAGAGCCCAAACAAATTCAGCCGAAGCCCCAGGAGCACAATAGAGAGAGGTGCTTTGCTCGTGAGCCGCTTCGACACTAAATATAGCGCAGCGAGTGTTGTTGCAGGAGCCAGGCTTATTTGTCTGAACAGAGAGGATTAAAAAGTCAGACGTTGGCGATGCCCAGCTGAGCCCCCCCCCCCCGCACCAAACAAGGAGCAGGCGAGAGAGTCGATACTATTGCTTAAGTTATCACCTTCCAGCCTCCTGTGGGGCACAGCGAGGATTTCAGGTTTATCACATCACTGCAGTGTCAGCAAATGAGTCTATGTCTTCAGAAACAACCCTCAGAAACAGTTTACTCAGAATGTGGAGATGAAAATGTATTTTACGTTGGCCTCGCCCGTTGAGGATTCTCTCATCTTTCCACAGTCACAGTTTTCTGTTTGAGAACAGCCCGGTGGAGGAGGCATCCCAGGATGAGCAGCTGCCAACAAACAAAACCACGACCCCGGGTGCGGCGGATAGGAACAGGACTGTTCTCTCAGTGCCAGGCAGCACGCTGAGGAACATCCGCCGTTACCAAGGCGACTACGATACCTACCTGCGAGCTGTGGATCACGAGGTCGTCGGCAGCTTCAACCCCTGGGCTGTCACAGACAGGTAAAACAAAAAACAGGGTACTTGTCAAACAAATCATTTGCTGAGCAGAGTGAAGAGATGGACGATGAGTCAAGCAGGGTTTTTTTTTTTTGCTGACTCATGCCTTCAACTTGTTCTTTTATAATATTCAGCTACGGTTTGATGGTCATATTCAAAACAGAACAAAAGCTTTAAACCACTAATTTTTCTATACTGAACTTTAAAGGAGTCAAAATTTCTTTTGATATTTTAAAGTGGACTTGATTATTAGTTCTGAAGCTAAAAACCTTTGAGTTTTATTGTCTGAAGGCCCTGTCACACTAGACCACTTACGCCAACTTATGAACATTTTAAAGACATCTACATTGAAGATGGAATTGAAAAAAACAACAGGAAGCTTCTTGATCAAATACATAACATTTATTAACAATTTAGACATAAAAAAATGTTTCATAAGTTGGCATAAGTTGTCTAGTGTGACAGGTCTTTGTGCAACTTGCTCGTTATTAGTCCCACGTCAGTCAATTAAAGTTTTCTCTGAGTTTTTTGAGAAAAACAGAATACTATATGAGGCGATCTAATTATTTCAGCCCTTTTGGGAGGCAGATAGCGGACACATGTTGGCTTGTACGCCCCCCACCCCCCATGATTGTGACAGAGTGCAGAATCCTTCCTGCGTGATGAGATGGTAATGAGCAGCTGAGTGCTGGTGTGGAGCCACACCACCTGGAGGATCTCATTCAGTCTGTCTGCTAACAGATTGATTGCAACATAGAGTCTTGAGCACCGCCAAAACATAAAAAAAAACATCCTTGAAGCTGTGATTCTAACACTGAGTAGGATAATAACTCAGTGTTTGGATGAACTTCCTCATTTTGAGACTTAAACAACATTAATCTTGTGCTGCACAATTAGTGGTGTGGTAAATACACAGTGTGGAGAGTCACTCAGAGGAGCACGCAGGGCTTTGAGCAAATTAGCTGCGAGGTCTCATAATGGCTGTTCTAATGCAGATTGGTCGATTCATCGCTGTTTTTCTCTTCATTTGCTGCAGAGAAGTTTTATTTTTATGACTAAATGGTGCAGCAACACACAGTCTCTCTGCTTGTTTTGGTTCACCACCAGACAGCTTGAAGATTTGATGTTTTAGGGGCTTCCTGGGAGAGCTCCCACCCTTTGCTGCTTTAATGCCGGTGCATTGACCCAGATAATGTTCAAACACAAAGCTCACCAGTTGTTACAGACTTTTATTTTCATAGCTATTAGGACACTTCAGAAATTTCAGACTTTCCTTTTTTTCACTTCTAAAACTCAGTCAGGTTTATTGTTTTTTGTAAACGTCATCATTTTAACCGTGTGTTGTTTCTCCAATGTTCCCGCTCCTTTCTGTCTTCCAGCCTGGCAGATGAGTTGCTGTCAGAGGCGCTGGCTGATGTGGCGAAAGAGTTTCAGGACGTGGTGGAGGAATACGCCGAGGCCGTCTTCACCTCGGAGTTTCTTCAGCCGATCCAATCCCCTCCAGCTCCAGCTCTGCTCAGCCAGAAAAAGGCTGCAGTGGGACAAAGTTAATGGACTCTTCAGTTTGATTATCTTGAATGAAATAGTCATTTTTAGAACAGAATGATGTTTTACCCCAAGACTAAATGATTATTTATTAATTTGTACATTTCATAGCTGGGGTTTCACTCTAGAATAAACATATTTTGTGGTTTTATTTATTTTTATGTAAATATTGTTTTTATTGTAAAGATTTTGATGAAGCATTATGAGACATTTTAAAGCAGCTGCAGCAGATGATATTGTTGCGTTGCTCTGGGAGCATTAGTCTCATCACTCTTTATGGCCCATTTGATCCAAGATTGAATTCCTCAGGGAAAGTTAGTTTAAAGGTAGATAAGCTTGGAGAGACCATTACAACATTACAGAGGATTATAAGATCACTGCCCGACCATTGCACTTGGTTTAACTCTCCCCGAGGATTACTTACACTTTCTATTTTTATATTGGAACATGGAAATAAATTGTAACATATGGTGTCTATCATGAAATGTTTGGAAGCCATGTCTAGTTTAATTTCTTTGTTTTACTTTGTTTTCTAAATAAAGGTTCTCAAAGCTGCAAAATTATGTTTTTAACCTGATAAATGTGTTTGTTCATTATTTTGAGCAGTGTAATCGTTTTTAAGTGGGATTTTATTTGATTTTGGATCTCTCTTTCCGTTTGTTTTTACCATAAAATCATACAAATTATGTTCACTAAGTTTTCCAATATTTGTACTGTTTCTACTGCGTGAGATGGACCGACAGTCAGGGTTTCTCCTCATTCCAGTGTGTCCAATATGTCTCTTGGCTGGCCTGGGAAAGCAAGTCCTCCCAGAAGAGCTGGAGGAGGTGGCTGTGGAAAGAGACGTCTGGGCCTCCCTGTTCAAGCTGCTGCCCCGCTACCAGCTCCATAACAACCAGACTTATTGGATGGAATAATTCGGTAGCCTTCTAAGACTGTGCTGTTTGTCCACGAAACACTAAAACCAGCTCCCAGATTTGGTTTTTCAGTGGTAAAGCACTGGCTTGTTATCTGAGCTCATTTTCAAATCGGTCAGTATTGAAGTGACTGCAGCTCGTTCATGATGTGGACACTGTTCTGTGCAGGCGTCGGTGACAGGCGGGTTTTTGACATTCAGGTTGTTTTTTTTTGTTTTTTTTCAGCTGATGCTCAGTATTCATACCAGATGGATGTGCGGTCCTTATTAGTCATTCGTACTGAGAAGCTGGTCATTGTTGAACAGTTTGTCTTTAATATGGCCGTAGCTTTGTATTCTGATATGTTTAACTGTGTGTGCATCGTTTCTGAGATCATTTTGAATCTGCAGTTATTGTCTGATACGTCTTATATCTGATTAAAAGTCAGCTTTAAACTTTTTATTATACATCTGGTTACAGTTTTCCTTTTTGGCAATCAATATAAGAGTTTCTCCTGAGTTTGTTAGTCCTGTTTAACTATTAGCATGAAGAAATCGTTTCAAACCTTCAGAGAGTGAATAGTCAATATCAAATTGTCAGTAATGTCAGGCATGGTGGTGGTAGTGTGATGGTCTGGGATTGCTCTGCTGCCTCAAGACAACTCACTAAAATTCTGCTTTCTGCAGTCAAAATCAGTAGATAAAATCAATATATTTTCTTACAAGGGCAGAAAATATATTAAAAAACATTTAGACAAATGTGCAAAACCCTTGAGTTAGGCCTTTTAAGCTTTTAGCTAGTGTTTTGCTTATTTTTGCTAGTGTTCTAGGCTACTTATTTTAGGCATGTTTTAAGACTTCAACTAGCAGTTTTTTTGTAGCTAGAATTTTGCTAATTTGAGCTTTTAGCTAGTGTCAGCTGACTTAGTTTACTTCTTTTAGCTTTTAGGTAGAACTCCAATATTTTAGTTATTTTATCTGGTGTTCTGCTTTTGTAGCGGTTTGCTATCGTTCGGCTTCTTTTAGCTAGTGTTTTAATTATTTTAGATTTTACTAGTGTTTAGCTTTTTAGCTGTGAGATAGTAGTCCACTTTTAGCCAGTGTTTTGCTCATTTTGGCTTTTAGCTAGTGACAAAAGACTGTTATTTCCTTTTTCTTTTAGGTAGTGCTCAACTTTTCACAGTGATTTGCTATTAGCTGGTGTTCTGCCGTTTTTAGCTTTGAGCTAGCATTCTGCTTTTGTTAATTTTAGCTTTTAGTTAGTGTTGTACTTCATTTAGCCAGTGTTTGGCTTGTTTTAGCTTTGAGCTAGTGTTCTGGGGTTACTTCAGAACGTGGAGCACTCACTGTAATTGATGGAACCATAAATCCTGAGCAGGATGTTCCATCAGTTCAGCTCTTTTGGGTTCTGCAGCAAAGATGATGATCTAAAGCAGCTACATTTCTCCACAGAAATGTGGAAAAACTCATTGCTAGTTATCACAAACTCCAAGGGGGACACAATCAGTTATTGGGTTTAAATGGGAATTATTTTTTCACACAGGGACAGGGTGGTTCGAATTACTTTTTTCCCTAAAAAACTTGCTTGAGCTTATATTAACATTTGTTTGATGATCTGAAACGAGGCAAATACTGTCTTTCTGCATCTATGTGTAAATGACGCTTCTTGGTCCTATTTTTTTTGTACCATCAGTGTAAAGTTGTATTTGTCTTCTTACAATGCAGCAGAATTCCTCAGCAGCCAAAATTCAGCACCTTGGGCTCTTAATTCATTTTGCTGACTACATTCAGAGGCTCTTTAATGGCTCCTTCGATGCTTTGTGCTGCTGAAGCAGATTCTGCCTTCATTTTCCAGAAGCCCTGCAGTGGTTCTGAACAGCTTTACCTGATGGAGTTCCTGCGCTGCACTTCATCAACGTTATGTCGTGTTTGTGGAGGAGTTTTATTGTTAAGAGTGTGACACTTTTTGAAACGTCTAAAAAAATCAGTGCATATCTTGCAGATTCCTCTGTCGAGAAGCAGGGTGCTGTAGTGTTTTGGAAGTTTTTACAAAAGAAATCCACTTAATTTGATCATTTTTTCCCACCTCCTCGTATGGACCTCGTCTTGGCAGCCATGTGCCTTAATCATTCCTATCTGTCTCTCTGATTTCCTGGCCTCGAGGCCTTTTCAATTAGCTTTTTCTCTGTGGGATCTCAGCTCATTGTTCTACACAAGAGTGTTCCCCTGAGTGTGTATTCTTTCACTGAGGTTTGGTAACATAGCGTGTTGCAGCTCTTGAATTTCTGTGTGACGATCCAAGCACGGCTGTCTTCCTCTGTCAGTTCTTCTTTGTGTGGATGAGTGTTCTTCCAGGACCGTCACCACATGTGAGAAGGCGAGGGATAAAAGCAGCCGGTGTTACCATGACCACTCCACACACACACACCTACAGGTGTAAATGTGTGAGAAAAGCTATTTTACACATTTCCAGGTCAAGTGTTGCAGTAGTGTCTCTTTAAAATGAGCTTAAGAATGAACTCGTCAGAGTGTGCATTTCACGTGTGGATTTAAAGGTTTAAAAGTTGAGGAAATATGATTTATAGGCTCCATTGTGTCCGCAGAACGCAGCAACTGCACTTTGATGGGATTTGGTTCTATTTTTGAGCCACTTCTTTTCAAAAATCCATTTTCGTTTCTGCTTGCGTGACTGCCCCTTTGTGACCAAGGAGGCTCCTGCTGTTTCAGTGATGGATAGTTGACAGGAGTGACGACTCAAACACCTTTGTTCCATTGCAGTTATTACAGTTTCTATAAATACGTCAGATTATAAATATCTTTTCTTACAAGGGCAGAAAATATATAAAAAAACATTTGGAGAAATGTGCAAAACCTGAGTTAACGCTATTTAGCTTTTAGCTGTTTCTTTGCTTATTTTAGTAAGTGTTCTTGCTCATTTTAGATTTTGGTTAGTATAAACTTATTTTAGCTTTTAGCTCAAGTTCGACTTCTTTAGCTTTGAGAAAGCATTTGGCTTTTTTTAGCTAGCATTGTGTTCATTTTAGCTTTTAGCTAGTGCCAACTGACTTTAGAGGTAGTGTTTTGCTTTTTTTAGCTATTAACTGGTGTTTTCTATTTGGGGTTTTTTAAGTTTAGTTTTTAACTAGTGCTTTACTTCCTCAGCATTTAACTAGAGCATTTTGAATTTTTGGCAAATATTTTGTTCATTTTAGCTTTTGATTAGTCTTTACTTTTGCTTTTTAGATAGTGTTCGGCTTCTTTAGTTTTGAGAAAGCGTTTAGCTTTTTTTTTTTAGGTAGTATTTTGTTCATTTTAGCCATGCAGAGCCAACTTCTTTTAGCTTTTAGTGTTCAGTTGGTAGTAGCTACTAGTGCTTATTTTAGCTATGGTGTTTCCCCTCTTTTAGTCTTTTAATTTAGATTTTAGCTAGTGTTTATAATTATTAGCTTGCTTGTGTTCTGCTTTTTAAACATTGAGCTATTTTGAAAATTTAGCATGTATTTTGCTCATTTTAGCTTTTGGTTAGTGTTTAACTTAGCTTTTAGCTAGTGTACAGCTTTTTTGTTAGCCTTGCATTTGGCTTATTTTTTAGCTAGTATTTTGTTTATTTTAGTTTTTGCTAGTGTCAACTGATTTTAGTGGTACATCTTTTGGCTTTTATGTAGTGTTCAGCTTCTGTTTTGCTTATTTTAGCTATTAGCTGGTGTTTTTCTTCTTTTAGGCTTTTTTTTTTAATTTATCTAGTGTTCAGCTATGTTTTAGCTTTATCTGCTCGATTTCGGCTGCTTTAGTCAAGTCATGCAGCACTCAACATTCACGCTGCATCCCCTGTCTCTCCGCTGCTTGGCGGGTCTTTATTCTGAGGCGTCAACAGGAGGAAGACGGACCTCCAGCTGCTGCAGCCGCGGACCGGCGCGCACCGCTGGAGGCAGTCGAGCTGCAGACCGGAGCCAGTTGGAGCAACTCCGGCGGAGAGGAGGAAGGAGGACGCGGGGGAAGAGAGCAGGGCGGGCATGACATGTGAGCAAAGTCTGCACAGAAACAACACGCACAGTCAAAGTATGTTGTCTGCGTCTCGGCGCTCCGCTGGACTTTGCGCAGGTGAATGAGAGCTTCGGCTTTCTGTCTCAGCGACGCTCCGGGAGGAGACGCACGTTCAGTCCGCCTGTTCAGGTGCAGCAGCCGGGAGAGAGGCTGAGGAAGAGCCGCCGCTGTAATTAACTGTCTGCGCGACGGCGTCAACGAGTGGCCGCGGAGACAGGAAGACACCGGAGAGGACACTATGTCAAGGGAGACACGAGGCAGAGGTAAGGGGGACACAGCGTCATGCATGGCCGCGTTCTAACAGGTAGATTACCCCCCGTGTGTGTGCATATATCTTGTGGTGGTGGATGTTTGTGCGTAACGCTGCTGCTGCATGGATGGATGGATCGTTGGATGAAGGAATGAACAAGGACAAACACTCAGGTCTCATGGACTGTGTCCTTATTTGACTCAGAGACAGTTTGTCTCTGAGTGTCTGCAGGTGAGACAACAGAGTCTGAGACACCGCGGGGTCAAATGTGAATTAAGGACTAACCTAATCTGTCTCTCCTCTCACTGCTCTATTTATGTCTGGTACATATGGGTACTGATGGGACAATATGAAGACATATTAAAGGCCTAGCATTCCCTGATAGAATGCATATCACCCGTAAAATATATTTATTAATTTTATTTTGTTGGGGGGCGTTTTTCTGTTGCCTGCTGTGGGATTCGAACCCGGCTTGGCTGGTTTGTATTGCAGCGCCCTACACCCGCCTCTTTCTATGCTGAGTTTTGAGAGCATTCTTGAGAAATGAGGAAGAAGTTAGGTCAAACATTATCAGTGACATCATAATAATGCAGATGTAGTATCCAGAGCACGTGTTGAGGATGACTCTCAGCTGCCAAATTTTTGATTATCCTCTGTAGCTAATTTGATAGAGTTAAATACATGTTTGTGTTTGCTAAGGTTGATCAGCTGTGGCGGCCATTTTAGATTGTATTTACTTAAAAATTTAATGACTTGTAGATAAAAATCCAACGATTGCTTTTTGAGTTTCGTTATATTCTCTCCAGTGGTTCATAAGATATTTTGCTAACAGACATACAGTTTAAGCCAAAGTTTGAAGCTACATATTGTACATAGTGTGTCACTTGGAGTATGCGTTTAGGACTACTTTCTGGCTACTATACCAAATTTTAAGTTAATATCTGTAAAACTGTGTTAGAGTCATTTATGTTTTAGCTGTGGTGGCCATTTTACATGGGTTATTGTAAAAATTTTATCAGGTGTAGTAGATGTACACTCTAAGAAATGAAATGTTGGATTTACTTAACCATGTTATGTCAACTGGTTCCACTTAACTGAGTTGAGT
>JARVJO010000330.1:18582980-18604271 GCA_031762555.1 Cynodonichthys magdalenae | reverse complement strand
TACTCAACTCAGTTAAGTGGAACCAGTTGACATAACATGGTTAAGTAAATCCAACATTTCATTTTTAGAGTGTACATGCAGTGATTACTTTAAGAGAGTTTCACTAAAACCTGTCCATTGGTTGGTGACACATTTTCCTAAAGATGAGACGAGAGCAAACACTTTATCGCTGCTTCAACTTCTGCGGCGGGAAATATCGAGATCTCCAAACCTGAAAGGAGAAAAGGTGTCGCAGGTGAAGCAGGAGACGCAGACAGGACTAATGCAGACGGCTCCTCTGTCTGTGTGCTATTAATAGCAGTCAATTCTTCGTGCAGCTCCTTTGATTGTAGAGTTGTGGAAAGGAGACATGACAACATCAGCCGAAGCCTTTTTGGCGTCATGACATTTCTGTTGCTTTATTTATTTATTTTTCTCCTCAGTTGACCTGTTAGCGTTGTTGTTTTTGAGTTAATTAGTGAAAAAACAAAAAAAAGGATTCTTCAACCTTGAGCATCTGCAGCGTTTCAGTTCTACAAACTGGGTAAAGCCACCTTCTCCTCTTCCTCCTCGTGCTTTTCTTCAGTCGCTCATTGACTTGAATTTTAATGATTTCCCTCATTAAGTAAAATCCAAAGTTCTCGTGTCAGAGAAAATCATTCGCTGTCGAACTTTAATTAATGCTGGCAGCTGTGGTGTGGGGTATGCACATTCACCCCCCTCCCCACCACCACCAACTCCTGGCTCAGGGTTCTGCGTGTGGCCTCGGCGCTTTGACCTTTTCTACGGTTGCAGGAGCAGACGCACAACTTTCCTGCAGGGATTGATGACCTTTCAGATTACCGTCGAGCTCAGCGGCAGAGACGTGATTCTCATTCGGTGCTGTTCAGGATTTCAGACTTTGCAGTTTGGGGATTTTTGAACTAATATCTTGACTTCACAACATCTCCCACTTCTGAACGATGAGTCAAGCTGAGATCTGAAGACTCGACTTTTTAAACTTCGTTTTTATGTTGCGGTTTTCTCTCTTATTCCTTACAGATCTGCTGGGTCAATTCAGAATTAAAAACAAACCAAAACACTGTTGTTAATCTAAAAAAATAGATTTAGGAGCAAATGAAAACAACCAAACTGTATTAATCAGAACAAATATGCTTGATGAAACAAAACAAGACGACTATTTCTTGAATGAGTTATGAGTTATTTCATTTTTATTTATATTTGTTGCTTGAGATTGCTTTATCATGAAGGGATGAAGCTGTAGCCATTTTGATCAAATTTTGTAAACAATTTTGTTTAGTTTTAAGGTCCAGTTGTGTTCGAATCACAACTCAGGAATTTATTAAAAATATTAAACACCTCCTTAATTTATTCAATGTGTTTGAAGTTATGGCAAAAAGTAGAAAAGAATCCACTCTAATTTTCAGATGAAACACGGACAAAAGCAGGTTCAGCAGCAGCAGCAGTCTGGGAGACGTAATGTCTAATTCTCACAGTTGTCCAAATCACAGAGCGGTTCTGATTCCTCTTCATCAGCGCAGACACCTGCACAGTCCTGACGGAAAACAGGAAACTGAGGAGTTTAAAAATCAGGCGTGTGCTCTATTTTTAGTAGGCAATCCCAGAAGATAAATTATCTTCTCTGGCTGCATTGAAATCATTTTTCTTTTTATCCTACAGCTGCAGCTGGATGTTTTCCTTTTAATTAATCTTTTATTTCTTTCAGCGTCATCATGAAACTCAGTTGCTGGTGAAAATGTTTGCTGTGAGGCCTCGTATTGTTTCAGCGGCGCCCTATAAAGGCCACAGAACTGTGCAAAATGTTTCGGCGGGTTATTGGCTGCCAGCCGTGTCTGGTTTAATTATCACACATTACTGCAAGCAAAGGACGGGCGATTATGTGTTTCTGTGCGTTTGTCTCTCCCAAACATCTCAAGAAACCCCTGAACAGACTTTATTGATGATATGATGGCATGAAAAGTGACAATTTAATTGATAATGTAGTCGTTAATGTCCAGCTTTGAAGTGGAGCAACTCAGTTCAACTTGTCAGCTCAAACTTTTTATACATAACAAGCTTCTCCTTTGTGCACAGATCTTATCTATCATCATTTTGAGCCGGGCTTTAGGCTCTCACACGTCTCCGTACTGATTGGGATCAGTCGACTGCAAAGTTTGCACAACATTTAATGCGGTGTGTGAAATGCAAGACATGACACGCTCCGCATTTTATCATTTAGCCAGGCTGTTTTTGATCTGAGAGTTTCAGTGCGCTCGGCTTTTTGCATTCAAAACTCCAGCTCATGATTAGATTCAGTATCTATTAAAGCAGAAAAGAGTTGTTATTCAAATACTGCAAGGTAATTTAAGAGGACTAAGGATTAAGAAATGAGCAGAGCTGCTTTCAGTCAAGTGTCACTCATCAAATTTAAGCAGGCACATAGAATATAGAGAGCACTATTTGGTTGCTCAAATTCATTTTTAAATCTTGTTTGACTTTTGATTTTATTTCTTATTGGTTTTAATGATCTGTTAACAATTCTGAATTGTTTCTTTTGTAGTTTCTAATTGGGCCATTCTTTCTTTTTGGTGTGATTATTCCTAATAAGTTCCCTTTGTTTTCTTTGTGCTGTTTGGTTTGTCGATTAGCTTGGATTCAAATCTAACATTTCTTTTCCTGAGTTGTTCTGTTTGTTTGGCATTTAAAATAAAGAAACCCTATAATGGCTCTGACTATTAAATGAAAAGACTGTAATGTTTGTAGACGACACTGATGTGGAGGTATGATCTGGAGAGAAGAGAGATGAAAATTAAAGAGGTACTGAACGTGGAGGAGGGGGTCAACTTTTTAAAATAATGGGCAGTGCAGAAGGGCAGGGTAGAGTTGATGAAGACAAGTGTCAGTGGTGACAGAAGAATAGCTCCAAGCATTAAAGAAAAGCTTTACACAATACAGGTGAGACCTGCTATGATGTCTGTGGAGACGGTGTAACTAACAAAAAACAGAAAGCTGAGCTGGAGGTGGCAGACATGAAGATGTTGAGATTTTCGCTGGGAGTCACCAAACTGAAGAATTAGTTCACCAGAGGGAGGGCTCAGACTCAGAGACAATGTTAGAGAGTTAAGGGCTTAAATGGTTCGAACCAGGAATGGTCGTTTTAAACAAAAACACTTTAAATGGATCCTCACTCCTTCATTACATCCAGGAACTTTCTGTAACTTCTTCTTTTCCTCCTCCATGGTAGCTTCATTTTTAACATCCTTTGTTGAACGAATCTACTATCCCTCCTCTGCTCATGTTCAAACTATGGATAATCAGTGATTTTCAAATATTCTATCTAGTTAATGGATGTATTTGAAGAATTAATGTGGCCAACACAACCCTTTTTTTAGACACAGGACACATGTCGACTTGTTTCCTAACGATGCTTTTGTTTCACTTCAAACTGCCGGACCACAGGTAGCATCTTTTCAATGAACACATTTTGAATTTAAAATTTCAATGCCATACTCAGCAGAGTTAGCAGGGTTAGTAGCATTAGCAGCGTTAGCCTTTGTCTCTGGATGATGACGTCACAAAAAAAGCTGCGCGCCAACCATTCAGAAATTCATAGATGTGAGCTTTTTTGTTTAGCTGCAACATTTAGGATTTAAATTTACAAATATTATTATTTATATTTAACATTAATTAAAATTATAAAAATGTAAAACCAGTGAAATAACAATTAAATTTTAGTGGACATTTTTTAACTAGGAGTTTACACTTGGCAACCCCCATAGACGCCTTTCTGGTTTATTTTGAAAGAACTACAAAGTTGAAATATGGTAACAGGTGGGCTGAGCTGTGCTGCCAGAATATAAACATCCCCCTCCTCGTTGATTTATCGGACCGGTGAAAATGACGGAATATAAACATCCCAAGCTAGCAAGATTAGCAGCATCACGCATCTCTGTGCTCTGGACACCCTGAGGGTTGGTGAGAGAGGAGGATGCTGGGACACGGTGAGGTGGAGGCAGATGATCAGCTTCAGACTCCTACAGGAAGCAGCTAAAAGAAATTTCCCCCAACTTATTTTGTTGGACCAGTTTAGACCGTCACAAACTTGTAAAGTAGTTTGTCCACCGAGTAAATTCTCATTAACAGTTGAGGGTTTAGAGTCACTTTAAGCTCTGCTCGGTCCTGTTTCCGTAATTAAGGGCTGCTTAGGCTGCAGTTTGGGGGGAAACTGTGTTGCCAAATCTTTTAAAAATATTGTGACTATTTAAATTACCTTCTGCTGTGTTTGTCCCCACCCCTTCCAGCAGTCTGAACTGCCCCCCGCTGTTTGTGTCGTTCTCAACTATACCGGCCTATTACAGACTCAGCGTCTCGTACTCATTTTGTATTCCTCGTAGTTGATGAAACACAATCAATCGGGTGGATTTTTCCAACTGCTGTCTAAGTAAAATAAATGGGCAGCCTATGCTGCTTTGCAGCGATTCAGCCACATTCTAAAAATAGAGCTGCAGGATGCTGATGAGCAGTCGCTCCCTTTTTTATCTCTCGTCTTTTGTCTCCTCATAAAAGTGAATCCTGTTAAATAATTCTGCTTTTCAATCGAGAAAAAGACTGACATATTCTTTATTTTGTGAGAAAAATAGAGCTCGACACTATCTGATATTCTGAAACCATTTGTATCTTTTTAACGTGATAGATATGTTTTATAGTTCAGTATAATTCAGCAGCATTGGTGTGATCTGATTAGAAGACGACCCGTTCGGCAGACAGCGCCCCGTGTTCTTTAAATATTACAACAATGTCTGTTAATGCATGCAGCCTGTGACCTGTTTTATTTTAACTGATTATACAAATACCCTGAATTTAAGTTTAACAGCCATTTGTCATGGGGAGGCACGGAGAGTTTGTTGCAGGGAGAACGCGTCAGCTGGAAGTCTGAGACCATGAGGTGTCTCACCTGAAACACATTGTCTTGTTGAATGTCAACCAGAAATCTTAGCTTGACAGGAATCTGAAGGGTAGAGAAAATTTTCTTCAGCTGATTGGAGGTTCTTACAGCTGAAATTGGCTTTTTCAAGACACAACTACACAGTTCAGAACTCCTGAGTATGTTTAAAATCTGCAACTTTTCCTGCCTGGTAAATGGTCTGCACTTCAGTTCCTGTGAATTACTGTACAATAGGGTTCTTATTCACACAACAATTGCAGCAATTTGGGTTTAGTATCTTTTCCTGGGACACTTTAAGGCTGGAAATCAGACTTATTTTCTTCAGATTGTTAGGGGGCACTCTCTTTTGTCAGTCATGTTTAAACTTTTCAAACTGCCTTAGGTTGACATGGTAATATCAGTCGATTACCGATTAACTGATTAAAACAATTAGTCGTTGTTTGATTGCACACTTATTCATCAGTCAACCTAAAAAAGTGGGATGAAAATATTCTTAATCTGCACATTCAGGATTTGGTCAGTGTTGCTCAGACAAAGACTCAGACCAGAATCCACAAAGATAATTATCACCAGTTTGTGGTCTGGAAGTCCATTAACAGTCTGTGCAGGTGTTGATAGATTACATCCAGGAAGGTGACCGACTCAAAACTTTTGAGGACGGATCAATGTTTGGCGTGCTTTTGATTTACCGAAGGGATTGATTCAAACTGAGCTGAAATGGGATTAAATTGAGTCACAGATCAGGCATTTTAATGGCTATTTCCAGCTCGCAGAGGCAAAGCAGAAATAAATGTTAACTTTGGGATGTAAACAGACTCAAGAGACTGTTCTTTCCTTTTTTTTTTTTTTGAAGCAGATTTCTGTGCAGCGTCACATCCAGTCAGCCTGTGTTACTTTCACTCAAGTAGAAATGAGTTGCAGAGACAACTCCTATTTCCTCCCTGTTTTTGGATTTTGTCTCGACACTGAAGGTATCACTCTGTGATTATTCACTCAGGAGAGGTGCGCTGCTTCACAGAAGCTTTGACGTCCTTCCTCTCTGCGTCATCATTACACCAGGTCGCTCTTTCGGGTGCACTTAGTTTAGAGTTCCTTGGTTTCTTTTAATTATAAGATGAAGAGATTGGCAGCAGCGCAGCTTTCAGACCATCTGTGTTGGAGATGAGTGACTTCAATTAGAGATGAAGGGGGATGAAATTCCTTCAGGATGTAAGCGTCTGATCAAAAGATGATTTGGTCTCTGATGAGGAGGATTATTTGGACCGGGCCATGCTAAATACTGAATGAAGGCTTGTTTAATATTTTCATAACCTGCTAGACTAGAAGAGCCATCCTTCAGCTCCTCTTAAAGCAGTTTGAATACTTGAAGCTAAACGAGCTTCCTAAAATGTGTTAAACAAGTTGAAACCAAATTGTTTAAACAACCAGAACAGAAAATGAGCAAAATCTTAGATAAAATCAGCAAAACAGGAGATAAAAGCTAAAAATTACAAAGTTGTAGCTGGAAGTGAAAGTTAGCAGGACAATGGCTGAAAGCTAAAATTTGCAAAACAGTATCTAAAACCTCAAAGGAGTAAAATCATAAATAAAGGCTAAAAATCAGCAAAATTGTAGCTAAAAACCAAAACCAAATGCTTACAATTAGCAAAACTGTGGCTAAAAGATAAAAAGAGCAAAACTATCAGAAAACATTGTAAGAGAGTAGCTAAAACACAAAATTAGCAAGACAGTAACTTAAGGCTAAATGAGCAAACTTGTAGATAAAAACTAACATTAGCAAATCCATAGCTAAAAACAAAAATAGTAAAACAATAGTTAAAGCTGAAAATATTAAACAGTAGCTGAAACCTCAAAAGAGTAAAATTAGGTAAAACCTTAAATTTGCACAATCGTGAAAAACTAGCTAAAAAATAAAACTAAACTAAAAATAGCTAAACTATCTCAAAATAAAAAAAACCTAACTAAAAGCTAAAATTACCAACAACAGGAGTTAAAATCTTAGAAGAGCAAAATCATATTTCAAAGATAAAATTAGGGAAACTAAACCCTAAGAATACCAAAACAAATAAAAACAACAAAATTATAGCTAAGAGGAAAAGTTAGTCAAACAGTAGCTAAATGATAAAATATGCAAGACAGTATAACTAATAGCTGAATGAGCATAATTATAGCTAAAAACTAAAGCAAAGCTTGAAGCAAAAATAGCAAAACAATGGTAAAAGCTGAAAATATCTAATAGCAGCTAAAAGCTAAATTATCAAGACATTAGCTAAAGTTTAAAAGCAGAATAAGAAAGCAAAAATAGTACAAGTGTGTTAAAGTAAATTTCAAAGACTATTTTGCAGAAACTGAAGTAATAATATGTTTCTTTAGGTTTTTTTGTAACTAAAGGTTAATATTTCAAAAGTACTAATTTTTTAATAAGTAAAAGCACAATATTCCCGATCAACCTGATCATTTTGATATATGAACAGGTAAATTAGCTCAAAGTATGCTGAAGAAGTTTATAAAAAAAGAAGAAACAAGACGAAGCAGAAAAACAAGTTTAATTTTACTCCTACAACCATATTCATCACTAGATCTTCATTTCATGAAGTTCTGCACCTAATAATCATCAAATTTTCCTTACATACCTGTTTAATTAATGAAAGATTTTTATTACATGAATCAGGCGTGTAACAAAACAACAAAATAGATGTATTTTTTTTTTCTTCTGATGAGAGCTGTGACTATTATAGGTTTGCCCTAAATTGTGAAATTGACAGGACCTGAACAGGACGGGGCACTAATGCACCTTTTTCGAAAATTTTGGCAAATTATCTTTGAAGCCTTTCTACGATACCCTCTTCTGTTTATCATCACGACGCAGGATTTCCTTCTGTTTACGATAGATTTTTGTTATTAATCAAGAGTAAAAAAAAAAAAAATTGAGTAGTTCACATGTTGTTTTCTCTGTTAGTTATATTTATATATATTATACAAATTTTGATAGTCACATCCGGGCTCGTTCAGCATGTTAGAAAATACATAACATCCTCTTTTTATGGTGTATTAAATACTAAACTAATATAACGGTGAATCAATTACAAGTTTGAGCTTTACTGTTTAAAATTCAAAAGAGAATGAGAGACAAACAAACTGTAGATTTAAATTGTAGTATTTGTAGTATATCCCAGGGTATATTTTCATGCAGTCGTTGTTTCCCTATATTTTGATAGGAAGAGAGAAAATAGTTGCAAAGATTCTGTTTTTTGACGTAAACACCCAAACCTGAGTCTAACTGCAGAGTTTAAGGCACAACTAAGAGTCTAACAAGCTGGAAAGTTAACGTTTGTTATGAAGCCTTTTATTTTTCTGCACAGCATGAAGTGTCTGAGGCCAGCTGTCCTGTAGTTTCAGTTAGAAGCCTTCAGGCACAGATCTCCCAGCTTCTTGAAGTCCATTTTAAAGCTTTTCTTTAGATGTTGACTGCCTTTTGTTCTATTCTTTATGAAGATGATCTCACACTGCTTCAGTAATGTTAAGGTCCAGGTTCTGGGAAGGCAAACCCATTACTGATAAATTTATTACTTTTTGTTTGTTTTGGGTGTGTTTTTACTGCATTGGTAATGTGTATGAGATGTTTGTTGTACCAGAAAAAAAGCAAGTTGCCACCCATTTGATGCTTTTAAGCTATTTGAATTGTGGATAAAATAAATCTGGTACATTTTCATGTTTAAAATTCCATAAACAGTAAAAAGAAGTGAAATTATTTAATATGGTGGCTACCGCTAATCAAACAGAAATTATTATATCTTAATCAGTTTTATAGATAATGAGCTAATATCTGATTTGTAAGAAGCTGAGTCATCTCCAAAATATACTGAGCCCTAAAAGATTGTTAAAAACTTTAGCACACAAGGTAGCAGGTGATTTTTTTTTTACTTCGTTTTTGGCATTGACGCGAGCAATGCAACAGTGTCAGGTCATCTGCAGTTTGTTCATTTTTCACACTTTTTTAAGAACACGATGCAAACTGGGCTGAAATATGTGAAGATTCTGTTAAAAATTCTCGGGGAGTCTGCTGTGTTTGTGAAAAAATACATTTCAATGCCAGATTGTGAGACGTCTGGCATTTCTGTAGACTAAAGGAAATGGTGTTGGTGACAGGCTGCTAGTAATAAATGTGTCAAAAAAGTTAGTTTAAAAAGTGTTCTTTGTGTAAGTTACAATGCTTGTTCATTTTTTTTAGATTTTGCACTCAAAGTTTTGGCCTAAGTGGTTTGTCGTTCAGTTAAATGGCTCAAAAACGTACCTCTGTAAATGTTCAGGTTCAGACTCTTTCTAATAATGAGCAAAGAAGGCAAACAAAAGATCACATTTTTAAATATTTTAATCATATTTGTGTTTTTATAGTTGGAGTTATTAGGAGACTCAAGTTTACAGCAATCACCCGTTTCCTGCTGTCTTTAAATACAGGTAGTTTTTTTAAGTATGGATCCTGTGTGATTTATACAAATGAGGCTCCTCTGCAAAAACCACCTGTTAGGTAATTAAACTGAAATTAAAGCCTGAAGCATGATGAACCCTCCTAGAATATATTATTGAACCTCCAGTTCTTTAGACAATTTAGAAGTTAATGAATCACAGATTAAATCCTTTAAATGCTGGTTAGATGGAGAATCTTCTTTTAGAATTCAAAATAATTTGTTCTCAAACTTTTGCCCTTTATTGACCTAACAAGCAGGATATTGCTCATGGGAAACTATTTTTTAAAAGTAATCACTTTAAACCATCTTGAAATGTAAATATCTACGTGTACTTTGGCCTCCGCACTATATCTTCCCAGTTTTTTGCTTTAAATAAATATTCATGACTGGATGATGAGATATTTTGCTAACAGACGTGTCAAAAAACCTTTGGGCAGCAGGACAAGAAATAAACATTTTACCAGCTTGGTACCAAACATGATTTTAGACTCTCTGACTACTTTTTTTATACATTCACATCCTGGACCTGGGAAGCATCATCTGATCCATCTTTTGCAGATTTCTTCTCCAAATACTCCCAGAAGGAAAAAAAAAAGCCAAAGTGTCAAGCCAAAAGGCTTAAAATGGGAATCCATAAATCAATGTGTAAAACACATGCCCAGGTAGTCTGTCTTCTCCAGTCGGAGGTCAAAGCCATGGACCGTTTGGGTCAGGTGCGAAACATTTCTTGCTTATTCTGTATGCTGTCGGAGGCAGCTGTGCCGTCCAAGGTTAGATGTCGTCTTCTTAGGATGATTTCTGACACACTTGTCGAGGCATACTATATGACAGAAAAAGATGAAGGTGTTCAATTATGAATTTTTCAGCAGCTGCACCTGAGCCACTTCTTAGTTCTTTCCCAGGATTCAGATCATTATTGTCACAATATCTTCAGCAGCTGCTTTCCTTTGGAAAAGATTCATCTTTTAATGATTCTTCAGGTCATGTTCTTCATGATCTGTCAGATAGTTAGTTTTCATTAGCGGTGATAACTGTCAGAGCATGAAGTATGAAGAAAGAGGCAAAAATTTTCATCAAGGCAAAGCTAACCATGTTCTTGCTTTTTGTTGTATTTTTAACCAAACATCCATCCATATCATCATTATATGCCTGATGTGGATCAATATCATGTAACACAATCATTTGCTGCTCATTTTCTCTCCACCTTTGTCCGATCATTGTTCTGCTTTGTCCTGGCTCCAGTTACCTTTCCGTCCTGGTTTCCTCCCGTGCCTTAGTGTTTTGTTTTCTGTTTTTTGCCGCCACGTTAGTTTTTTTATTTAAATAAACATTTCTCATTTGAGCCTGCCTGTCTGCCATTCTGAGTCCAATCTTGCCTCCCGTTCGTGTCACTGGAGGATTTAAGGCAACACTGAAGATCTGGTCTTTGCTGGAGCAACACGTATTATATGTTGTTTGAGAATCCTGCTGCCGATTTGGAACAGCCTCTGGAAGAACATCCCTTCTGCTCACCTGCCTGTCTGCCTCCTACCTGGAAAGATAACTCACTCGCTCAATCCTTTGGTCTGTCTGCCTCCTTCGATTAGAAACTGGTTTCCCTCATCTTGTGGATCCAAAACCTGCTCCTCCGAGCTGCCTCAGTCTCCACTCTCTGCGACGTGGTGGTGGAGCTCGTGGTGGAGAGGCCCCGCGGCGTGTTGGTGGAGGGGAGAGAAGCACGACGTAGAAAAGAGGAGTGCAGCTGAGGCGGAGGAGGGAGGCAGCTGATGGTGGAGGAGAACATCTAGCCTGTATGCTAACCTGAGAACTGGCTGGGGCAACTGCCAACAAGCCAGTCCAGGTGAGCCATGCCGAGATGCGCCGGGCAGGGAAAAGTGTAAGACACGTTTGAAAACAACTCAAACAACATGGAGGAGATAAAAAAAAATCACTGAATTTCATGAGTGCAGAACTGTCAAAGTTGACTTCACAACAGGAACTTCTGTTCAATCTGATCGAGGAAGTCAAGCAGCTGAAAGTTGCACTAAGTGATAGAGACACAAAAATAGCCGAACTAGAAAAAAAGTGGACGAACTAGAACGATATACACGGAGAGATGATTTGGTAATTACTGGACTTGAAGTAAAACACAGAACCTATGCTTGAGCTGTAGCAAATGGAAACATCACAGAGGATGCTCCCCAAGAAGATCTGCTTACTCTGGAGCAACAGGTTGTGACTTTTTTGCAAAAAAAAGACATCGACATCAAACCTGAGGACATTTCCACCTGTCACACCTTGCCTACTAAGTCAGAAAAAAATCAAACCATCTATTGTTGTTAGATTTATTAATAGGAAAACAAAGAATAATCTGATGGTGCAGGCAAGAAAACTGGGAAAGGAAAGGAAAAAATGTCTTTATAAATTAACATCTAACAAAGAAAAATGGTAGCATCGCATGTGAGGCAATGTTGCTGAAAAAACAAACAAACAAAATAATAGCAACTTGGACACGTAATAGAAACATCTGGATCATAGTTATGAAAGTTCACAGGCAAAAATAATGAAAGCACTGAAAGATTTGGATAAATTTAGGTGAGTTAAGGAGGGGACAAATTAACATGATCAAAAAGACTGAAACAACCTGGTAGGAGTTAATAAAACACGAAAATAATGGATACATAGACTAAAATATGAATATATATATATAAAGAATAAATGACAAAAAAAATAAAGAATATGATGACTAAATATAAAGACTCTGAATCAAAAACATATGACTTACATGATCAGATTGAGTCAAAATTTTTCCGTTTTTAATGACTGATTACTATAATGAAGAGCAACTTAATAATATGAAAAGGACAAATGATGCTCTTTCTATTATTCATATTAATAGAAGCATAAATGCAAATTTATTTAAAATGTATTATTTAAAATAATTAAATAGAAACTTTAGTATAATAGCATTCTCAGAAAAATGGCTTAATGATGAAAATGTGAATGATATTAGTATTGAGGGGAATGAACTCTATCATGTGAACAGAAGTAATGGAAGAGATGGTGGTTTAGCTCTATTTATTGATAAGGAAAAAAAAAATAATAAAATGTTAGTAAATATAGATGACATCATGGAAATTATAACAATTAAAATAATAAATAAAAAATTCAAAAAATATAATAAGTGGTGTATATTGACCACCAGATTCAAATATAGAGCTATTCACCAATCAAATCATGAAGTTAATGGAAAAAAGTTTCTAACAAAACAGTTTTTTGTGTGGACATTTTAATATTGACGTGGGAAATAAAACGGATACAAATAATATTGGTACATTTACAAATTCAATGTACAGTTTAAATATTTATCCATTGATATCAAAACCTGCAAGAATCACAACTCATTGCTACGATAATTGACAACATTTTTATAAATATAACAAATAGAGAGATAATTGGTGTTTTTTTGATTGCTGATGTTAGTGATCACTTACCAGTTTTTACAATTTATAAAAATGATCAATGCAATACAAAAATACATACAATTAAGAAAAAAATATTAAACACATCAAAAAAAGCTTTGGATAAATTAAAAGATTTAATGAAACAAAATTGGAAGGGTGTGTATTTTGATAATGTAAACAGAGCATATGATGTGTTTATGAATATATTTTGGGAACTCTGTATGAAAAGAACTGTGTACAACAAAAATATACAAAGAGAGATGTTGACAAACCATGGATGACGAAAGGGTTGAGAAATGCTTGCAAAAAAGAATTAATGTATTCATGCTTCCTGAAATCAAGAATAAAAGAAGCAGAAGATAGGTAGAAAAAATAAAAATAAGTTGGTATGGATTATAAGAAAGCATAAGATGGAATATTACAGTGACTTATTAGACAAAAGCAAAGGTAATATGAGGGCAACATGGCGAATAATGAAAAGTGTTTTGAAAAATCATGAAGTAAAAATCAGGTATTCTACAGTATTTTGTAAACGATGGTAATAAAATCCATGATCAAAATGAAATTGTAAATGGATTTAATCATTATCACAACTTGATGACATCACTCAACCTTTTACCATACCTCAGAATTCAGACTTGTCACTTCAGTTCGAAACAGTTCATTGAACAGTTCAGACACACATTTGAAGAATTGTCTTATAGCAATTCTTGTTTTGAAAACTCACATATTCACCTTGAAAATCATGGAATTGCTTTGTTTCACCATGGAACTATCTAAAAACACCATCTTAACAACAGGGATTTGGAATGAAAAGTCATCCAACTGGTATTTGAACCAAAATTTCCTTTGTGTTAAGGGCACCTCTGATATTTGGGCTTTGCGCAAACGACACAGAGATAAGTGGGTAGCCCACTTTAGAGGGATTGACCTGGGAGATCTAATGGACTGGCAAAAACATGAACCAGAGGCCAGTTCCAACACTAACCTGGGAGATGACATCTCTTATCAACCAGTGAGATTTACACTGGAAACCAGTGACTTCACCAACTGTTCCAGTTCAGTAGGGAATTCATCTGATTTTTGGAACAGGAGAAAAAAAATGTAGGGATGAAATACTCTCACGTTTTAGAGGGGAAATGTTTATCCAAACACAGATAGAATGTGAACTCACAGAGAAAAACAACGGTGGTTTCTGTCAGAGGCCAGAAACACAAAATGTGTTCAGCAAGTCCATCCTCTCTGTGCTCCGTCAGAAGAGCCATAGTAAAGAATTAACCGGCTTGTGGCTGAGGAGAAAGGAGAAAAGATTCCAGGTTCTGGCACGTTTCAGAAAAATATTGGACTTTGAAGTGGAAGGAGAACAACAGAGAATGGATCCTGGCTTCAACAACTGGCTTAAAAATACGCCTATTTGTCCCATATTAACAACACAACTGCTGATTCTAACAAACAACACCAGGGGAACAGAAAAACATCAACAAATGTGTTCCACAAAAAACATTCCTGCCCCCGGAATAACTTTGGATCCAACAAAGGCAGATGTTCTACCAGACTGGTGGTCTGAAAAGACTTCCAAGATATCAAAGGGTCAGCACAAAAACACAGACAAAAAACAACAGGTCCAACATCTGGAGAGCAAACCCACACCCACGTCAAAATGTTTGCTCACATTGCTATTCATTTCTTGGTTATCAAAAAACCAACCAACATTCTTTCTACCAAAGAAATGGTTCGGGAAACTCCGAAAAAACAAACAAAGATGTAGTGATGTACAAATTCGACCCAAAGAACAATTGGACACACAGAGTGTGAAATTAAATAATTCCAAGGGATCCAGAAACAATAGTCAGCAACAATAAAACAAAACACAACAAAACAGAAAGGATTGTTCTGGATCTCAAACAGAAAATTCAGGCGTCAAACACCAGAGACTTCTCAAACGCAGAGGGCCCTGGAGGAGGACTTGGTCAGAGAAAGCTGAAGCCTGAATTATTATTTTTTATTTTTTCATTTATTTTTTTTAGTTAAATTATTTATAACTTTATTTTTTTAAACAAGGACTTTCTTCAAACAAACAAAATAATATTTTATTTGTTTATAAAATTATTTTTAAATAAAGAATTTTCTTTAAAAAAAACCATTTATTTATAAAATTTTATTTTTAAATATAATTTTTAAAAATCCATCCATCCATGCACTGTGATGGACTTGTAACCTGTCCAGGCTGTACCCCGCTCCTCACACAGTCAATGATGGATATGGGCACCAGTGACCCCCTTGAACCTGAAAGGGAGAAGAAGGTATAGATAATGGATGGATGGACGGATAAATGGATTTTTTTTAATAAGTACTTCCTACAAAAAACTTTATTATTGTGTGTGCATTTTTGTAAGTTCTTTTGTATATAGTAACACTTTATTTTTTTTAATGTGTATGTGTGTGTCCCCTTCGCAGAATCGCCACCTTAATGTGATAGAGAGGTTTGAATACCCCCGTGATCCTGGGGTTTATGTTGTCTGGGGCGTTAGAACCTGGTAGGGTCTCCCATGGCAAACAGGCCTCAGGAAGTGGGGGTCAGACTAAGAGCGATTCGTAACCCTTGATGAATAGAACAGCATCATCTGGAGTTATCTGGGGGGGTGATTTGGAGGAACGGTCTCCCTGATCTAAACCCAAAGGGTGTTCTGGTTTTGGACTTATGTGCTAGGCAAGGGTGGTCAATAATGAGCACTGTGTTTGAGTGTAGGGTGGTACATAAGTCTACTTGGTACCTTGCAAATTTAGGCCTAAGGTTGATTGATTTTTTTAATGATGTCATCTGACCTGCATCCCCTATGTCTTGGATACTTGAGACACTCGGGTGAAGGAGGGGTGGAGTTGTCAACCGACCACTACCTGGTGGTGAGTTGGCTTCAATGGTGTGGGAGGACGCCGGTCAGACCTGGCAGGACCAAACATATAGTGAGGGTCTGCTGGGAACGTCTGGCAGAGTCTCCCGTTAGACAGAGCTTCAACTCACACCTCCAGGAGAACTTTGAACACGTTCCGTGTGAGGTGGGGGACATTGAGTATGAGTGGGCCATGTTCCGTGCCTCCATTGTTGGGACAGCTTGCCTGAGCTGTGGCTGTAAGGTTGTCGGTGCCTGTGGCAGCAACACTCGAACCCGCTGGTGAACACTGGCGGTGAGGGATGCCGTCAGGCTGACAAATAAGTCCTATCGGGTCTTTTTGGCCTGTGGGACTCCGGAGGCAGCTGATGGGTATCGGCAGTCCAAGCAGATTGAAGCTCGTGTGGTCGCTGAGGCAAAAACTCAAGCGTGAAAGGAGTTTGGAGAGGCATGGAAAAAGACTTCCATACGGCTTCAAGGCGATTCTGGTCCATCATCCGGCGTCTCAGGGCGGGAAAACGGTTTGCCACCAACACTGTATATGGTGGGGGTGGTGCGCTGCTGACCTCAACTCGGGACTTTGTGGGTCTGTGGGCGGAATACTTCAAAGACCTCCTCAATCCCACCAACATGCATTCCCATGAGGAAGCAGAGCCTGGGGACCCTGGGTCGGACTCTCCGATCTCTGGTGCCGAGGTCACCGAGGTGATTAAAAAACTCCTCGGCGGCAGGGCACCGGGGTGTATGAGATTTGCCTGGAGTTCCTCAAGGCTGTGGATGTTGTGGGGTTGCATTGGTTGACGAGACTCTACAATATTTCGTGGACATCGGGGGCAGATCCCCTGGATTGGCAGACCGGGACCATTTCCAGTGAGAGTTGGACTCCACCAAGGTTGCCCTTTGTCACAGATTCTGTTCATAACTTTTATGGGCAGAATTTCTAGGTGCAGCCAATGTGTTGAGGGGATCTATTTTGGTGACCTTAGGATCACATCTCTGCTTTTTGCGGATGATGTGGTCCTACTGGCTTCATCAGATCGTGATCTCCAGCTCTCACTGGAAGCGGTTCGCAGCAGAATGTGGAGCGGCCGGGATGAGGATCAGTGCCTCCAATTCCGAGACGATGGTCTTGAGCCGGAAAAGAGTAGGGTGCTCTCTCTGGGTTGGGGAGGATGTCCTGCTCCAAGTGGAGGAGTTTAAGTATCTCGGGGTCTTGTTCACGAATGAGGAAAGAATGTAGCAGGAGATCGATAGATTGGTGCTGCGTCTGTAGTGATGCGGGCACTGTACCGGTCCATCGTGTTGAAGCGAGAGCTGGGCCAGAAGGCGAAGCTCTCAATTTACTAGTTGGTCTACGTTCCAACCTTCATCTATGGTTACGAGCTTTGAGTAGTGACCAAAAGAATAAGATTGCAGATACAAGCGGCCAAAATGAGTTTCCTCCGCAGGATGTCTGGGCTCTCTCTTAGAGATAGGGTGAGAAGCTCAGTCATCAGGGAGGGACTCAGAGTAGTGCCGCTGCTCCTCCACGTCGAGAGGAGCCAGTTGAGGTGGCTTGGGCATCTGGTTAGGATGCCTCCTGGACGCTTCCCTGGTGAGGTGTTCCAGGCACATCCTACTGGGAGGAGGCACAGAGGAAGACCCAGGACATGCTGGAGGGACTATGTTTCTCAGCTGGCCTGGGAACGCCTTGGGATTCCCCTGGACAAGCTGGCCCAAGTGGCTGGGGGAGAGGGAAGTCTGGGTCTCTCTGCTTAGGCTGCTGCCCTCGCGACCCGACCCCTGATAAGCGGAAGAAGATATATGGATGGACTATTTTATCTTGAAGGAAATTCACAAGTTGCCAGCTGCTTATTTCCTAAAGACAAGTTAATGAGTGAAAAAGCAAAGTCCAAAGACCTCCAGAAAGCCTGCAGAATCATTGATAAAAACTACTTTTGGACAGTACTGTAATTTGACCTTCTACAACAAAAATACAAAATGTAAATGCCTCCTGAATGATGCATCTGATTCCCTTATTACCATGAATAGAGCTAAGCTAAAATAGCTGAACATCCACTTCAGTACCAGATAAAAACCGTTAAAGCAAAGCAAAGAGCCTCTTTGGGCAAACAGTCGAGACATAAAAGATGCAGCTTGGCAGGTTTTCTTTAGCTTCTTTTTAGATGCTGCTTTGAGCATAAATACCATAGCAGAGCTCCTTTAATATCTAAGGATGTTTTTCTTCATTTCTGTTCACCTTAACTAGTTTTACATCATGTCAGATGGTATATCCTGTCAAATAAGGAGCTGCACGACGTGGAATATTACATTAAACAAATTACTCTTTATGTAAAAATTCCCTGAACAATAATGTTAACATCAGAACTACAATACTTATATTACTTGTTTTAATTTGGGAATCAAATTTTTTGCCTGCCCAGATTTAAACACACACTGTGTTCATTAGAAAAAGTTTGTATTTGGAGGGTTTTACTGCTGCAACATTCAAGACCCTGTGACATACGTTTCCTTCAAGTACAAACATTCAAAGAAAATATCTTTATATTTAATAAACTTGACATAATATACATGATTTTACCCATTTTGTCACAGAAGTGGCATAATTTTCTTTGATTTTGGCTGAGCTGAAGTGAAACAGGAAGTGACATCAAAAGGGGAACTCTTTAAGAAAAGGTCTCCCTGGTCTTTGCTAATTGAAACAATATTATTTGAACTCTGACTGTTCATCTTTCTGATAGTGACTAAAAATAATCAAGAGAAACATCAAATTATTTTCTACAGTCTGTGTTGTTGGCCGTTGTACAAATGCTCTGTTCACATGCAGACATTATCCTTTGACATCACTTCCTGTTACTTAACGTGTGAATATCTCAAGAACTGTTAATCTCAACGGTGAGAACTTTTTTTTCCCCGCAATGTGTTATCATTGTTATCTTTCTGAAAATGCATTCATTTTAAATACAATAATTTTAGATCACATGCACTTTAAACATTTAATGGTGTTAATTTGCTGTCACAACCTTCTGGAAAACTTTGTCAAAACTGCATCAGACTTTAATCACTGGGACCTCTTGGCCCATCTCCGAGCTATCAATTCTTGTGATTCCCACTTAAAGGTTGAACGATTTGTATTTAAGGTTGTATTGAAACCCAATACTTATGTCTTTAGACCTTGCCCATGTTGCTATAAAAACCCAAAACAAGCTGCACTTGTCTTTGGCTTTGTTGCCATTATTTGAGTTGAGTACTTTAACTGGCAAAATAAGATTTTCAGACAGTGTATTGGGGGAAAAAGATCTTTGCCAGAAATATGATAGTTTGCCAGATCTAGAGAGTAAGATCTGCATGGCAGTGAAGGATGTGTGTGTGTGACTGTGTGTAGTGTTTTGACAGATACGAAGCTGCTTCAGCTATAAATGCTGTCAGCGCACCGTTTCAAATCGGGCTTCTATGTAAACGCTGCAAGTGGATAATGGAAAGGAGGAGATGAAAGAGAGATGAGATGAATCGCAAGGAGTAAAGCTTTTTAGATATTTGGACACAGGTTTCCTTTGAACACAAATCATTGAAGAGCTGGGCTTCTTCCCCCCTCGTTACTGTCCACAAGTTTCTCGTTCTCTTTCAAAAGACGAGCTGTTTGGGTTTTTCCTGCTTTGATTTTGCAGACAAAAGCAATTTGATGAGAGCAACAGTTGCACGGTTGCTTTTGGTTTAGGGTTTTGTTTGAACACAGAAACAGAATATTAAATGCGTAGATAATGATAGATCCTGAAGTCTGCTTTTTAAGCAGGAAATTGGTGTACCGCTCACACAACACTTGGTTAATCCTTGATTAACATTTCTGTGATGGGTTCTGATAATTGAAAATGACGTCTCACAGGACAGAATGTTTTTTTAGAACAGCTTTTATAAACTGCAGTACAGCAGATAAACATAACACTTGACTCTTGCATCAGTTATCTGGGATTTCAGACAGTTTTTAATAAACGTATCAACGTATTTCTCAGTGGGACCAAATTCTGTCTGTATATCCCCAACAGAAGAATTAAACGTTCTAATTGCCTGCAAAATAAATGGTTTGGAAATGTTTGGCAATACAAGGCCTGAGCAGGATGTGCACTCGGTGTGCAGGAAATCCTTTTACAGTGATTCTTATAGATTTCAGAGATTCACGATTCCATAGATTTCACGATTCATAGATGACATGATCTTGGGTTTAAAACTCTGACTCTGGTAGAGAATGAGTTATATTGATTAATGCCGTAATTCCTTTCAGTTCATTTTTAACTGCAACAATTACAGGAGTTTCATTTGTAAGCGGGTCCTTTTAAAATATTAAACAGCACCTTGGAGTGCAATGTGGCTGCTCCTTTTAAGCCTCAAGCTTGGTTTGTACTTCAATAAGACATGACAGCAGATCAGTGTTTACATCATTTCGGACGCTTGTTTCTAATCAAGTATAAATTATATGAAAATGCAATGGTGGTTAAATTAATTTCTCCCTCTGGCTTCCCACAGCCCTCCTGGTTGGGCAAAATTGTATTGTCTGCAAATATTCATAAAATCATATTTGCCACTTTGCAATTATGATGACATTTTTGTGTACGACAAACACACACTATCAAGTGTGCATGTGAGCCTGTGGCATATTGTGTTTCTCAAGATCTGCTGCCACTCCACATTGTCAGGATAGATGGTATGAACCCAAGATGCAGGTAGACACGATGACTTGAAGGTGAAATAAAGCAAAAACTTGTTTATTAGATAACAAAAGAACAAGCTGATGTGGCAGCAAAAGACTAAAAAACAAAATAACAATGACAAGGACAAGGCTTAGTGCATGATAAAGCAATGATCCACTGAGACAATGGAGACAAGAGACCGGTTAAATACAACTGAGGATGATTGGGCAGTGGAAGCACCTGCGTGATTATGAACTATGGACAGGTGAGGGTGGCAGGCTGGAAAAACAGTAAGAAGCTGTCTGACGATGACATGGCACAGGAAACAGATAATAAACAGGAAATTAAAAAATATGACACGTACTGACCAATGAAACAGTCTGAAAAATACTGACAAAAAAAACCATAAAACAAGAATCATGACACATTGTGGAAAAGGTGTTTATCAATTCACAACTTTACCTGTTAAAATACAGAATTTCATTTGACTGATGATTTATTAGTATAATTTAGAACTCGCAGTAACTGACTTAGAGTTAAAAGCATGCAAGTGCAATTGTCATCTATTATACTTTACTGGCTAAATGCCAAACAACAGTGATATCAGAATCTATTTTTTTCCACTTGATGATGTGTCGGTGTTTTATTGGGTGATGAGTCTGAGGAGGAAAACCTTTTTTTCTTGTTAAAGACGGAGATGGAAAAATGCATGAACTTCAGTTGCACGCTCAAGTGCTCAATAGGATCAGACCAGCTTCATGTAATTTCACAAAAGGATTGTTGAAGTACTGGACGCCTCCCCGGTGAGGTGTTCCGGGCATGTCCCACTGGGAGGAGGCCCAGGGGAAGGCCCAGGACACGCTGGAGGGACTATGTTTC
>JARVJO010000330.1:18526276-18540274 GCA_031762555.1 Cynodonichthys magdalenae | reverse complement strand
CCGCCCCCCCCCCCCCCCCCCCCCCCCCCCCCCCCCCCCCCCCCCCCCCCCCCCCCCCCCCCCCCCCGCAGAAGCTTGCAGGTCAGCAGTCTGATAATCCACATTTTTGTTTTGCACTGAATGAAAAAAGAAGGTGGAGAAAAGAGTTTATAAATTTGATGTGTGTTGGTGTGGGATCGAAAAGGTTAATATGTTAAAATAATCTGAAAACAAAGCTAAAAGAGGGAAAGTTAAAAAAAAAACTTTATTTTTGTTTTTTTTTACAACTTATTGCTGAAACATGTTGCTTATCTGGTGAATTAGGATCCCATTCTAAAAGTAGAGCAATATTGTGTTTGAGAGACTTTTCCAGTGGGAGTAAATAAGCTGCACTTGTATCAAACCTTTCTAACCTTGGCTTGGCTCCACAAAACACTTTACAACACGCTTTTCATTCTCTCACACAGGTTCTCATCATTCGCTGTTCTCCACAGGCAGAGCTTCCCTCACTGTTGTACACTACACTCATTTACTCCAGCAAGCTGCTAACAGGTTGAAGATGCTGCCCAAGGACACTTCAAACCTGAAGGGTCTGGAGATCGAAGTGCCGACCTTCAGAATACACTTCAGATCTTTTACTCTCACTCAGATCCACCATTCATGACACATTTTTCTTTTTGTTCTGTTGATGAACAAAACAAGACAGTCACAAGGGTGGAAAATAAAACTATTTGCTAAAATCAAATCCTTTATGAACAAGACAACAAAAAAAGATCAACCTAACTTACATATAAATTACTCAGCAAAAGCTAAAAATATATAAATTGAAACCAAACATTCAACTGTTTTATTGAATTTATTAACAATAAAAATATCATGTGAAGCTTTCTTTATAATAAAGAAGTTGTTAGTATTTAACTACAAATCTTTTTTTCTTTCTTTCTTTCTTTCTTTCTTTCTTTCTTTCTTTCTTTCTTTCTTCCTTCCTTAAAAACAAAAGCAGTCCGTATACAATAAAAAACATAACACAAGTCATGAATCAAAGGGAGCAGAGAGAAGAAAATAATCTAATTGCAATATTTTTTTTCTTATTTGCACAACAGTTTACCTTGATACATACTACATAGTGTATATATATATATATATATAAACTAGCTTTTATCATCTTTTTAAACATAATTTCTGTAAGTTTTAATATCAGTATCAAGATTATAACATAAACCAATTTTTTTAATTTAAATACATCTTTCCTTCAAACAAGTTCGAAATTTAGTTTTTTTTTTTAAAGACCGCCATTCCCTACATAAGTTCTTGTTGTGTTAAGCTAAACATCTACATCTAGCAGCATTTTTGCTTCGGGTGGGATTAGGTCCTGGGTGAAGTGATGTGTTGATGCTGCATGCACACAGGAGTGGAGCAGCAGGCAGATATTTAAGCAGTTAGGGATTAGGTGTCTTGCTCAAGGACACAACATGTTGGCAAGGTGGGGAAATTAACTTATGACTTTCTGGTCCCAAGACGACAGAAACGGCAGTCAAATAAAGACGAACCAAACAATATGTCAGACCCAAATGACTTGAACAGTTTCTTTATTTTAACGAACCTTCCACACTACTTAGTTAATTTTTGGCACGTATCTTATTCTGCACTTTTTGTACTATTTCAACAATTAAAACTATATCAAAACATTTTGTTTCTTCAGGACATTCTGGCTATAACTTCTTGTATTTCAGCAATTTATACTTTTTAAGGTATTTGGGTTTTGTGGTGATGTTTTACCTCGTTAAAAAGGAGTTAAGGTGTTGTCAACATCCTGAAAACCCTTCAACTGCACTTTTTGAATTTTGTTTTCGTTCTGCTTTTTAAAAAAAAGTTTTTTATTTTTTTACTGCTTTGTGCAAGTTTAAGCTTTTTTCGGTTTCCATTTTCTTTCTGCTAATTTCAACAGTTTTCTGTGTTTTAAGCGAAGTTTTTAGCTAATTTGAGCTTATTTCAGCTAAATTCACTTTTGTGTAATTATTTCAGCTTCTTACTGCTTAATTCAGCAAACTGTGTTTTTTTCTATTTATGTGCTAAATTCGGTTTTTTCAGCTACTTTTCAGCAATTTTTCAGTTAGTTTCAGCTTTTCTTTGAGTATTCGACAAAAAATCTTTCACACCGCGCTTTTGCAGGAAATGCAAATTCTTCAGTTGCTATATACTTTTGTTTTGTCACCACTGCGACATTAAAGCACTCAGCCGTGACTCTGTTGTGACTCTCCATTTCATGATGAGTCCCTGATTGTTGACATATTGTTGCTTCTTCCTGCAATCAAAGCACGTGATGGATGGTGACAAGGTGATTGCTCAAGGAGACGGTGCCAGACGATGTCATCCTTTCCTTTATCCTCGCCCTGTCACGTGTCAAGTGTCTTGTTAGATCTGTTTGTGCACTGCGACTCACACGGACGCACTTCCATTACTGTCTAAACGTCAGTAAAAGGCACAAGCTTTTGTGGCTGAACTCAAGTTTATGTGTCTTAGTGCTTTGGGATGATATCTTTCTGTAGATTTGTGGGAAGTTTGACCTCAAATCAGCTTGAGTGCATCGGTAAAGGATGTAGAAAAGAGTAAATATACTGAAACAACACTCTTATTGTTGACTCATAGCAGGCTTTATAAAAGGTGTCCCACCTTCTTTCCTTATTTTGTTTTTCATCCAGTCTGAACCCATACAGCTATGATGAGAGCTGCGTGTCCAGTAGCGTTGACCACCTGCCTCTGGCTGCCCTCCCGCTCCTCGCCATTGTGTCGCCGCGCTACCAAGATGCCGTGGCGACCGTCATCAACCGGGCCAACCAAATATACCACAACTTCCTGCAGTCGGAAGATGGCCAGGGATTCACAGGGCAGGTCTGTGTGCTGCCTTCTGTTCAGAGTGGGGAAAAAAGGAGGGGTGAACTCTGCCATGTTATTATCAGTGAAATATGGGCCATAACCAGGGAAGTAAAAATTCCTTATTAGATTGTGTGATCTATGACGAGTGTTGGAGTGTAGCTTGTTCGAAGGCTTAAGACCTCTATTACCACATATCCTTCTCTTGTAAACCAAAACTTAAGGCCCTTTATGACGTTTTGTATTTTCTAATGAGGTAATAATGTGTGAGAAGAATGTTCACTCGGGAGGTAAACTGAGACTGTACTGGAAAGAAAATCCCTTTTTTCTCTTAAACCAGAAAACTATTGGAGCTCACCATTTTAGGTCAACAGCTACAACAGAATCATTGAACTCATGTTTTTCTTTGGAGTGTATAATTTTAACATTTCGTGCTGTGAAACCTGATTAAAATTAAATATTTCTCAGGCTTTGTTGAATAAGAATCATTAGTCAAAACTTTCTTGACTAGCTGTGTAGTTACACAAATTGCCACAATAAACCCTTCTCAGTAATTTTGTTTACATTAATAATTCTCTTTTTTATTTGCTCTAACTCTAACAAATAGTATGTTATAAACATCTGTTGTTAAATTTTTAAGTCGGCTTTTTTTTTTCCATCATCTCTCACTGAATCTGCTCATCAAAAAATGATCAAATATGATCCATTTGAAAGCAAAAACTGTAATAAAATTGTAGGAGTTTTATTTATGCTTTTGTAATACATTGCCTGGGCAAAAAACTAGTCATCACCTGGATTTAACTAAGCAAATATGTACGGGTCTCCTATTGGATACCTACTGCATGGTGATTATCTTTCAGCGGGCAACAAGTTGTTTAACTCCAACTGGTGCAATGAGTTGCTCTTCATTTCATAAACAACCATGTAGACAGACACATCCTGTGGTCGTGGAAAAGATAGTCTGATTGAGACGGGTCAAATCATTGGTATCAAGAAGAGAAAACATCTAAGGAGATTTCAAAAACTATTAAAATTGAGTTAAGAACTGTCCAATGCATTATTAAAAACTAGAAGGATAGTGGGGACCTATTGTCTTTGAGGATGCACCCATCATAATGCCTACTGTACAAGCCTGTGGGGGCAGTGCTGTGATCTGGGGTTGCTGCTGTTGGTCTGGTCTAAGAAGCTTATCGAAACAATGCCACAGCGAATGTGTGCCGTAATCAAAGCTAAAGGCAGTCCAACAAAATATGAGAGTGTGTGACATTTTTTTGGCCAGGCAGTGTACATAAACTGTTTGAAAAACAAAAACAGCAATGTTTGAGTTGTATGGAAGCCCATCCAGTTCAAATATATGTGACTGTTTTTTCATGTTGTCTGCATGTTGTTTGATGTATTATTGATGTGTTGTTTATGTGTTGTCAGTGAGTTGATTTCACCTGATTCTGAGCCATTTGGCCACTTATCCAGGCTTACAGAAATGGTTTAACCCTACTCCTCAGTAGCCAGTGGGACAGTATGACACTCGCCATTACAAACTGGACGTGACCAAATGGCTCAGAATCAAGTGAAATCAACGCATGACAAATGAACACATAGACAACATGTCATTAACACATTAATTATTGTTGTGTCCAAAACGAGAGGCTGGGTCCTCTGAAGGCCGAATTCATTGGCCGCATGTTAATACTTTGGTCATTTGTATAGACATGTTTTTAAATATTATTTTTGTCAGAAAAAAAACAATCTGGCATAGCAAAATAAACATGCACCTACGGCGGGTCCATTAGTTCTTAAAATATTGTATTTAAGTTAAATTTATTGTTTTGTGATATTAATAACACTAATATATTGATAGTTTTCTAATTTAAATCTAATTTAGCTTCTGTTTAGCGTTGTCACAGTTGCTAGGCAACATTCTAGGCAACAGGACTTACGCCGGGGTAAGGACGGGAGGCTAGACCGTCCAAATTCACAGCCAATTTTTTCCGGTCTTTGCGGTCTACCAAGGGCCCGGCCCACCTCGACCAGGTGGGCTGGGTCCTTGGTAGATCCTTCGGAGGACCCAGCCTCTTGTTTTGAACACAGCCTATGTGAAGACAGTGTGTTGTTGACATGTTGTCTACATGTTAGAAGTCATATATTTGAACTGGTTGGCGTTCCATACAGTTAGGCCTCCTTGACTTGAGTTCTAGTCAATTTTGTATTTACTAAGGTAGTTTAGCTGTGGTGGCCATCTTAAATCAGGTTAACTCGAAAATTTTGATTTGGAAAAGTGGCTTCTTCGCCCCTTTTTGTTGGGACCCTGAAAACATTTACCATGAGAGCAAATTAATTACTGTAATAAAAAAATATTGTTTTAAGAACTGAGGCAGATGTGACTCTTTTTTTTTTTTTTTTTTTACTTTTGTTTCATCTATGATCATAAATCTAATTTCTCAGTTTGTAACAGTATTTATAGTACTTTGTTTTACATTTGGTTCCTGTACTGAATATGCTTTTTGTGCACGGGGTTGGGACGCTGTCACTCATGACTCTCTGTCTCACTGATATGCTGGTATCAAACTGTGTCCCTGCTGCAGCGACCGCTGACTGAAGAGATTGTTGAAATTGTTCTCTGAGCAGGTTTGCCTGATGGGTGACTGTGTGGGAGGAGTGCTGTGCTTCGACGCTTTGTGCTTCAGTAACCACCCGAGGCCGGGCAGCCCCAACAACAGCAGCAGGAACAACAGCACTGAGAGCCTGAAGGTAGAAGCTCAGTGTTTTACTGATGACACACAATGTTGGTTCACAGGAGCCAAGGGGGGGTGGAGGCTTAGATTAAAAACATATTTCCCTGGTATTGCATGATTAAAAGATCACTTCAAATGAACGTGATTACAGGTTTTCATTATGCATTGTGTTCATTAGTGGACTCAGTTTCTGCAAGAGAGAGAACATGCACTCTGGTGGCAATGTCCTTGGCAGAACTTTGTGCTTTGATTGAACAAAAAGTGATTCTCATACATAAAATTGACCTCATGCTGGTTCTATTTGTGCAAGGTTTTCCTTCAAAAGTTGCTGAAATTAATATATATCTGTGGTTCACAAATTATTTTTTTGTGGTGAATCTGATGGGCATCATAAGCTCCCTGAGCACCATTTATTAGAGATTATAAGAGTACGTGTACATCCTCCATTATGTCATTTGTTCACCTTGTTTTTCATGTCATTTTCTACCTGAAAAAAAAATCCCATTTTCTCCTCCTCCCCTCTGTCACTTAGATCCACTCACTTCCAACAGATTCTGACACATTTTCTGCCTCCCACACTCAACAGCTCACCTCGGAAAACATATCAACTCCCCTCGTTTTGTGCCATTTCCAGTCGTGACTGGAGGTTATGCAGTGAGTTGTACTCTCTTCCCTCCCTTTGCTTCAGGACAATGCAGGTCGGCTGGGGGATTCCAGTCCCGGTCTGAGTTCAAGCAAGAGGCTGAGTAAGAGCAACATCGATATTTCTGCTCCCAATGAAAGTCAGAGCGGCTCGTCACTCAGCCGTAAGCAGAGCGACTCGTACGACGGAGACACCTCGTCCGGCGGCCAGCGCAACTTTTTTTCCAGGTGAAGCATGAGCACAATCAAGATTTAGGGATATTTAATTTATCTCTAGTGTCTGCTGAATTCCCAAATAGCAAAATATGAGTGAATCAACATTGAAATATGGTTAGGCATATATACTGAATCTGTTGAAATTAAAGAACCAATGGTCGGTGACTTACTTATTGATACACATTAGGTTTTCAACCCTAACTGATATGTTGATATATGAATGTTGATTTAACATTGATCAGATGTTGGCATTTCAGTCATTAGAATTCGACCATGAAACAACATTGATTCAATAACATCTTTTCAACATTGGTTATTTGGCTTGAGTTGGAAGATTGTTTGATGGTTGATTCACCATCAATCCTCGACCTTAACCAAAAATCAACCTTTTTGACTATAATTCAACATTGATTTAATATACAGTATTTTGCAATCTGGGTTAGAATTAGCTCAGATTTGTGTCAAAGTAAGAACTAAAGAATGTGATAAAATGTCTTTACATTCACCTTTATCTTTATGGATTAATTATTATATAATGTGTAAAATGTGTGCTGCTTCTGTTTCTGCATACATATCCTAACCTTTACATCTAACTTGCAAAAATCTTATTCAGAATATAAACATTCCCCTAAAGACTCCCTAAAATATGCAAAACATGGACAACACAGCAAGAAGGTCCTGAGTTCAATCCTCGGTTCGGACCCAGGGTCTTTCTCTGTGGAGTTTGCATGTTCTCCTCGTGCTTGCATGGGTTTTCTCCAGGTACTCCGGTTTCCCCCACCCCCAAAAATATGTACAATAGGTTGCCTTCGGGCCCAGGCCAGCCTTGCAAAAGAGATCTATGATCGGAATGAGATTTGCCTGGTTAAACAATGGTAAAATTGAAGAAAAAAGACTTTATTCATTTAATATTGAAATCATATCAGCAGGACATCTGTAGAATCCAATAAGATGCAAACAGAACAAAAATACATTTTTTATATTCAAGATGTGACCTTCATTATCTGCATCATGCACACACAGGACAAAACATCAGACTACAAAATTTAGAGGAAATTAAAACAAGTTTATTGCAAGAAAAACAGATTTCAGCATTTGGACTTCATCAAGTTTATAGATGGATGGATGCTGTAGCTAGAGATGAGCATGTTATGGATTTGTGATTGATCCAGATGTTGCATAGCGGACTGTCATCCAGATTTTTCTGTAAAGTGTCACCTTGTCTCGCTCATGCCATTTATCAATATTTGCAGCTTGACTTCCTCGCCTGCCTACCTGTCTCAGACGGACTATAAATAGTCGTTTGCACTCATGCCAGTCTGAGGGAACCAAGCTCTGCAGGGTAATTTAGCCGAGCAAAGATGGGATGTTTACTCTGACCAAGTAACCTGTTTTTCATTTCCAGGTCACAAGCTCCTTTAGGCGTACTCCATCGTAGCATTCAGGTGTACTTTAGGATTCTGTCAATCCCCAACAAAACCCTCACAGTTTATGGCCATTTCACTTTTCATTCCTTCTCACACTCCTTATTAAGTCGGAGCAGAGCTTCATGGAGAATATACCTCCACTTCTGCTCTTTTCTCCCACAGATCCCACCAGATGTTCCTCATCACCAAGCGGGCTTAAACCTTTCTTCACTACGTTAATCTTCCTGTCTTGAATTGAAGTCTACCTTTAGTTAGCAATAATTCTTACTCCAAAGTCACCCTTGAGATGATGTGCAAATGATCATTTTTCTGCTTTATAAAAACTAAGGAGGATGAGCTTTGGACAGAAAGCACTGTGTTGAACCATAAGTAGAGAATAGCTTTTTTCCATTAGCTTAATTATACTCACACCTGCACTTTTTGTTCTTATTAATTAAAAGTATGTCCTTTAAAATGGCCAAGTTGGCTTAAACTGTGAGGATGTTTTTCCGCAGTAATTTATTTTTCTGAACCAAATTGTTGGACGAGTGACACAAGAGAACAAAATAACTCCCCCAAAATAGCAGCAGAAAGCAATCAAAGAACTATTGATTTGGCTTTTACAGATGGCTGGAGACTGTTGGCTAATCCGTCCTCCGCACGCGGGACTTAATGGGGAAACGTTGGCGAGCTGTTAAGCAGAGGGATGGAGTCAGTCAGCAGCAGAGGATGTGGCTACAACTGGCTCGGCTGTTTAAACAGCTGTCAGTGTGATGCAGGCTGTTCAGGCTGAGTCATAAAGACTCGGCGCTGACAGCTACTACAGAATGATAAAACTAACCAGCCGACGTTTGAATCGGGGCGAGGCAAAAGGATTTCTGACTCATCTGTGTCATAACAGAATTTACTTGCAGCTGCAGCATTTAGTTTATTGATTTCTAAATTGTCAGATTAGCCCATACATCGTATTTAGTGCCTGCCACCAAAGCTAAAGGGCAATGATGTTTTTGCGTATGTGTATGTGCATCTGTTTATTTGCCTGAAAAGCTAGTAAAGTATCTGATGAACCACTGGACATATTTTAATGAAACACCCAGAAAAAAATCTTCTGATCTTCAGAAAATAATCTCCTGAAGTACGTCTACACCAGGTTACCTTTAGGAGCCAGTCCAGTTCAACATGGCTGCCACAGTTAAAAGAAACACATCCTGCTTTTAAATCCTTCTGTCTCACTTAAATCATTCAGTTGGGGTCTATATAAAGTGGAACTGCAATGCTTTGGTCTGAATTCCTCCTTATTGTAACTCCACAAGCCCCTCTTTCACCTCTTTTCTGAGGTGTGTCTCAGATCAACTCGTTTTGAGGCTGTCTCTTTACAAGGTGCTTTGCACCCCGCCCCCCTCCAGCTTTCAGACCGGTTCATTCCAGTTTGATAAAGGGGTTTATGACTATAAGCAGCACAGATGTGAACAAAATGTATTTAACAGCTAGAAAGTGGATTTTGCATGATGTCCCTTATAAGCCAACTTAGCAAACACAGAAATGGCTCAGTTTTACAGATATTGAGACAAAATTTGGTGGGTTAGTAGCTGAGAGCCATACCCAACTAATACCCTGAGAGCTTGCTGATCTCAGAACATCCGCTTTTAGACCTTTGCCTCTAATTATTTGAGTCAGCACTGACAAAAAGTTGGCTATTCTGGTTACTCTCCACGGAGCAAAAACACACGTTAGCTTAGCTGGTAGCTCTAAACTGTCCCCAGGTGTGAGTGAAGACATCAATGGTTGTTTGTCTGGTTTGTGTGTTGTGGACCTGCGACCTGTCCAAGCTGTCCCCTGCCTCGCACACAGTAACAAGCAGGCAGTCAAAGAGGAAAACAAAACATTGGTTTGATTTTTGCTGTAATTACAATAAGATGTTTTATGTTTCAGTTTGATGAAGGAGAGTGTGGAGGCTCGAGGTGGCAGCAGCATCAGTCTGATGCTGAACCCCGGTCGTTTTGACTTCGAGGTGTCAGATTGTTTCCTGCTGGGCTGTCCTCTGGGACTGGTCCTGGCCATGAGACGAACTGTTCTGCCAGCCGTTCAGGGTAAGAATCACACATGAAACAACTATTATGTTTCTGTAGCGCAGTTCAAAGGAGCACAAATATACAGTAGCTTTACAGTGAAGGATAAAAAGGCTACATTAAAAACAATGAAATTAAGAAACGAAAAGAAAAAGAAATTATGTTTACACTGAAAAGAGCAAGTTCTTATTTCTAAGGTGTCTTGCCTTTCTGTTTGCTGTTCCTCAGTGAGTCAGCTTCATCCGGCCTGTTCTCAGATCTTCAACCTGTTTTATCCCTCGGATCCTTCAGCCTCCCGACTGGAGCCGCTGCTGCAGCCTCTTCTTCACAAGTTGCCACCATTTGCTGTGCCGCGCTACCAGCGCTACCCTCTAGGAGATGGACGCTCGCTTCTCATTGGTAGGATTGCTGATTCGACTCTGGAAATTAATTTTCTAGTGACCAAAAGCTTTGACTTTAATATTTTATAACCTATTTTTTTGGGGTTGTAATTGCATTAGCATGACTCTTTGAAATTTGCATTTCAAAGCTGATGTGAAAGCTTTAAGGACATGTTTTAGTTGGACAAAATTAGGGTTACAAAGAGACCCATGGCTTCATAATGTCAGTTCTGTGAAGAACACGTGTTCACAGATATGGATGAAAAACACACAGCTTTAATCCCATTGAATGAGTTTGTCCTGCAGAGGCAGAGTTAAATCCCACCTTAGAGCAAAAGGTTTGAAATAATTAGACTCCATCTTCTCAGGATGGAGCACCTTCAGCCTGACCCTGCTCTGTGAAAACCAGGTAGAATACGTGAGATATTAGTTTGCACCACACTGCTGAAATCTCCCTAGAAGGCAAAGCTGTGCAGACCGAGACTTTAATGAGCTGCTGATTTATTTGAAGCATGTTTTAGCCCACTTTTGGGACATAGAGACTCTTTCTAAACAGCAGTTATGATACACCGCCTGGTTCCCCTGCAAACCACCTACAGAGGCTGAAAGTAGGACAAGAACCAGTTATTTGTGCCCACACCTTACAAGCATAAATCTAAAAATGCAGACAATGAATTGAATCTTTAAGAAAATCTTTAACAGCAGTGCTTTTTAAAAACAGTGTTTTTAATTAAGGAGATTTATCAGATATGTTTATTGTGTCATTTTAGTGATGCACAGAATTATTTTCCTTTTATGCTTTTAAATATGACCCTTTAATTCATTGCTCTTCATTCCACTTGAGGCAGGTTTTTTTTTTCTGAAAGTGTTCTTTAGTTTCCAAAACTGTTATGATTGTTTTCTTATTTTGAAAGAACCTTTACACAAATAAAAATAGCTGCTTTATTGTAAAATAAGAACATAATTCTTTTAGTGAAGCAATTAAAAACAAATAAAAACACGTTTATTATGAGATAATTACTTTTTTCTCATAAACTAATTATTGAAACACTGTTTAAGGTGAGGTTGTTTTGTACTGCACCTCTCAAATTGGTTTAATTACTAATTTGATAACTAATTGCATCAATCTAAGATGTTTGACACGTCAGCTTCATTTAGCTTGTTTGTTGTTTAAACCTGAACCTCGTGAGTAATCATGATTCGTTTTGCTTTTGGCTCCTTTGGGACCAAAAAAAAAAGAAGGGGGACATATCATTCTTTTATCTGCCTAATTTGGATCTTCAAGTTGTTGTTTTTCTTTTATCTAATGAGTTCATGTTGAGCCGGTCATAAAGCAGGAAGCAGGATCTTAGAGCCGCTTGTGCTGATAAAAGCTATGGAGTGAAACAGCGGCACAGAACCCGGGTTCTAATTACAGGTCTGCATCACGGCTCCTTTGATCAGACTCTTCTGCTCCCAAATTATGTGTCGAATTATAAAACCTAGACAGGTGCACTCACAGGAGAAGACCGTGGCACACATCACCCACTTCCTGCTCTGTAATATAGTAATTAGTGGTTATGATGTGTGGAGTGCCAATACAATCAGGCTCCTGTGAGAATGACTTCGACATCAGCACTCGTCAACTCTGGAGCTTTTATTATGATGAATGCAGCTAATACAGAGAGAACGAGCCTCTTTCCTATTGATTTCCAGTTACCGTCCAGTGGGAAATATGCTCATCCAAGACATGCAACGCACATGGAATTATAGTGGCATCTATCATTATAATTGCATGTTTAATATTTAATTAATGTAGAAATTGTATTTTTTTTTTGTACTTGCAGATTATTATACATATGTTATGAAGATTTTTTTATGCCAAAGTGCAATTATGCTCTTTTGTATGATTTTTTGTTCCGCCATATCTGTTTCACTCTTCTCTGCTTTCAGATCCTATTTCTTCGTGTGTGTGTGTGTGTGTGTGTGTGTGTGTGTGTGTGTGTGTCCATAGCCATTCAGACTGGTCTGTGTCCTTGTTCCAGATTTTGTTCTCTTCTTTGTGTGAGTCTTTGTCACTGTGTAGCCCTTTCTTCTCAAAATGCAGATTTTAATCCTCGTCCTCCTTCATTATACATTATTTTTTTGAATTTGTACGTGTTTTACAAAACATGTCAGTGGCCTCCTTTCTAGCGCTCTTTCTGTGTCAGAGTAATACTTTTGCTTTTCCTATTTTCATTGTGTTTTGGAAAAAAAAAAGAAAAACATAATCGTGACTAATTTTACACAGCTTGAAAGAAAACAATGTTTCTCAGAGGTTTGGGGCAGGGTTCATTTTTGATAACACATTTTGGAGGGTGTGGATGATGTAGTTAAGATGATAAGTTTTTACTGTCACTGTGAGTAATAACATGAAACTGCAAATGTCCATCACAGTGGATGCACATATTAAACATGTTTACATCACGCACAACAATCAACAGAGGTAAACAAATTCAAATTCTGACTTAAAATGCATCGTCTCCTTAGGGAATTTTGTTTTTGAACTTGAACAAAATCCCTAAATTAACCATAACAGAAAGTAGCATAATCCATCAGTAAGACACATTCCACACTTACCATTTTGTAAGCTTTATACATATATATGTAAACAGTAGTAAAAGAATAACTGTTGATCAACTAAAGCAGGGGTTCCCAAACTTTTTTGTGCCAAGGCCCCCCAAACAACATTAGCTTCTGGCCAGGGACCCCCATGCATATTGACAAAAAACTACAACATTATATGTAAAGAAACATCAACTTTTTAAATGTTTTTCCTCACTTTTATTCACTATTGAGTAGCTGTAAAGCCATACTTAATGTCTGCTGCCTCATACCTCCTGATTTTACTTGTCCAGCAGCAGTGTCCTCCATGGCAGCTCTGCTGGTTGGTTCATTTGGCCTTTTTTATCACAAACTTGTCCATTGCTATGCTAGCTTTAGACTGAACAAACTGTCTCTAACCTCAGGAGAACTGCCACCTGTAGTCACCTGTAGTTACCTGGGTGTCAGTTCTCACAAGTGCTGAGAGCAGGAACAACAACCAAATAGAGACAAGGATGGTTGTAGGAGAATCAAAGGCCAAAAAATAAAATGTCATGTAAATCTCTCTAAAAGTGGGACAGCAAATGTATAAATAAATACATTTAATAAAAAATGTGCTCCAATTCTTTTTTCTGTTTTCATTTAGGCTCTATTATAACATAAGAATGTCCACAGCTTTTCAATGTCAGCAAAGTTATGGCTATCAGATTCTGATCACCTCATTGAATTTGTAAATGGTTCACAAGTTATTTTAGATTTCTTCTACACCTGTGTTAAAATGTAAAGAATACTGGAGCTTGGTTGGGATGTAGATGGCTCACAGTGACAGTGGGCAATTTCCTTTTCTTTTTCATGAAAATCAAAGCAAATATTAAGAAACAAAAAACAACCTTCAAAGGTTTTTTTTGTTAGTTGTTTTTTTTTGGGGGGGTCCTGCTTAATTTTCCAGCTCCTCCTGTCCCTCCTCATCTGTCCCTTCCTCCTCCTCTTCATTTCTATGCATCAAACTCCATGACTGACACTGGCCTTTTCAGCTGCTAATAATCATAAATTTAAAGCATTTTTGCAAAAAAGTCAGTTAAATCATAAGAAAATCTCTACACAAAGTAGATGAATTACTCACTGCAATGTATTTTTT
>JARVJO010000330.1:18502033-18514659 GCA_031762555.1 Cynodonichthys magdalenae | reverse complement strand
CCTCAATTTTCCCTTATCAGCACGCACACGTGTGTGCTCTGAATCAGCTACATACTTCTTGATTGTGCGATGATCACAATGAAGTGTCTTGGCAATGTTGATGCCTTGACCTAAACACTCCACAATTTGTTGCTTCTCAGCAGCCGACACATCCTTTTTCTTTCCCATTTTGGCTGAAAATGTAGGCTGTCTAACAATGTGGGACAGCCTTCTTAAGTAGTCTTGCCTTTAATTGGACACACCTGCCAAACTAATTAGCACAGGTGTCTGCAATTGCTTTTAGTGATATAAAGAGCCCTAACACACATCACCATCAATGAGTTTGACTGACAAACACAAAAATTCTTACCTTATCACTCCTAAACACTTTTTGTATAATAATTTGGAACAGTGTATGTACACATATATTATCAACAGAAGTAAAGCTGATATGTCTAGTTAACTGTAATAAGTCACAGTGTTTGTTTATATTTAATCGGATGTTTCTGTGAATTACGATAAATTGTTATATTTTTGTTCATTTCCTATTAATAGTTTAGATAATTTAGAGGTTTGATAAGTTAATTGGACAAAGCAAATATTGCTGTGGATCACTTCAATCATAAAGGCTAATTTCTGTTTTTTTTTTCCTTCAAAAGCAATGATCAGTTAATTTTAATATTATAATTGTCAGTTTGTAATTACAGTTTATTAGCTAACAGCTGGGCTCCACCTCCTTTAATTAAAGTCATTTTGATTACCACCTTTGGTGATTTGATTTTAGAACTGTTATAATTGTAAAAGAGGCACAGGACTATTTTTTATTCTTCTTGTATTTTTCCTTGAATTTTGTAATTAAAGATAAAACGTTTCTTATTTAGCTCTACATACATTTTCACAACACTTTTAAACCAATTTAAAATTCCTTCACAACTTTTAAATCTGAATCAGAGTTTGTTCCTCTCTATTACTTTTTCATTTATAGATCTTAAATTGCAAATTTAGTTCCACAACTTCACAAACTGTAAACCTTTTCACATTATTAACTGCTGTATTTTTGTTTTATATGAAATTAGATTTATTACGGATACAGGAGCGTGTGCTTTCTGATTGATTTGACTTGTTTTTGTATAAATGTACCTCCTCACACATGTCTGTTTGTGTGTTGAAAGCTGATGCGGTGCGACTGTGTGAAGACGCAGGAAGTGGACAGCTTGGACTCAGCTTCCTTCTCTCCCTCCAGCCCACGAGAAAAATGGCTCAGGAGGAGGACACATGTCAAACTTAGGGTATCTGTTTGTCTATAACTATACTTTTGTGTTTGCTCTAATTTCTTAATCCCTTTTGGCAATAATGGTTAATCTAGTAATTAGAAGCTCAAACATAATAATTCAACAGAGTTCTAATTAAAGCAGTTTTACTTCGACACGTGATCTAAAACTTCATCTCTGAAGTACCTTAAATCGCAGTAAAACACCACATTCTCTAATTTATAAATCTGCTCATAAACAAGAAGCAACATGGAAAATTAACCTCTTTCCTGCTGGATCAGACAGGTCAGGTCATGCATTTATTTATTTTAAGTTCATAAAAACTGAGTTTCGGTGTCGACTGAACTGACACAGATAAGGCAGACAAAGTTTCTTGAACACTTTGTCTAAACTTGTTCTGTTCTCCGAGACTATTTCTCATAAATCCATTTCTCTGAGTCTAAACTTTTAAAACTCCATCTTACAGGTTCACACGATGCCCTTCTCTTCTCTCCAACTAAAAGTATAGTTATTTTACATGCTGAAATTGTAGAGGTTAAATGCAGTGGCTGGCTTATAATTCTCCCACGGTTTTACCTTGAAGCTCTGAGGCAGGCAATTACATGCATTGGCAAGTAGAACAATCAAGGTCACATTTCTATCCTTTTTTTTTCTACGTGCAAAAAACTTAGCAAGTGCTTGCTTTTTAGGAGGTTAAAAATAAATCTGAAGGGGGAGAATACCATGGAAACAAGGCTATATTTGAGTTTGAAGTTTTTCTTTTTTGAATGTTGGAATTGTTCTGCTAATGATGCGTATCTGAAGTCGGGTCTTGAAGCTGTTGCTCCGTTCTGAATACAGTCAGATTAGGTGATTTAATCTGTGCATGGCTAGCACATCTGCTGCAGTCCAGACATAATTCAAGCAGGCTTGGCATAAACATCTGAGGTTTCTTTTTCTGGCTAAAGAAGCCTTTGTCTGCTAGAGGGGCAGCTTGTGTTTCCTTTTCATATTTAGGTCTCCAGAACTCACCTCCTTCGCTGTTTTCCCTGTTAGCAGGCGTCAATACTGACGTAAGGCAGATAATAAATGCCATCAGGCATCCCCACGGTGCAAAAGCTACACAGGTGCGTTTTGAATTTTATGTGCTTCCCCTGAAGGTTTTGCTGTCGCAGTTTCAGTGAGACCTCATGCCGACAAACAATTAGCTGTTGACAAAGCTGATGCAGGAGAGCAGCTGGAAAAGTCGAAGCTCCTTGTTAGGTGTCAAATCCTTACGATCAATTATCATTAGCTGGGACAGGTGAAACGGTAAAGCACAACAACAACATGATTGATCCCATTAGATCTTTGCAATTGCTGTTAAGTGCTAAAAGTCCATAATGTTTCAGGAGCTGTCAAGAGATTTTCACCAAGTTTTGATTTCTGCCAATTTCTTTCGCAAACTTTTTGATTGCTTGGAAGCTGCTCTAACTTCTGTAAAACCCATTGTCTACTACTTTTCATGCCTCAACAAATTAAAATGCCAAGAATAAACATATTCGTTTTTTTTAATATCTAAAGTTTTGTTGGACCGAATCATCTGAGGACTATCGTCCCTTTTTTCACAGCTGTCAGTTACCAGTTATTTTAGGACAAATCAGTTGCTACCATTCGCTTCATACTTTTCTGCTTCATTTATTCATGGCCTGATCCCCCCAAAAAATCCAGCGATTTGGAAGAAAATCTAAAAACTCAAATTCAGTGAGCGACTATTTCTGAGAGAAGTCAGGTGTTAAAAACGACCCGAGACGTTCCCAACTACATTCTGATAAAGTGAAGGTTACAGGGCTGAAAGAGAAGTCGGTCGTTTGTGTAAAATTCATGCCATGGTGGAACACGACTGAGTTTGTGAATTATACATTAGTGTGCTCATAATATGCTAATAAAATGCAGCTGTCTCAGCAAGAAGAGATTTAAGGATTAGCGTTTCTCTGCTGGATCACTGGAAGGAAATTCAAACAAGGAGCAGACATGGAAGCTAAAAAAAGGAGTTAACATGATTTTCTGTAGCGTCTCGCAGGGAGCATTTTAAGTTTTTTAGCTTGAGTTGGAATTCTGAAAATGAAACACATTGAGGCAGGTTTGGATGTTTAATCTTTTATTTGAATTTGGCTTCTAACAAAATGTCATCTAAAGCAGTGGTTCCCAAAGTTGGGGTCGGGACCCACAATGGGGTCTTGAAACATCAAGGTGGGGTCCTGAAAAGATTTTCTGAAATAACTATATTAGAAAATGACAACTAACAACAATTCTTTTGTCTTTTTTGTTACAAAATAATAAGGTTAAAGGTACTTAAAATGGACAAAAATAGCATAATGTATATTGTTAGTATGCTCTTGTTTCTTTACATGAAAACAATGTTTATCATTCGACAACAGTAGGGGGCTCATGTCTCTGCTGCTGGTATTTTGAGGGTCAAAAGCTGAAAAGTTTGGAAACCACTGATCTAAAGGATCAGGTAAAACTGAGGAGAAAATAGTAAAATAGTATAATAAACTTATTTATTATAGGTTTGATTTGTTTAAATTAAATTAATGTTTCAGGTCTGAGAGATGACAACTAGGGTGAATAAAAATGACTTGTTTTAAGTTGATAAAAGAAAACTGATGAGATTCTTCACCATTTCTTGTACAAGAAACTAGATCCTTAACTTTTCAGCTCCATCCTGTTAACAATAAAAATTGAGCAAATAGACACATAGTTATCATCATAGTTATCATGTTATAGGTTTTGTCACACTAGCTGATAAATGAAAACGGATAGTTTTGTAAATAAACAGAAAAGCTAATTTGCAAAATATCTACGATTTTATTTAAAAAAACTAAGTGCAGATACATAAACTTTAAAGCAAGGTTATTCAACTAAACTGCTCAGGGCAGGGGGATCAGGGGGACACTGAAGTAACAGAACAAGTGTTATCTTTAACTTTTTTAACTTGTTTATTTTGTTGCATTGAATCATAAAATTAACATTTACAATTGATTTCATATCTTTTGTATTATCTTAATTATAAAAGAAAATTCCAAAGAAAATATGTTTTTCAATTTTTGGTGGGCCGGAGGTAAATCACCCGTGGGCTGAATGTGGCCCGCTGGCTGCCAGTTGAATATCCCTGTTTTGAAGCATCTCCTTTAAACATATTGGTAATATGTGAGCTATAAGTTTCATTTCATGTATTTATTTAAAAGGACAGTGCACATTCATCAGTATTTCTGCACTACGCATCAATATAAACGGGGCAGAATTAGCTCATAAGCTAAGTTTAATACACTGTCTTTAGGCAGGTAAAAGAAATAAATGTATAATTCACAAGTGCACAAGTTCAGTATTTTAAAAAGGAAACATAAAAAGGGACCATTTTTCATTTGTTGTACTAATTATGAGACTTTGATGTAAATTTATCTTCATGCCAAACCTGTGTTGTTTTTTTGCACCAGGAAAATTGAATGACTTACATAAAATTATTCTTTTTTTTTTGCTCCCATTCCTTTCTCTGCTGTTGCAATTTATGAAATAATAGTTTTAGATATATAGTCTTTGCACCCCATTTAATTAAGACTTTAAAATGCTCTGATTGTGCTCTGCTTGTCGTTAACTGCAGAACGTCACAGCCAACCACAGAGTGAATGATGTTATCGCCACTGAGGACGGCCCCCAGACTCTGGTGGGTCGCTTCATGTACGGCCCCCTGGACATGGTCACTCTGACGGGAGAAAAGGTGAAAAGCTGCAGCCTCGTTAGATTATCGCTGCTGATAGAGGTTGACATTAATTTATATCCTCGGAACGACTCTGCTCCTCTCAGGTCGACATCCTGGTGATGACACAACCTCAGTCAGGCCGGTGGGTTTACTTCGACACAGAGGTGACCAACAGCAGCGGCAGAGTCACGTACACCATACCAAAAACCAAGAAGCTTGGCCTGGGAGTCTATCCAGTTAAAATGGTGGTTAAGTAAGTAAAATAAGCAGATAGTGGCGTTAATAAATGAGAAAAAACAAGTTATGTTTTTTGCTAAAGACAGCCAAGTAACAAGCTTACAGTATATTGTGAGTGTATTTTCATATTTCTCATTTTCCCAACCCAAAGAGGGGATCAAACCAGTGCAGAGGCCTATCTGACGGTGTTGCCACGAGGAATGGAGTGCGTGGTCTTCAGCATCGATGGATCATTTGCTGCAAGTGTGTCCATCATGGGCAGTGACCCCAAAGTCCGGCCTGGAGCTGTTGATGTTGTCAGGTAACTGCTTGTCGGCTCCAAACGTAGGTCCTGACTCTGATACAAAACTCTTTGTGAAACGCAGCTCGCGGCCTTTTTGCTCAGGTCTCTGCAGACGGGGCGGGGGCTCTGTTGGCCCAGGACTGGAAAGGTGGTGGGAGTCCTGCGTGTTTCCGGCGTGTATTTTAAACTCTCAATTTCTTTCACGATACCGATGAAGAAACTTCCACTTCTTGATTACTATGGAGAGCCATTTCATTCAACATTAAATAAATAAATACTGTAATATTAATGAAGCATTTATAAATATTTCATCAAATAAACAAATGTCCCCATGAAATATAACAAAATCATTATATTAAAAAGCATTTTTAGCATGTCTTTAATTTATTTCTTTATTGAAGAATTTATTTATTTATTTAATTTTGAATGAAATGGCTCTCCATAGATTACACTTTAAACATTGCTTTTATCTTACCAGAAACTAAAAAATAACAGCACATCAAAAGAAATAATTATCATACTGAGTAAATATTGTAGCATGAAGCGTATTATGTACAAAAGCCTTAAAAGTCAAGTGGAAAAGAAACCATACGTAGCTGTACCTTAAATATCAGTACATCTTCAGATGTCTGTCAGGCATATTTTCTTACAGACTACTGCTGAGATCTAATTTTTGGATGAAATAAGTATTGCTGTGACTGAGTTGTTTGGATTATAGCTGTAACATGCTGGCTTTTTAATGGTTGTGATGCCGTTGATTTGAAACAGAGTTGCACAAAATTCATGTAACTTTTCTGCAGACACAGTTTGAATATCAGAAACCATCAAAACAGCTGAAATCAAACAGCAGCTGGTTTGTAAATCGGCCTCTTTTAAAAAATGAGAAATGTTCTCTGAATGCGCCACAATAGCTGTTGCATCATCCCTCTTTTCCGGGCAGTCTGTCCTCGCTGACAGTTCTTTATAAATGAACTGGATTAAGTCATCGAGTCTTTGTATCGATCAGAGGAAATGCAGAACTCATCGAGGAGCAGCGTGAAAAGTCTTTTCAAGGTTAAAGAAAGAAGTTGTTCTCTGCAAAATCTTTATCCTAACCTTTTGGGAGCTTCCTGCTGTAGTGTTGTTGGATTTCCTTTGGAGTTGTTTTTTCCATTAAAACTAGAAATGAATAGATTTTTATTTAAAAAGAACTAAAATATTCAGCAATTGTTTGTTTTGTTTTTATCTTGTATATTGCAAGGAAATTTGGATTAACAGGACATTTTTTAGCCCTCTCTAAAAATCTCTAACATTAAGTCTCTTTGATGTTTGTCTTTTATTTTGTGTTTTCACACGCAGGCACTGGCAGGACCTCGGGTATCTTATTATCTACATCACAGGCCGGCCTGATATGCAGAAGCAGCGTGTGGTATCATGGCTCTCGCAGCACAACTTCCCCCACGGGATGATTTTCTTTTCTGAAGGCCTGGTACACGACCCCCTGCGACAGAAGACCATCTTCCTCAGAAACCTCATACACGAGGTAGGCCGCTGAGAATAAAATATCGCTCTGACATTAACGGGGCAGTTAATCTTTGCTCTACAGCACGAGCTCCGGTTAGCTCCGGGTGTCTCTCGTCGCTCTCTGTGCAGTTGTAGCCTTGGGTTACGCTGCATTTAAATGCCAAACACATCTCTGGATTTCTTTTCTCTATTTTGCCAGTGTCATATTAAGATCAACTCTTCTTACGGCTCAATGAAGGACATCTCTGTTTACAACATGTTAGGCCTCAACCCCTCACAGATTTATATTGTTGGCAGACCTTCGAAGAAGTACCAGAATCAGTGCCAGGTAGCTGGATTTTCATTTGTGTCTATTATCTCTACTTTAGTAGCATTTCATGCCACTCCTGCCTCGCTTTTCTCACTTTAAAAGCTACGGTTTTCCCCTCATTTACTTTAATCTTCTTACCTCTCTGTGTAGTTCCTGAGCGAGGGCTACGCGGCACACCTCTCCACCCTTCAGTTCGGGCACAGAGCCAGGCCCAAGAAATCCCCCTCGGTTCGCATGGTCTTGAGAAAAGGTTCGTTCGGTCTCTCAGCGAAGCCCGACTTCCTGTGTAAGCGCACCCACCTGCGCAGGACCATGTCGGTCCAGCAGCCCGACCCACCCTGCACACCCAACCCCAAACCAGAGCGAGCCCAGAGCCAGCCAGAGTCGGACAAAGACCACGGTGGTGGAGGAGGTGTGCAGGGGCCGTGGGGACGGACCTCCATACATCGTGGAGACACCACTCCCTGACATCAAGAATGGATCGTTGGAAATAAGAAGAGAAGGACAAATGGGTCGCAGTGTCCAGGGCCAAGGTGACGTCCATTTTTCATTTTTGTGTCACGGTTGAAGTTTTGGCCGATGTTCTCATCTAATGATACTCATTGGGAACCATTTGACAGAGAATAAGAGAAAACTTGTCAAATTAGAAGGATAAGTCACAAAAATGAGCTTTTAAGTAACTTAAACTTTATGTACAAAAAAATGTGTATTCTAAACAATTAAATGGGCCAAAAGTATGAATAAAAAGTGTAAACATTATAAATTATGTTTAAATCAGGCAAAACATCCTTTTTGTGCATGGGTTTCATTACCAAGACATTAAAAAAAAGATGCATTTATTTTATGTTTGAAGTTTATTAATTACTGCTGCATTAACAGAAAACACAATAACAGCATTAATAGGGCATTAGGGATTAAAAAGGCTTTTCAGTTCGTACTTCATTGCATTATCCGTGAAGCCTGTGAGAACTGGAGGCTCGACAAAGCTCTGACGCAAACGCAGATTGATTTTGCTCACTACTGCTCAGTTCTGGCGAAGTCAATAAAGGTCTATATTGATTAAATTATGTTCTGTGGCATATCTCATACACTGCAGCGACTGAAGTCCTATTATTTTTATTTATAGAAAACTCTGAGAGCACATTAGGAGAAGAAAAAAAATCACAAAATCTTTTTAGCATATCTTGAACATTTTTGCAAAGGAAAATGTTGCAGAAAAAGTCAAAGTGAACATTTAAAAGGTGACAATTAGCTAAAAGAACTTAAACATTTAGCATGATGTGCATTGAACATTTTGAGGGAAACCCTTACTTCGACCATCTACTCTCTGGATACTCTGCCTAAATTGTCTAATATGTTTATAAAATTGAACCAGTAGCAAGACACAATTTGTCATCAGTTGACGAAATGTTTTGATACTTGCTCTTGTATTCACTAGTGATGTGCGGATTGATACTGAAATCTTGATACCACTACTAAATGCTCTAAAATCGATATTTCAGTCATTTCAGGTAGCATATATCATTAACACCAACACAGTGGAAAGTAACTAAAATATTCACATTTTGTCTAAATCATATGTGGTTAGTTGGAACTACTTTTTCTTCCACCTGGATAGGTGTGTAAGCACAGCGCCATGTGCTGAGTCAGTCTGTTATTTGCATGTTCATTATTCTCATAGTAATATATTCATGTAACATAGACTAAGATTCAAATTTTCTGTTTAGTTCTTCATAATGAAACAATCATTTATTTTAATGGTTTTTTTTTTTTTATTGTTTAAAATATAATTTTCACATATTTTGTATCATTCTTCTGTTGTATTAGCTTAACTGTATTATAATTGAGGATGCTACATCAATATACTTCAAAGTTTAAATTTAATAATTAAATTCCTCTGATGTTTTGTAATCTTTACGAAGCGGTGATTTGAAATACACAATTTTTTATAGATTTACAAGATACATTAGATGTATTTACACGAAGTATCTGATCAGTGTGACCAATACCAACCTGTTTTACTTTGTATCAGAATCGGAGAGAAAATCACTTGTATTCAGCATTTTTTGTCATCTTGTTATTGTGTTTACAACACATGTTCCACACCTTGTTTCCTGTTTCTGGTTTAATTTTGTTGTAGCATTACAGCACCACCTGCAGGCCTGGCATAGGTACTACAAACTGTTCTGCGTTTTCCCGATGATTTATATCATTTCAACAAATGGTGCCATGTTTACAAGGAGATTTTTTTTTATTTAAGAAAAATATATTGTTTTGAGGAAAAAGCATTTCCACGTATAGATGTTACATTTTCTTTAAAGTTAAAACTGAACTAATTTTCTTCTTTTATTCGCAGTGTCTCATCTGCCTGCTTAATGTTGAGCTGTACATTGGGCTGCTGGCCCCCCTCACCTGCTTCCCTTCCTCTAAGGACATTTTTTTCCCTCTGATCTGCTCTGTGGATAATATCAGTCTCCATGAATCTGAACCTGTTGCAGTGGATGGCAACAGCTTTTTTTCTCTTTTCTGCAAAATGTCTGTGTCAAGCTCAAATGTAAAATCAGACAAAAGTGCTTATGATGATAAATGTGCACACCTATAGTTTTTATGCACACATGTCCTAGAGCCTGAAAAAAAATGGGATGATGGAGGTTACTTTGCTCCAGACTGAACCCAAATTACCAGATGCTTCACAACACTTTGGTCTCATTCAGACAAATGTGCTGAAAGGTTTTCATGCTGACTGACTCCCACACGAGCTCTTCGTGATGTAAATACACATCGCCCCTGCGTGGGCCTCTGGACCCAGAAGCATTGTGACATTCTGGGTTAATCTCATCGTGAGTTCTGGACCCCGCAGCGCCTGAGAATCCGATCTCTGCCTCTCTTTTACTCCCACTGTTTGATGTTTCCTCTGAGTTGTGGTTGGCACACTACTCCCCCTTCACCTCCTGCCTCTGCCCCCTCAACCAGTCAGGCAGAACATGCCTTTCCACAGCCACTTCAGTCGGGCCGCAGTCAGAGGGACTTGGCATGCGTGGCACAGCTCCTGAGTTCGCATTTGCACTAAACAGCCGTATTGTGCACAGTTGGTTCTTGTAATGAACTGAAAAAAAAAAGAAATGGTATAAGTGCAAAGAAAAATGTTTATTTGACCAAAAAGTGTTTACAGAATTGTTAGATGGCTGTAAAAATTGATGTGTTTAATCCACATAAATATAACAATGTAATTATCTTTATTAGAAACAGTTTATCTAGTTGCAGTAGCTTGTAAGATATTATACAACAAACACAAGGATGCTGTTGCATCATTTATCCCAGCTGCACTGAAAATCAACATATTTATGCTGAAATCTAACAGTCTCGTGCACTTGAACAAGTTTTATGTTGTCATGTTGGAAAATCTGTGCAAGTTGAGCATATTTTTCTATGAAGAAATATTGTAAATAGAAATATTTTCAACGTGATTTTTTTCTGACCTTACATCTGAGTTGTTGATTTAGGCCTTAAACTGTATTTGATGTGCGGAGAATCAGAATCACTTGGATTTTTACCATGTGTTACAACAGAGTGTGTTTATGTTTTTGACAGGTTTTAGATACTCTAAATGACTGTGTGGGTGTGTATGTGTGTGTTAAATATTGGGACGGTTTGTGTGCGTTCTCCCTGCAGCTCACTACTGCCGGTTTTTCAGAAGAGACTGTTTTTTTTTTAGCACCGGAATGAAGCAGTGTGTCGATGGATTATCTGGTTGAGGTTTTTATACCTGCTATGAAAGTAAAAGGGATTGTGGGCTCTTAGGGTGTCTTGTTTTAAATGAAAATCTGTACAGCTGAATGAAAATTGCAATCCAGGAGGGAGCTTTATCTTTAAACCATTTTTTTTTCTCCACCTTCCTGCACCGTGTCCAGATATTTAATATTTGCCTCTGAATCTGCAGCACGCTAGGTTTTCCTTGAGAAACCTTGTAATTCAGTTCTAATAATATTATTACTGAAACATTGTTAAACTGAAGAAAGTCTTAAGAAGACCCTGTTTTCATATAAAATGTGATCAAAAAAAGTTTTAGTGGAGGAGCATTAAAACACGACAGAGTAAATGGCAAATAAGACTAATCGGTAATTGTTGTGTGCATGTGAAAATACTCAGTATCGTCCAGTGAAAGCTATTGACTGTCATGTTTGTGAAACTCATGACGAGTACTCCATTTATACACAAGTGGTGATTAATAATTCAAGGAGAAACCCACTATGCCAAGAGAAAAATTCTGATCCGTACTTGAATTTATTGTTATTAATGAAGTTGTTAGTTGTATAAGAAATGTAATTGTAATTAAATGGGGCATTAATGTGACGTTACCTCGTGGTTTTATCTCAAACTTTCCCTGCTTTAGTGGGAAACTATAGAAACTATGAAAGGACATGACTACAAATACATTTCCATCACATTGTTTTAAGATAAGAAATAATTTATCTTCCTTATCTTACAAGTCAAAAGATTTTGTTATGATAATTTAAATATGTCATTCCAGTAAAATAGATTAGGTTGAGATAATAGGTGGAAATACTGTTTTTATTATTTTATTTTTAATTATAGAGTAATATGAAGAGCTGAGAAAAACACAAACATGGTTTAATATCCACTGTTATACTAATAGTAATATTGTTGAATTGTTAGTATTTACATGATCAGGAGCTGAGTTCATTTGCCATTTATTAACAATATGGGATTCTTTAGTTTAGGTTTTTGTTGGTTTAAATTTGATAAATATGTCCTCACTATTGAAAATGAATACATTTTGTACAGATCTCCTGTTTTACTGGATATAATTTTTGTGTTCACTGGACTGAGTCTTTCAAGTCACACGAATAAAAATATTGTTCAAGAATCTTCCTAAAGAAGTGTTTACCTGATGGATCGTTTGTACCACTCATGTCGGAATATTGAAGCAAATTTGTCTTTTTTCAACAATATTCACAGACCAAGATTTAGTTGCTTGTAAATAAAGCTTAAAAGTGTCAATCTAACGTACCATTTTCTCCAGCCACTTTCCAATTTATGGTTTCTGAACTACAAATCAACAATTTTTTTTCAATCTGTGTGTGTTTTTTCTTAATCATTAAATGCTGCAAACCGGCACTGCCTGCTGGATGTGGTGTCACTCTGACCGTTAACTCATCAAATTAGAATTAAAGATGACACATCATGCTTTTAATTCTGTTCTATTCATAATTAAATCATTCAGTTATGGATATGCTTTTATTTGTCGTTCAACACAACATCAGGGATGCAATGTAGAATGAAACTAAGTTAAGATCACCC
>JARVJO010000330.1:18485726-18500201 GCA_031762555.1 Cynodonichthys magdalenae | reverse complement strand
CAAGTGGCTGGGGAGAGGGAAGTCTGGGTCTCTCTGCTTAGGCTGCTGCCCCCGCGATCCGACCCCGGATAAGCGGAGGAAAACGGATGGACGGACGAACTTCCCACCAACCTGAGAAGTCCACCAGTGCATCAAAGTCAGGGCTGGTCACTAGTGCATAAACATGCCAAAAACCCAAGCAACATGCCTGCCAGTACCTAAGTCTCCCAGGCTCAGCCAGGACCTCAGCCCAGGGCTAGCATACCCAAGCCCCTGAGCCCAACAGGAACCCACCTAAGAGCTTGTGTGGAAACATCACATCTGTCTAGCTGAGACATCCGTGTACACTCCACAAAAAATCTGGTTCTTCAAAACAGAAAAAAGTTTTCAAAACATCAGACTTCATTCCTTTAAGTTTTGAGTAAATCTTTGAAACAAAAGGGAGACATTAAACAAGAAGGGAGATCGATTCAAACTTGTGAAAAATACAAGCTGTCAAATGTGAGAAGTTAAAAATAAAGGAGAAGAAAGAAGAAGTTCCAGACTGGGCCTTTTAACTCTGCTTTAAAGAGAAAGTTTCATCATTTTTACACATTTTGATTTATAATATTGTGCTGGGGTCATAGCATACAATCATCATCTTCATCTAGATGTCTATGATGTCATCAAAAACAGACACCATTGTTCCTCCATACTTCCACAGGAACACAGCAAGAATCATGACCCCCCATGCCTGACATCCATACACCAGCCGGAAGCGGCCCTGTGAGAAAACCCATCCCAAAGGTCATATGTGGCAAAAGGCCCACAGAGCAAAAACTAAGATCTAGCTAGAAGTCGAGACCATCCCACCCTGAAACAACATGGGCCAGCCAGCTCGTCCAAACCATACAGGCCATACCAACCCTGCCCCCAAACAGGACCAGACCCGCCAGGTTCTGGAACCCACATGGGAAACCAGAATCAGAACTGGAATTGCCCAAACAACGCCCATTCCCTACTCAAGGCCATCCACCCTGCCTCCTAAGCCGAAGAAAAGCTACACCCACCCTAACATTCAATCAACACTCAGACACCAAGGCTGAGACATCCTATAGGCCATACCCTCGTCAGCAGAATGCCCCGCCCCCGAAAATAATAAAAAAAAACTCCCCACCTGCTTCACAGGACCACAGCCCACTAGTGCCTTAAAGGCCCTCAGGTCAGGGACAGGCATCAGCGCATGAACCGGCCAAAACCTACAGCAACATACCCGTTAGTAACCAAGCAGGACCTGGTTTCACCTCATGCTTCTCTCTGGCTCTCAAGGCCGGCCTGGACCCCAGCCCAGGGGCGACACTCCCCCAGAACCCCAAGCCCCGAGCCCACTCTGAACCCACCCAGGAGTAGCTAGGCCATGTTGAGGATTTGATCTTTCACCCTATGACTCCTGTCAGATCCCCACCGGATTCTTTGATTTGAGAAAAACTGCGCTGGAAGTCACGAGAGAGTTCAAAGGTTTAATGTACACATCATCAAATAATATATATATTTACAAAATCTAGAGCATCCAGAGGGAAAATAATGAAGCATTTTAAGCAAAACATCACCTGAAGTCAGATCTATTTGCTGCCTCAGCATTGTCTGAGCCTATAATCTGAATCTGAGCAGAAAACTCCTCAAAAGTGCCATTCTCCCCCAGAATTCCAGTTACCATATATGGGCATGGACTGATAAGACACACATACACACACTAGCCTCTTTCATAAGTCAAATCTGCATTATCGCCGCACAGGCCTGTCCAGCTTTAATCCCCCCAGGTCATTCATAAGATCACAGATAAAGGTGGGCAGGTCCCGCTCACATAAACGTGTTCATAAATGAAGCAGCAGCGCAGATCCAAAAGAGGCGTGGAGCAGAAATCAGCTGGGCTGAAGTGGAGCGACGTGTTTATTGTGGGACAGACGTCTGCTGCGTCGTATCAAACAAAACAAACTGAATTAACTTACTTTAGTGATTCTGTACCGTTTAATATTTTTTAAACTAACTAGAAAGTTGCTGTTTTGTGTCATTTTTAATATTCTCTCGGTAAAATCAGCAGATTAATCCTCCGCCGCTCACTGGCTCTGCGTTGTATCAAAAAAAAAAAAAAAGAACGAAATCAGCTCATTATAGCGAACCTGTGGCTCAATATTTCTTTAACTACAAAGTTGCTGTTCTGTGTCATTTCTCCAGCTGCAATTACATCTTCCTTGTATCAAGCATGCACACAGCGCACACAAACACTCACACACACACGCACACACAAACTGAATCAACTCATTTTACAGATTTTGCGGTTTAATTATTTTTTAATCTAGCTACACAGTTGCTGTTCTGTGTCATTTTTTATTTTCCCTCAATAATAAATCTGTAGATTAATCCTCCACCGCTCGTTGGCTCTGCGTTGTATCAGAAAGAAAAAAACGAGATTAAAATCAGCTCATTATAGTGAACCTGTGGTTCAACATTTTTTTAAACCAACTACAAAGTTGCTGTTTCGTGTCATTTTTAATATTCCCTGTTTGTTAGATCCTTTGGCCGCTCACAGATGTTTGGTCGCTCAGCTCATAATTATTTTCTTAGCGTGGATCCGCGGGTTGCTTTTTCACAAGTGGGTGAGCTGCGCTCGGGCCTGGCTCTGATACTACCTCTGCTCGCGGATCAGGGGCGCATCAGAGGCAGCTAATTTTACTTGCCTCTCCGCCTCCATGTTTTTTCTGAATTCTCGGGGGAGGACAGAACATGCATCAGACCTGGACTGAGCTGTCTTATGAAAGGGGCTACTGTCTCAAGGCCGTTCTGTTTTTCTACTTCTGAATTGAAAACACCTTTACAGCTTCACCAGATTTTCTGAACAAATAAATATGGCTAAATAGCAAAGATTAACTAAACACCTTTAAAGTACTGCAAAGCAAAATATATGCACCTTCTTAAAACATGATAAACAACACATCTTTTATTCTTGTGATTAAATGATTCAAACTTATGTTTAACATAACACTAAATAAATGTTTAAAGGCTAGATTAATACTGATTAAAGCTTTTTCCTTAGATTAATGTTGCAAAGTATAAAAGGTCAACATGTAACAATCAGATAATAATTAAACCAGTTCTCACTGCTCTATTAAATGAACACTGCTAATGTAAGAAAAAGTAAATACAAAACCTTGAAACACTGGATGGAATTTTATGAAACTCTCACAGAGTAACTGTTTGATGAACATCTTTGGAGTCACCTGATTCAAGTTGCCTGCTAAAGTTAATTTACTTTAGTGAATCATGCTAAAGCAGCTCTAGCGGAGTCAGTTTTATGGATATTTGGCTGAAATTTGGTGTAGTAGTAGTAGCTGAGGAGCGTCCTCAACACACTCTGTTCACAGGATCTTTATTTCAAACTTTAGTCTGTAAGAGAGCAAGCAAAATGCACCCCTTCCAGGAATGGTAACATCAAGCCAAATCATGATAAAATGACCAATAAATGTTTAGCTACTAAAACAAAATGGACAATGGAGACAGAAAAGCAGAAGGTAGAAAAGTTGATTCAGGCCAGAGCCAGGAATAAACAAGCAAAGATATAATGCTTCAAAACACACAAAGACCAAAGCAGTGTTCAGGAAAATAATAAGTGACAGATACAAATCACTGGCACGCCATCTTATTCTAGCAGCTGGATTGATTTAGCCAGCATAAAACCCAGAGGGCTTTGTGTTGTCACACTGAAGGGGAGCTCAGCGCCTCTCAAACTGAGACTGAAAGCCTTAATTTGAACATGCAGAATGAACAGAAACAGCGTGTTTCGCTCATGCTCGTTATTGAAGACACATTTTCTGGAAGAATTCACTGAAATTTTATACTATGGAGAGATAAACAAAACAAGATCAAATATGTTCATACATATTTTTAGTTACAGTGAATTTAATTTAGTCCCAGTGATTTGTATGCATATTAAATCTACACAGAATGTTGTTCTGTCTCCAGGTTAAAACCACATGCTCATCCTAATTGTAAACCATTTGGTGGAAAAGTAAAATGAAAATACTTTTAAGTACAGATCATTTTACTGCTATTCAGTAAATGGTTGATAATTGCACATACAGTCTACAGTGAGACAGTCTTCTTATGCAAAACTTTGCAGAAAATCTTCCATTAGGTTATAATTGGAGCGTATGCACAGATTTATGATCCATATTTTGAGGTGGTTCAACTCTTGTGTGAAAATATGTTTTCCATCAGTGCAACAGGAGGAATACACGCAGTGATATATGCTATCACTCACTCACAGATGGCCGGTGGAATATTTCCCCGCTTTGCTTGATAACAGCACAGGATTGCATCTCATTTTGGATGTTGAACTGACTGGTTAACTTCAGTCGTCTCTCGAGGGAGTCTGAACCATCTGACATGTTAATGTTTCATAGTCCCAAACATTTTAATGAACACGCCTGCCTAAAGTGATGGAGATTCATTGGAATGATTCACCTCCTTCAAAAGAAACTGGTGTATCCATTAAAATGCATAAGGTTGTCATGAATATTCATGACTTTACATCTCTTGGTTCACATATTATCTGTGACAACAGAGGTAAATCGAGGGCAAGACTTGTCTGCTTAGTATGCATTTAACAGTAGCAACTGTTTGCCATTTAATCACTCTCGTGGCAATGAAATGTAAAATTCAATTAGTCAAATTCTAAATATCATTTCTGATATTTCAAAGAGGACCATGATTAGATTAGACAAAAACAATTTTGTTTTAGTTAGGCTTACATTAAACCTGAAATACAAAGTGTTAAACTGACTTTTCAGTTAATTAATTAGTAACTTTTTTCCAAGAAATGTGTTTTCATACACACGTTAGTGGCATTCTGTCCTCAGAAGATGACAGACAGGATGGACACTTCACTGGAAAAGCCTCCATTAACATCGGCTGCTGCAGACATGAACAGGTCCAGCGACAAGCTTTTCCGCTGCAAATGGATACGAAACAGAATCCCCATCACCTACAGAGAGGAACTTTATCACATCCTCAGGATGACAGGACCGCTGGTAAAGTCTGTCAACATGAAACGATGGGGTTGTAGCTCATGTAAAATGACAACCATTCGAATGAATTGCAGATGTAAAAACAATAATGTCACTTTTTTATCACCTGCCTGTTTTTCACTCAGCTGTTCTCCCGAATTCTTCATTTCTTGCTTCCATTTGTCGTCACAATGTTCTGTGGACGCCTGGGAAATGATGTGATGGCTGGGTATGGATTAGCTTCTGCTGTAAGTGCGTCCCAAATTTTCATTTTCTGTCATTTGTATATTTTTAAAGAGTGTGTAAATGGCTAAATTTCATCTGTTGTCCAAATACAAACAGTTATAAAAGGTCAGAAAACAACAGAAATGTGATTTTATTAAACCAAGCGAAATAAAATTCATTAATACCAACCATTAATAAAAACACATCATTTTTTACAGAACAGAAATGTATAAAATAATATATTTTGCCATAAGTTGTGAAAATATTGGTTAAATCATGACATTAATAAAAGCATGTTTTTAATTCCTTTTAGACCATTAATGTTACCACAGCAGCAACAGGATGTGGTCTGGGCCTGGCTTGTGACACTTTGGTGTCTCAGGTTTGGAAAACTCTAAACTTTCTGTGTTAATATTTCCTGAGACTCTATTTAATTCACCTCATATCCCTACTATTCATTACTGCACTTTGCTGAATGATTAACATCGTCTGCTGGTGCTGGGCAGACGTTTGGGGGAAAGAATATGTTACAGGTGGGAGTGATCCTTCAGAGGGGCACCATCATCCTCATGTTGTTCTGTCTGCCCTGCTGGGGGCTCCTCCTCAATGCCGAGGCTGTCCTGTTGTGTCTGAGCCAAGACCCCGAGGTTGCCAGGTATCTAAAAGCAGCAAAACTTATATGTAAAACTCAGCTTCCCTGTGATAACAGGTCAATTATTCTCTCAGCTGCAGCACAATTCTCTATGTGGTTTTTCCTGCACAGAAACAGCATTTTAACACATCCTCTTATAAACAGTGAAATGTACTCTGTGTTCAACTGATTAAATGTGAAATAAATAATACTTACAGTAAGCGCTATTAAAAGTAAAAATTTGAGAATTTTACTCACCGTTGAGTTGTGGTGAGTAGCTGACATCTGAATTCTGAACTCCCAATTTCCAACAGGGAATTCCCATGCAAAATCGACATGCATTATGGGAGATAGAGTTTATGGCCAATGTTGTCTTTAAAGCAGCTCATTTGGAGACATTAATTCAACATTCAACTAAATTGCTCAGGGGGCCACAGTTACTGAAAGCTAACATTTTAGGGGCAGGACAAGTATTATTATGTTTCACCTTTTAAATTGGTTTATTTTGTTTCATAGAATCATAAATGTAAAGTTTACCATTGATATGAAAACTATTTTCATATTAAGTTAGTAGAAAAATATATATATACTCTTATTAATAAGGAAACAGAGTTATAACTGGTTTAGTCTAACTTAGAAAAGAGGCATTGAAAACAGTTTGATCCTTCCATGGTTCTTTTATCAACACAACAGGCTTGCCAATTTTTTTGCTTAACAAATACATGTAAATTGGCCCAACATGGTTCTGAGCAGTGAAACTTAAACACTGACTCTTTTAAACTATATTAGTGTAAACCTATAAACTAGTGTTTAATTATGGTTAAACAACAGTAAAATAAAACTTAACCTGAGTACATTTTTTCTGTTTAGAATAGCCCAGCTGTATATTACAGCCTTCCTTCCTGCAGTACCAGTGAGTTGCCTCTTATTTCTTCTTTTTGTATGAATTTGTTGGATTTTGAAGTGTATTAAGTCCACTTTCACTGCATTTTTAACTCCAGTAATTTTGTATTTAATCTTATCATGTAGGCCATGTTTCTTCATAATCTCCAGGTCTCCTATCTGCAGAACCAGGTGATCTAAGATCCTGTTCTCTCCTAATATTATTTGCTGCTTTAATTGATTTGTTTGCACTTCAAAACAAGAACACTGTCTTTCTGTTGTCAGGGAATAATCCTCCCACAGATGTACACCGCTGCTTTGGCGAACCTAGCAAACGTTGCAACAAATTACATCTTGCTTTACTGGTTGAATCTGGGAGTCAAGTAGGTGTAAATTTCAAATTTGGATAAAATCTTTGTACACAGTGATGTCATTCCTACTGGTATGGGCGTGCTTTACAGTGGCTCTGCAGCAGCAAACACTTTGTCTCAGATTTACATCAGCGCCTTTCTGTTTGCCTACATTTGGTGGAAGAAGCTCCACGTTACAACATGGGCAGGTGAGGGTGTTGATGTTCTTTGTCTCAATCTGTTTCTCTTTTACAAAAATTCATTCTGCACACATGAGTGTCTTCCTCCCCCTGCAGGCTGGTCTGTGGAATCACTGCAGGATTGGGGCTCCTACATGAAGCTGGCTATCCCCAGCACATTAATGACTTGTTTTGAGTGGTGGGTTTATGAGTTTGGGGGATTCTTTGCAGGTAATCAGCAAATTAGATTGAATTAACATTGCCACTATTAAAACAGTGATGAATGCTGCCTGTCTCTAATTTCTTCTTTGTAACAATCAGGAATGATGAGTGAGGATGAGCTTGCAGCCCAGCATGCTGTGATAATGGTGGCTTTCATCACCTACATGGTATTTTGTACTGAGTGCTTGTCAAAGCTTTGCATTGATATCTCTTAGACTAAATCTTAGATTTAGAATAAAAAGTAATTTTGTTAAGGTGCAGAATATTTGTTAGATTCTTCTATCATTTGGACTCTATAGTTTCCTCTTGGGATTCAAGCTGCAGCATGCGCTCGGGTGGGGAACGCTCTCGGTGCCGGAGACACTGCCAGGGCGCTTCTCACCAGCAAGATGTCACTAACCCTTGCAGGTCAGCGATTAAAACATTTGAAATGTTCTGTCAGCCGTGACAGTCTTACTGTAGAGTTTGGATTATGGGAAAATGAACAGAAGTCTTTCACAAATTAAGTCATTTTAGACTTTTAAAGGGGTGTGGTGAAGGGGTTAGGCATTCATTTCTTTGACACCTCATACTATTTGACAGATTTTTCACCTCTTCTTTTCCAGCAAGCTTTGCTGTCGCTGAAGGTCTCTTCCTCGGCTGCACTAAGTCAGTGATCGGCTTCATCTTCACTTCTGATGAGTGAGTTCGAACAGCTGCTCTCAGGTTTCAGTAATAAAAAAGACTCCTTAACAAAAGGCAAGAAAATCTTCAAATGCTCTACTGTTTTTCAGAAAAATTGCCGAAATAGTGTCCAACTTAATGAACGCGTACTGTTTCCTTCAGTTTTTTGATGGTCTTGTGGTGAGTCTTATTCTGTACAGAATAAATATGGTGCTGTTTGATGCCAAAAGCGAGTGTTTCTCTCCATCTTAGTGTGTGTGCACAGGAATCTTCCTGGGCACGGGCAAACAAAAGATCCCAGCTGTGGCAAATCTCATTGGCTACTACTGCATCGGGCTTACACTGAGCGTTACTTTTATTTTTGTTGTAAAACTCAGAATTTTAGGTAAAGGAAACATTGATCTGCTTTTATACGATTTCAAAACAAATGAGTTTTGCATTAAAAAATTGTTCTTCAACAGACTTGTTCGTCTTTTCTGCAGGTTTTTGGCTCGGACTGCTTATTTGTGTTGTCTTGCAATCCACATTTTATATTATTGTTATCTTCAGGCTGAACTGGAAGACAATGACGGAGGAGGTATGCTAATCGTCATTCAAAAAATTAATTTCATGCATGGCTTCTGCTGCACATGCTACAAACATTTGTTCATCTCCATTTGAAGTACCAGGTTGCAGAAACTAATCTAGAAAGAAAAATAGACATTTAACGGGAATCACAAAAGAGATTGTTGCTGTTTGATTTTCTTTTTATTTTCAGGCTGTGAAGCGAGCAAAAAAAAAGTCGTACATGATGTTGGGTACGGACGTCCCATCAGAACTTGTGGACAATGTCACTAATGGCCAGAACTCAACCAATGAGGTCGTAAGTGTCCTGTTAATAAATTATTTATGGGCAGCTTCTTACTTTCAGTTGCTCTTCATCTGAATTCATATGTAATGTTTTTTTTTCTCAAGTCAGTGGATGGCTACATGTCTGTGATAACTGACCACAACGCAGACAGTGAGACGAAAGCTGGACGCAGAATCCAGCAACAAAAAACTGTGCGACTCTCCACTACCCAGCTGCTCATCAGACGAGGACTCACTGTGTTTGCAGCCATGGTACTTCTCGCTGTGGGAGCAGGAGTGCACATTCTTGTCCCCTTGCCAGAGGCCCACTCTGTAAAGGCCAACTTCACCTCAGATCGGATCAATGTGACTGTTGCTCCTCATCAGTTTCTTTCCGCTGCTGAATAGAAGAGACAGCATTCCTGTTACAGTCAGACCAGTGAAACCACTTGATAGACTCACAACCTACTGTATGTGTGGTAAAAAGCTTAACTGCTGCAGATCTGTTTGAGTCAAAATATTTGTCTGAACATGAACACAATTGTTTTTTTTAGAAACAGAAACATTATTTTATTAGTTATTCAAATATCACCTGCTGATGCTCAGAACGGAATCCTGGACAAATCAACATGTTTGTGACAAACTTTAAACCAAGCATTTATAAGTATATTATATGATTCTAATTACACACCAGATTAGCTAAAACAATACTCTGTTCATTCTCGATACCTTCATATCTTGTTACCAGAGGCTGGCAGCAGTGTGACATGCAGGAGGAGAGGTACACTCTGGACAGGCTGCACGTCCAGCAAATACAGAAGCAAACACACACACACACACACACACGCTCATTCATAGAATTAGAATTAGAATTAGAGTTATGGAACGTGGAAGAAGACTAAAACGTGCATAGACAACATGCAAACTCCACACAGAAAGGCCAAAAAATGAACTAAGGATCTTCTTACTGTAAAGCAACAGTGAAAATAAATAAATACTGCGGTTTGTAAACGTGAATATCTGTTCTGTTTCAATCTGTAAATCTTTGTTCTGTTTAGGGTTGGACTTCTGTGTGTTTTTGTGTTTGTTGCACTTCTTAGAAAACAAAATCCTAAAGATTAAGATCTTTGACAAAAACACAAGGAATGACAATTTTTTAGGTGGTAAAGCTTAAAGAAGCAAAATAATAGCAAAAAGTGAAAAGAAGCAAAACACCAGACTAGCTAAAAACTGAAATCAGTAAAACACTTGTAAAAGCTAATAAAGCAAAGCACTAGTTAAATGCTAATAGTTGCAGAATGGAAGTTAAAAGTAGCAAAACACTAACTAAAAGTGGCAAAAGCCAAGCTAAAAGATAAATATTGAAAAAGAATAGTTAAAAACTATAAGTAGTAAAAGGGTTGTTAAAAGCAAAACATAGTCAAACTGTAGCTAATAGTAGCAAAATGCTAACAAAAAGTGTGAAAGAATTGCAAAAAATTAACAGTAGCAATAAAACAGATTGGCAAAAAACTAAAAATACCAGGACAAATATGCAGAAAATGTTAGATGGCAAAACCTTAATAAAATAAAATAAAATAAAATATCAATATATATTAAACAAAGGAACATTATGAGGGACGTCTTAGAGGTGGAATTTGTATCTCTTTGAATTATATTTTTATGGCAATAACTCAGGTTACTGCAGATTTATGCAATTGCAAAAATATGAGAACACCTTGAAATTTCTTATTGTTTCAAACTGTCAATATTTTGAAACAGACATTCTGTAAATGCTTCCTTTCTGAAGGGCATAAAATCTGATTATTGTTGCAAATTTCCTCCACCAACCAGAGCTAGATGTGGTTCATTGTCTTTTTACATGTTTCATCATTCAGAACAGGACATTTTCCCTTTCATGTTGATCTTTGTTGTGATTGCAGCCTGTTTTCTTGTCTTTGTGTCACAATCTGTGTTGTTTCAGCTGGCCCTGGCTTGCTTCCAGGGAAGCTGTGGCCCCAGCAAGAGTTCCATCCCTGGCAGCATCCAGAAAACAACAATGCAGGAGAAAAGTGAGACACATTAGTGGAAGAAATCACACTTCAGACATGGAGGTGTCCAGCGACAGGCTTTTTTTCTGCAGCTGGGTGCACCGCAGGGTTCCTGTGGCCCTCAGAGAGGAACTGTACCACATCCTGAGGATGACAGGACCTCTGGTAAGAACTGGCACTGATTACATGTTTTACCTGAAACAGACTGTGTGCAAGTCATTTCAGTAGATAAATCGATGACAGTCTTTCTCTGTCAATAAAAAGTTTAAGAAATGTAAAATGTGCCAACAAAAAATTAATGAACTTAAAACACTGGTAGCTTTAAAGTGACATATCTGGAACTTGCTACATTTTGTCAAGATAAAATCTTACAGCAAAGATAGCCTTAATTGCAAAAAACAAATAAAACTGTGGATGCTGAATGTTGAATGACTTTGCTGCTTTAATTAAATAGTAAATTGTTACCTGAACTGTTTGACACAAGTTGAAATCAGCTAAATAGTAGCCTAACACTAAGATTAACACAAGTAGCTCAAAATAAACAAAACAAGAGCTAAAAGCTAAAATTCCCAAAGCCATGGGTTAGCAAAAGTCAGTAAAATAGTGGCTAAAAGCTAAAATTGACTACCTAAAAGCATGAATAAGAAAAAACATTTAGAAGAAGAAAGTGATTATTGTTTGAAGGAAGAGATCTCATATATTAATATTCCTATGAGGAATATTTTGTTATTGAAATTAAATAACTCGAAAATATAAAAGCTACAAAAGCTAAAAGTCACAATTTGCTGACTAAGTTGAGCATTTTGATATGTGAAAGGCTGAAAGTGAGCTGCAGTTCTTACATTGGAAACAACACACAGAGGAGAGGATGCTGAATCAGCGTTTACACAAATAAATAGTGTTTGTGTTTACTGAAGTCTCCCCCCACAAGCCTGCAGCTGTTTGACCCGCAGTCCTGTTGTTTGTCCTTCTAGCTGATGTCTCGAATTCTCAATTGTCTTCTTCCGTTTGTGGTGACAATGTTCTGTGGGCGTCTGGGAAATGAAGTGATGGCTGGCTATGGATTAGCGTCTGCTGTAAGTGGATCTCTTTGTGCTCCACGCAGAGGTTAATATGAGGAAAGGACAAATGAAGATGTTTCCCTGCAGTTTGTGACAGGAAGATTACATATTTCCCAACTCAACAAGACAGTTCAGTCACAATCAGTTATGAATAATTATGATCATACTCTGATTAATAAAAACACTGCTGGCAATGATGTTTCTATTTCAGACCATTAATGTTACCACGGCAGCAACAGGATATGGTCTGGGACTGGCATGTGATACTTTAGTATCTCAGGTCAGGAAATCAGTTTTATGTTTTCATTCATTAAACATGTTTTTTCCTTTATTGAAACCAAATGTTTGTTTTGGTTCTCTGTGATTTTTCTCGACAGACGTTTGGTGGTAAGAACCTGCTGCAGGTGGGAGTGATTCTTCAGAAGAGCATCATCATCCTCATGCTGTTCTGTCTGCCGTGTTGGGGGCTCCTCATCAACGCTCAGGCTGTCCTGTTGTGCCTGGGGCAGGACCCCGAGGTCGCCAGGTAAAGCAGAAAATATGCCACAGCAGTATAATCAGAACACCAGAAATAGAGGATTATTTTTTTATTCAAAGCATTTTTTTCTAAGCAGTAACTAAATCTAACTTTGCATTAAGGTTGTAATTATTTTAATGACCCCTTTCTCATTTCCTGGGACAAAAAAATACACTTTTAAACACCAAACTTTACAAAAAGTTTTCCATTTTAAGCAAACTATTATCTAGAAATTACCTAATTTGTATAATAAATAAGTAATATTGGGAATTACTTAGGGCATTCAATAAGTCATAATAAGCCACTCTATTGGCTATACTGCAAAAATTAGCCATCTAAAAGAAAGTAAAAAAAAAAATACTGGATTACAGTCTAAATCTTCTCAAATTAAGAAAAATAATCTGCCAGGGCAGTAAGACAGTTACACTTGGTAAGACTTCTTGAAATAAAAAACAGGATTAATAATTTAACACATTCTGCTCTTGTTTTATATATCAGACTCAAAACAAGATCAAAATCACTTTTTGGCTTGTAAAACGAACAATGTTTGCAGTGTAGTCCTCAACAATTTGAACATATTAGTACCTAATAGAATATATTTGACCATTAAATGCAAAGTTTTAGTCATTTTGTTTTTCTAAGTAGCCCACTGCTGGATCATTTACAGTCTTTATTTTCAGAATTGCCCAGCTTTACATCACTGCTTTCCTCCCTGCAGTGCCTGTGAGTCACATTTTATCTCACTTTACTCATTGCATTATACATTTTCAGTTAGTAAAGTCTGCTGCTTGTCATGAGCTGATAAAACTTAAAAAAATATTATTTTGTAGGCAATGTTTATGCATCAACTTCAGGTGTCTTATCTGCAGAATCAGGTAAGTTTGTGTCTTAAATCTGAATAACCAAATCTTTGTTTACAGAAATAGTGAAAATCTTTAAGTTTTTGTGACATCTTAATAAAAATAATAATAAAAACTATTATTTGGATCACAGTTTCTTGTATTTGTATACTCAGGGCATAATTTTGCCACAAATGTACAGCGCTGCGTTGGCAAACCTTGCAAACGGGGTCACAAATTACATCTTCCTTTACTGGCTGGATTGGGGAGTTGGGTATGCACGCTCGTGTGTCTCAGTTTATCATTTCAGGTTTTATTTAAATGGTAAAAGTCACCTTTAGTACCTCGCTCTTGTGCTTTACAGTGGCTCTGCAGCAGCAAACACTCTGTCTCAGATTTACATCTGTGCATTTCTGTTTGCTTATATTCGGTGGAAGAAGCTTCATGTTACAACATGGGCAGGTGAGAGACATTTATATTTACAGTAAGGAGCTTCTTTTTCACAGGCTTTTCAGAAATACTGTGCATAAATGAGTGTCTTCCTCCCCCTGCAGGCTGGTCTGTAGAATCACTTCAGGAATGGGGCTCCTACATGAAGCTGGCAATCCCCAGTTCATTAATGAAGTGCTTTGAGTGGTGGGTTTATGAGTTTGGAGGATTTTTTGCAGGTAATAATGATTTTACAATCTTTTTAAGAATAAAAAAACATGTTTGAGACATTGTTTTTAAACACCTCTGTACTGTTCAGGAATGCTGAGTGAAGATGAGCTTGCAGCCCAGCACGCTGTGATAATGGTGACCTTGATCACCTACATGGTACTGAGCTGCGGCTTTCTTTCTTTTAATTTTGTTAAATCTCTTGTCATTTTTACTTTTTTTTTAGAAGTATGGATAAAAGGGCAGACATAATTGTCTAGGCTCAGCTGATGGCCAGTTTTATTCTACAGCAGACATGTCCAACTCCGGTCCTCAAGGGCCGGTCTCCTGCAAGTTTTAGATTTGTCCCTGCTTCAACACAACTGATTCA
>JARVJO010000330.1:18437715-18467433 GCA_031762555.1 Cynodonichthys magdalenae | reverse complement strand
CTGTGTGTATAAGTTATAGAAATGTACACTATGTGTTAGACATGGATTAATAAAACATTAATTAATGTGTCCATTTATAGCTTATTAAGTATGAATCATTTTTAATTATTTATTTATTTAATATTATAAAGTGTTCCCAACACCTTAAATTATTACAGCTCTGGTTTAAACAATAGCTGTCCAAATAAAATGCTTCTAAGTTTACGTTTCTTAGTGGGATCAATAAAATGACACAAATTGTACATTATAGAGCTTACTGCCTGTGCACCAGGTACATTCTAAGTCTGACAATAACATTTTATTGTACTTACTAATACAAAAGTGACTTTTAAGGATAAGGTGTAAAGATTTACAAAGAAACCCACCAGGGGAAAGATTTTAAGGCTTCATTAGTTGGCACCGTCTATATGTATGCATACTTTGACCCACAGAAAGAGGAAAGAAAGGCCTTCTGTCTTCTGTCAGATCTTTTAGCTTTGTGCTCGACTCATTTCCATAACTTAATTGGATTCTCCGATTGCTAAATGAAAACTTGTCTTTGTTTGCCGTAGAGGACTAAAAGCATCGGACAAGCAGCATATTGTACTCATGTGTAACTGATACATAGATGATGGAAGGCTAATTTGGTTTTTAAATAAGCCTTTCCTGACTCAAAATACTCTTGAACACACGGGGGGATGAACCAGGAATGTCTTTTTGAGCTCTCCTGTGCCTGAAAGGTATTCATGACACCGTAATCCTTTTGTGTTTGCGTGGAAGTCATTCATTAAGCTCGTTCTTTGCTTACCCTGCAAAAAGTTAGTCTTTATGTGCCTTTGGGTTCATAAGAGGTTATTTACTCACAGCCAGCTGCATAAAACCAAAGAGAACAGATGGCAAGTTCAATTTCTGATTCTTTACGAGTGTAATCATGGTGAATAATATAGATGTACGTCAAAATGTATTTCAATTGGATAATGAGTGGTTGGTGCAGGAGCAAAGAAGCACTGTCATTTCATAAGTGATGTTTGCCCCCAGGGATCCAAGATCATAGTCATCTGAACTGCTCTCTACACCCAGCTGCTTGTTAACCAGCAACCAGCTAATGTTTTAATTGTCCAACAGTAACGAGGTCTGAATTTTGATGTGATTTTCTGATTAGCTCCCTCTCTTTACCTTTGCTTTATTGCAGTCACTCTTTACCCCCTCATATAAGGGTCGATGCTATTTGTCTCTAAAGTCTTGCAGTAGTTTTATTGTCATGCCGTACAAACATAAATCCCCTCCATGATGACAAAAGCTCATTAGGATACTCGCAAGGTTGTATTAAAGTTATCTGGGGTCTTAAAACGCAGACAGACAAAATGTCATCTCTGAGCTCATAATGTTCATGACGCAAAACAATGTCGGACTCGGACCGTATCAGTGCCTTGACCCTTTGGCTTAAACTGCGTCTTGCAAGAGCGCAGTGACACACAGCTTTGCTTGCTTGCATACATTAGGTGTGGCCTTTCAGTCCAGGATTACTGTGGCTTTCCACACTGTGTTTACAGGATTATATCAGATATGTGCACGAGATGAGTGGTTGGTAAGGAAGAGGCAGAGACACCAGAGGTCCTCAAAACAAAGACAGCAGTCATGGAGGGTAGAGGTGATGAAAATCATATTTTTGTAGACCTTCTTAACATGTTTTCCTTCTGTTTGAGGCAAGAGGGGCTAAATAACCCTGTGTGCAGGATTTCATCAACTAATGATATGTCTTATTTGTTGAGTAATATTTTATAACCTGTTTACTATTGGATCACTGTGAGATTTAATATTTTTCATATGTTCAACAAAAAGAAACAGAAACTGCATTAAAACAGGCTTGTTTTATTTTTTTGTTTTACATGTGCAAGACAAAAAAAAGACAAATATGTACATTGATTAAGGTATACAACTTGAATGCAGTTCATGAAGATGGAAAATGCAAACATTTGCACTGGTGACAACTTGTAAACAGTGTTTGGAGAAAAATACACAGATTTTGGTTTTAAAGTTGCTCGTTAGCGTTTCATCTCTAATGCATGCACTTTCAATGCTAAACTTAAGTAAAATAGCTTTTGTTACCTCAAAATAAAAGTTCAAACTATTTGAAGTTGGGTTTTCTGGAAGTTTATGAAAAATTAATTTCTTACCTGTTGTACACAGATGGCTGTAGCATCACTTTGGAGAGTTAGAGTTTATTCATAGTGAATTGACAAGCTAATTGGATCACTGCCATTTTCAAACAACCTTAGTCTTGAATGTTTGATTATTGCTTCTGCAAAGGGCACTTTATGCATCTTTAAATCGCTATCAGTCTTAAATTGCAGCAGCAACACCCGTAGCATTTATGGTGCAGCCTGGAGCAGGAATATCATAATATTTCTGTGTAATGCAAAAGTGATAGTGATGTAATAGTTTAGAAGATAGCAGCTGTGTAAACCATTAAAAACTTGTAATTTTTTTAATTGGCAGCAATCCATCTCAGTCTTTCTCCACTTGGGCTATTTGTTAGCTCATCAATCTAATCAGAACTGAAAACTAAGGTTGTGTAAAAGTCCATTTACAACAGGTAAGATAATACTTGTTCATATCTTCTCCACATAAAATCCAAATGATCCCATAAACAGTTTGTAAAAAAAACTCTTTGAAACAATCAGGGATTCAAATAGTGTATTTTCTTTTTTCTTTTTTCAATAATAATATTCAAACACCATTTATAATTGATTGAGTTAATTAAATTGACTTCACTGTAAGTGAACAGATAAGTGTAAAAGTGCTCATTAGAAAGCTGTACTGTTATTGTAAAAGTGTTTTAATATTGTTCCAATGTGTTCACATTTAACTAGAATTTTACAGGACAATTTTTAAATTACTTTATGCAGTATATTCATTTTTTTACTTAACATAAAAATAAAATGGTGTTTTTGGAAAAAAATTGATATAAAAGTAGAAAAGATATTGAGCATTTAGTAAAAAAGATAATTTATTCATCTGAACTGTACATTTACTGCATGTTGCACAGGCTTAAATATGTCTAAAAAACTGTTTAATTTGTATACGTCAAAAATTATTAAATAAAACATGTTGCTATATATTTTAAATGACAGTAAACTATAACTTTACCAGTGTAAAAAACCTTTTCTCTTGAATGTTTTTAAGAAAATACAGTGGTTTGAAACAGTCACTCTAAAAATGGCTTCTTATATAATACAGATTCTTTAAATGTAAGGATATAAATACTGGCAGTTTATACATTTTACTATTCTGACTTTGAAGACCTTTAAAGTCTAACCTTTTCATATACACACAAATACCTGCCAGTTATTCAGTTTCTCCTCACATATTTCCACCTTCAATCACAAGAAAGGCTCCTATGTGAGTGAAAACACCCAGACAACATTACGACACGCAGAGCTCACTGTTCGGTGCTGTGCTTTCACTCTGACCACAGGTTTTTGTCTGGCAGCTGTGTATTTGGAGGGTTGTGCATTGATCCCAAAGAGGCTCACACGCCTGTCGAATTTGCCCAGGCAGGAAACGTGTCCAGGTGAAACATGGCTTTGCCCCAGGTGTTGATGGCCAGCGTGATGCAAAGAATGCCAATGATGTTCATAACTATTCCTGTCTTAGCCTGGTGGAGAAAAAAGATTACACAGTAAGTTACTTGTCTCTGTACTATTTTTTGATGAGTGCATCTGCTTTATTTCAAACTTTACCATTTGTATTTTTTACACCCATCCTTCTGGAAGACACAGAACCCCTATTGGCATATAGGTGGGGTAATGTTGAAAATGGGATTTGGCCTTAATGAGATGCTATAACCCAAGACTTTTTATCACTTTAAAAGTTTTAAAAGGAGTAGGTGGAGATACTTCTTCCATCTTTGTTTATGTTGATGGTTTTTATAAAAAGGTCAGCACATTAGAGTATTTTTTTAACTACCAGAGACTGTTTATGATTGTCTGTACAGCGGTTTTGCAACTGAGACACAACATTGCATTATGTAAAAATGTTTTTTTGTTGCATTGAATCAAAAATGTAAAATTTACAACTGATTTAATCTCTATATCAGAGATGCCCAAAGTGGGGCCCGCAGGCCAAATTTGGCCCGCCAAGCCATTTGATTTGGCCCACCAGCAGTTGCCGTGGTAACTAGGTTGTAATCTCCAGTTGTTAGATTCGATTTAAACACACATGTAGATTTGCACACATACTCATATTTTATCAATTTATGAAATATCCCATGAACCTTTGCTGCCCAAGCATACATTAAACATGCATGGAGTAAAAAAGTAATAATAATAATAGTAAACAAACAAAACGTGGGCCACCGCAATGGGAACTATCTCAATCACAAAAAATAAAATGACTTTACTTAAAAAGTATTTGCATTTTATGTATTATTTTATTGTATTTAGCCAGCTGCCCTCAGATATATTTTCCTTTTGGCCCTCTTAGTGAAAAACTTTGGGCACCCCTGCTCTATATATATTAAATGAAGTGGTTAAACCTGCTCATTGGCTCACAGGCAACCAGTTGAATAGCCCTGGGGATTTCAACTGTCAAGTTTTCTTTATTAGTTATTGTTTCTTTAGAATGATAACAGAGACATTAATCTACACTAGCACTACGGATATTATTTTTATTAGTTTAATTTTTATAGCTGGATGCTAGGATGCTCTCATTCATAATCTGCATTTTAGCTACTAGACATCACCAAAAACTAAAAATCAGAACTTTAGGACTGCACTTTGTTTTTTCAATCATTTAGCAGCGAGACGCTTCAAATATTTCACTAAATTAAAAACAACCTCTGACTGCAACTGCACATGACAGTGAATGCAGGTTCTAAGTGCATTATAGTGGCAGCAAAATCACAGCAATTTCACACAACATGTTATTTACAGAATAACCTCAACAAACCACTGTTATTCTCACCATGTCAGCAACTTTGAGATATCCATAGGAGAAGACTATGGCATTCGGAGGTGTGGCAACAGGCAGCATGAAGGCAAATGAAGAACTCAGAGTGCAAGGCACCATGACGTAGAGAGGATTGACTCCAATAGACTGAGACTGCAAAAATCACACAGGAGGTTTTAAACGGTCAATGAACACAGTTTTGATCACAAAATCCTCCACTCCCTCATCTGGCTATATTTCTGTGACCGTAATCACAGACTCGTAACTCTGTATGAAATGTGTGCTATTCTGTGAAGTGAAAACTCTCATTAAGTGGGTGTAATTAAGATGTAATTCCTGCTGCTTGCAGCTGAGTCATGACATCTAAAATAGAAAAGCTCTGCATCTGTAGCGATAATAGTAGACTGCAGTGGGTCAGAGAACATTACTGTGTAGAGTTTGCTTCTGAATTACATATCTTGTGGCACACCAACTTAAACAAGTGCACAGTAATTTTTGAGTCCTAAAATAAACAAAGAGTGGACAAAAGTAAGCTTTATATTTAGTGCATTTGAAACTGTAAGCTCCATATTTGATCACCACAATGACAATGCTTTGTCTTGTCAAATAGTTATGGTTTAAATCAAAGATTTACTTGACATGATGACACAAAGACATAAGCCGTAAGACATTAATCCCCCAAACTGTCATCTCCACTTTCACTTTGTTTAATGTCACTGATCAAATAATTCATTCTTGTTCTTTTATGTCCCTGCCTTTGTTTTCATGCATACTAGATCAGATTTGTGCAAAATATCCATCTGATTATCTCTAGACGACAAACCATATTTGACATTCTGTGTAGTGCTCAACAAGTAGGAACAGTAATGACATTCCTTAACAGCAAAGAGACAGGCAATGGGACAAGGCATTGGGCTGAATTGGTGTATTTGGCAGGTTATTAATGGAAGGAGGGGCCCACAGCAGAGAACTAAATAAATTCAGCCTGAATGCCCAACTAGAGGACTTGCCAAACATGAGAAAATAGGCCAGCTCTCACTGGGAACTGTTGGACTTTAACTGAGGAAATCAGTCAACTTGACCTAATGGAAGCCCAACTATCAGGCATGATTTTATGCCACTTTGTTTTTACTTCTACTTTCATTCATCGCCAACATATATTCTATGTGAGCGATCTTACCATTGAGGCTAAGACAGGTAGGAAGAGAGTTGCAGTGGCCACATTACTGGTGCACTCTGTGAAGGTAGCAATCAGTAGACACAAAATGATAGCAATCGCCCAGGGAGGAATGTTCTGCAAAGGAGTCATCTGATCCCCCATCCACTTTGAGAGTCCCGATACCTAAAAACAAAAAGGCATGTACTGAGTTAACATAATAAAACGTAACGCAAGGTATCATAACATAATGCAACATAACCTAAACACAGCTTGACGCAATGTAACGCAACATAATTTTTCATAACGCATTGTAAAATAATACAACTTAACATAATGCAACAAGACAATTTAACGTAATGCTACAAAATGTAATGCAACATAATGCAACGCAAGGTAACAAAACATAATGCAACCCAATATAACATAGTACAATATAATTTAAAGCAACATAATGTAGCTGAACATGATCTGACGTAATGAAACGCGTCATAACAAAACGCAACTTAATATAACATTAAGCAATGCAACGTAACATAACACAGCATACTATAATGCAACGCATTGTAACATAACGTAATATAACAAAGTAATGCAATACAACGTAAGGCAACGTAACTCAACGAAACGCAATGCAACATAACACAATGCAATGTAACGTAAAGCAGTATTTATATATTGTAAAGTCTTGCAGCTTAATGCAACACAACATATTTTAACATGTTGTAACTTAACAGCTTGTAGCTGAACGTAAGAACGTAATATGATGTATTGTAATGTGGTGTTAGGAGATGTAACAGAATGTAGCGTAACATAAGGGAGCAACAACAAATTGGAACACTACATGATATAACATTATGCAACATAATGTGTTAGTTATATTCATGCATAACTTCTTCTTAACACTTACTTCACTTCCCTTAGCAAGAGCAAAGCCTCCTCCAAGAAGTAGCAAAATCCCCCATGGTATCTTCTTGTGGGCTGCTTTCCAGGTTAAGAGACGTGGTGTTGAGCCAGAAGACTGGTGCAGAGCTGCAGGTTTGATAAATTAAATACTATTTGAAAAACATTAAACAGCACAAGTTCTTTAGATGCTTTACCTGTATCAAAACTCTGAGACCTCCGTGAACAGAAACGCGGCGGTTCAGATGGCAGAACAAAGAGAAGAATGGCCACAAAGATCGCCACTGTAGCATCTGTCACATACCTTTCAGAGATAAGAGTACAAAGTCTGGTATAAGTCTATTATGTTTTATTGTATAAACTAGTTTTTAGAAAAGAAAGGTATGTGTACAAACTCTGCTTCGGAGTTAAAGATGTTTGTGGCCCAGCCGCTGGCAAAACCTGGATCTCTTGTGAACCACAAAAGAACCAGCAAAATGAAGAGACCCAGGACACTTATTTCTCCAAAAGACATGGATCCAAGCAGACGATGTTGTTCCCTGATCACATTGTAGGCAGCAATCTCCTTTTCTGTCTTTACAGTCCCACAACCCCATGTCTTCCTAAAGCTAAAGGAATCACAAAGGAATCAAGAATGATCTATGTTACCTCCACATCCAATTGTAACATTGACACAATTAAAAATAAAATCCTATATGTTGAATAAGGTTTTTTAAACTATAATAAGTTTTAAGCCATCATCAAACTCACTTGAATCCCATGAAGACAAACTGCAGCCAAAGCCAGGCCACTGTGAGCATAAGGATCATGTTTGGGAAGGCAAAGCCAAACCAGGAGGCAAAGTTAATCACATCCCCATTTTCAGGAAACAATCTAATGGAAACAACAAGAACAACTTTAACACAATTCTAAATATTGGAGCACTACTCCTGAATGAGAAGGACACACTTACTGATTCATCCCACCCTGGAGCACCAAATTGGGACCAGTTCCCGTGAGCGTGGCGGTGCCTCCGATGCTGGCAGCGTAACAAATACACAAGGTCATCCCTTTACACATTTTGAGCCTTTCTGCTGCCTCTTTATGTCTGGCAATTTCTACCGAAGCATCTAAAAAGGTCACCACCACTGGGCCTGTAAACAAAGAGTGCTATTAGAAATGGTCTGGTGCTGCACATTTTCTGCAACAGGTTTTTGTGTGACTGGGGCTTCAGACAGTAAAGAGCTCACCGTGCCCTTCATTTTCTTTTTCTGACTGTGTGTGTTTGCTGTCAGCATCTGATGTTTGGACGTGTTCTTCTGAGCTGAGGATCTGAGGCACTTCTTTTTCACTGTTGTTGAGCTGATCCATCACAGCTTGGACAATGGGCACCATCATAGCTGTTGTAGCTGTGTTACTGATCCACATGGACAGGAATGCAGTGACACCCATGAAACCCAGCATCAAGCTGTCAGCAGCCATGAAAAACAATAGATAAAGGAAAGTGGCCTCAGGATCAGACTATGACTGGTTTATCAGCGAGCAACAAAAGGAGACAAACACTTTTATGATCTTATGAAAACCTTGAACACCTCGTGCTTATCTTCAGCGGGCTCAGTCTTTAGATAACTACATGTGATAGCTGGAGTATATTCAAACTACTCACAGTGCTGGACGGACACCAACAAAAAGCAGCACCCGTAAAGCTATGCGTTTGTGTAGATTCCAGTGCTCTACAGCCACAGCGACCATCAGTCCTCCCAAAAATAATAAATTTGTGTCCTTTAAATACTGCATACCCACCTGAAACAGCAAGAGCACCGGGGTTATTTCTTATTGGAGGGGAAACTAAAATAAAAGTCATACTCCAGTGTTGGTTTCACTTACGTCTTTGGATGGCATTATGCCAAAAAGTGGGAAAAGGACGGCTGGGAGAAGAGCTGTCACACCCAGCGGCAGGACTTCTGTGCACCAGTACAGCGCCATAAGGATAATCACATAGGCACATTCTGCTTCCTGTTCAGGAAGCAAAGCACACATGTACAATATAAATGTCCTCTAATAAAAGTTCCAGTAAATAGTTAAGATCTTTATCATCTCATTATATTATGTATTATATAAAGGTTCAAAGACTAAAGATAAGTATTGTTTTTTTTTTTCACACTCATTGTCTGCAGCTCACATCTGAGCAGAAACATCATCTAAACTGACCATCTTCTGCTGATGAAGGCAAAGCAGCAAGAATGTTTTTTTTTACCTAATGTGTCTTTAACACAGAGATGTCTACAACTCAGTCAAATGTACAGATGTTGAGCTAAATCTGGTGTGGTAGTAGCTGAACGTCATCCTCAGCAGATCTCGTGAGATTGCACAAAAAGTCATTTAATTGCAAGGTTGGACCCAAAACTATTTGAACTCCTTTTTTTTCTCAGCACAAGACAAATTTAATTTTTAACTCAGGAATGAAAGCTAGCAGGTAAATGCTATAAAACATGTTTATTTGTTTTTGAAACCTTTGTAATAGATAAGAGATTTGCTCCACTGCTTATAGACTGATGATTGTCTTCATGTTGAACAGGCATCCCTCTAATCTGTGGTTTTGTCTCCTATCACAACATGCCCCGCAGCCTGCATGTCTCTGTCATTTACATGTGGAGGTAACAATGTGGACAGAACCCTCTGAATGTACGGTTCCCACGCTGGACTTATACTTTATGTTAACAAAAAGGAGTGAAACTAACAGGACTGGACAACACGGACAGTTCTCTCATGCGTTGCGCTCCGAGTGCTCTGCGCCTGCTGGACCTGGTGCCAACAGGTGCAAAGGAGAACAAGTCAGCTCAGGGTGCAATTTTTAAACATACGGCTTGTTAATATTGTGCAGAAATAAGTCCATTAAGTATAAAACTGCAAGCACAGACATGAAAAGGATTTAGATATGTTCAATTTGAGAAACTCCAAATGAATATGTCAATACTCTTACTTCAGCTTTTAGTCTTTCTTTTAAGATCAGTGTACATACCGGCGTCCCGATCACTAAAGGCAGAGGGAGAAGGATGCATGGAGTCAAGAAGAGGATGAGCTCATTCTTTATAGAGCGGAGATGTCGGAGGAATCCCATCCTGAAGGGAAAATACGCCTCAGCACAGTGGGTCGCGCTTTTGAGGCTCAAAGGAGAAGAGGGGGAGGAGGAGGGGGGGAGGAGAGTCCCACAGCAAATAAAGGAGAGAAAGAGGCAGTCGAATCACAATGAGGAGGGAGAAAATGGGATGGGTGCAGACTCCAAAACAGAAAAAACTGACCGATTCAGAAGAAAAAGTTGCTTAACACATTTTTTATTTAATCTTCTTGTCACATGAATCAAATTTCTTGCTCCCATTCAGTTAAAATTGATCGAACTGCTGATTCTACCACAGGTGCTCCAACATCTTTTATCAGTTTACTCAGGGTGATAAGGCTAACAGCTCTTTCATAATCATGTTCAGTGGATATATCACTTAGTAAACTATGTTACAGTTATCATGTGAAGCCAGTTGTAGTTGTTAACCGGCTTTTGTTGTGACTGATCCTTTATTTTTTGTCATTTCTGATGTTTAAAAAGGCATTTTACTTAAGTTTTAATCACACAGTTTGCAACATGTAAAGAATCTATGAAACAGTAATAGGTTTTGATAATTACATGCAAATTTATACATTTTTGCACAAAAACAAAAATTGAAAGAACACGTTCTCATAGAGACAAATTAAGTTTATTTGTATGTTGTCATATCATATCATATATCATATATCATATCATATCTAAACTGTAGTAAAACTGGGTTTAGTTCTGCTAAAGCAAAAAGTATGACAGTAAACATTGTGTTGCTAAAACAAGACTAACACAATCCTCAATCTGCTACCTGCTTCCTCGTAGCTACTTATTTAAGCCTGGCTTCCTCAAATGAAATCCAGTAAATTTTGGTCACGTCTTTTTGTGCCAGTACTTTATAAAATGTCAACATAGTAGTAATGCCAATTCTCTTTAGCTTTATTTAGATGCTGCAGCACTCAGAGTTTTGCATTTATAATTTAAGTTTATTTATGAACATCTGGATCAAAGCGCTTTACTCACAAATCAGCGGAAAGTGTATCAAACGTTTATTTGTCTTTGTTTGACCATAATAAGAAACTAAAACTTGTCTGTAGCAACTGGGTAACACTTCCACAGAAATTGAAGTTCACATCTCATAATTTAAAGATTGTTTTTCTCTTGTTTTGTTACAAATGCCCAGTTTATTAAATGCAATTGACAGAAATTCATTTGTTGCACTAGTATTTGGTTTTGAGGAAAAGTGTGGTTGTCCTTTTGGTTTCTAACTTGACTGGGCATTTTTGTAATCTTCAAAGTGCTGAAATTAAAAAGAACAAGATGTACTAAACCAAAGAATGTAATGTTCTTCAGCCACATCTTTTCTGTGAGAAATGCTGATTGTAGCTTTATTGGCAGTTACATTTGGACGAGAGAAGCTTTTCATTTGTGTTTCTGTAAACACAGGTTTCCAACCCAGTGTGGTCATGCATACAGAATAATTCTGACCACTTTCAAAGATAAAGGAGCCACATGTCATCATGTGGAAAGTCTTACTATCTAAAATGTTATTTAAAATAAGATATAATTTTGCTTTTGAATTGTATTGATCAGTATAGTCCATTATTATTTTTAAAATTAGCTTCCTAATTTCAATGTATCCAATTTATTTATTTATTTATTTATTTATTTATTTATTCACTTTTTACAATTTAAACTATAGTAAGTGTTCACCACATTCATTTAGAATCTGCACATTTTCATTAAAAACCTATCACAGAGTGATCATGGCAGCTATATAGACTTCCAACAAGAAAATCCCTTAGAACATTAATCTTCACATGTAGAATATAAATTCATGGAACATTTTTTTGAAGTTATGAAGTTATTAGTAAACAATTAGGGGGTTTTGAATTTATGTAAACTATTTAAATAACATCAAATCACAAGGGGAACCTGTAAAAACACTGCGTAGCATAGTCAAAATAGGCTTGCTTGTGAATTTACATACATACTTGAATAACCGCTTGAACCCGTAGTTCTATGTAACCTATTTGTGAATTAACATGGAGGTATAGAACTATTATTATTTAATATTATCATTTAAGTCTACACTATGTTGTTAACTATGTGAATTTATGAAAATACTGCCATCTTGTGGAGATAACTTGTCCAGCAACCAATTTAAAAAGTTTGTTTGGGGCAGTGGCACCTCCAGAAATTTATATTTTCTTTAAAAAAATGAAACATCAGGCAGGTAAGTTTAGCATATATGTCTTTACTACAGTCACTATGTTACACTTCAAATGCAATATTAATGAAAAACCGGTGCAAAATCTACGAATACTCTTCAGCATGCTTTAGTGTCAGTGCCAAATTTATTCACACAAATAAACAAAGTTAATGGAAGTGCTTTTATAGTTTAGCCCAACAAGGCAAATATATAAAATATGGAAAGACAAAACAATTTATTGTGAAAAACTTTAATTAATATACAACTGATAGTTTACAAAAATAAGAGATTATACTGCACTAAGATGGCAATATTGCTATCTTACTATTTACTTAATAATTTGCCTTCAAATTTTATTCTGTATATCCTATAGGTATTACAGTAGTACTATATTTCGTCTTTATGAAGCAATCGCGACCCTTCTGCTGTTTTTGTGAATGACATTGAGGAAGTGATCCTTTCTCGGTCGAGCTTCAGGGCAACAGCTGGGATCACATGAGCTGGGCTGGTGGCGCTGTTGTGTCACGTGAGGCGTACCTTGTAAAACATGGCTCCAAGAAGTAGCTCTCAACAACACACAATCGACTGACTGTCGTCTGCCTGCTAAAGGGCATCCGTAGACACCAGAAAATGGAGCTAAGTCCGCAGCACGTCTCAGTTTCATGAAGTGATGAAAGTGATCATGCATGAAACGCGGGGTTCGCCGTTAGCTTAATGCTAACTAGCTGCTACAAGTGGTGAGAGGTGAGCTCTGCTTTAAAAAAGAGCGTGTTTGTTGTTTTGTTATTACAGAGAGGTTACACTTAGCCAACTGTGACTATAATGTGTCTAACTAATTGAAGAGTGCTTTTAAAAATCTACTTTAGGATTTGCAACGTTAGCCTCTTGGTTAAGCTAAGTGTTGGCTAGTAGCGTCACTTCCCTAAAGATCGCCTTCAAACTTACTAAACACTTGCTTTTGTTGCTCTGTTTAAAAATATTTAGGACTTTCACACATTTTATAAACATATAGCAAATCTGCGTGACGTTTGCAGTATTTTCATTTTGATTTAAACCAGCCATAATGCTAAATTAATTGAATATTTAAGTGGCTCAGATACAAACGGTGGTGGTTTGATTGTGCAAAAGCACATTTTCAATCACCAGAGAAACTTCTGTTGAGTTTTTATTCTGATGAAAAAGCCTGTGTTGATTGTGATAAATCATTACAGTCATGTGATAAACTCACACTTCTGGAGTTTTAGCCATGTCAATTCACTGACATCACTCCTTAATTATTACAGCAACTTAATCTAATGTCTAATGTTCATTACAAATTTATACAACAATATTATTTAAGTCATTGCTTATTTTTTGTTCTTTATATTTTTTTGTTATCTCTACAGAAGCTCAAGTAAAAGAGGAAATTATCTCATCTCTTGATGACTATCTTCATGGTTTCTTTAACCTTATGCCCACTGGGGTGGCATTGATGTGAAAGTAGCTGAGAAGTGTCCAACTCTAAACAAGCATTTAAAGACTAACAATGGATTGGTTGATGCAAGCCGTTGAGAAAGACTTGGGACTGGACCGACGGCAGTTATGTTCTGGGCCTCGTTCTCAAGAGGTTGTAGCCCTCGTTCCTTTGCGTTGGGTGAGTGGCCTCAGGGAGAAGAGGATCATACGCTGTGCTCGCTTTGAAAGCATCAGTGCAGCAGAAATATGCACATACCTGCAGTCTTCCCAAGCAAAGCTGCCTCCTGGCTGGACGAAAGTTTGCATTCAGGGTCTGAGAAAAAGCAAGTTGAGTTACAGACTCATCCGAGACTCCTGCCACCACCAAACGGAAATGCAATCACAGGATTCATATGTCAAAACGATGCAATGTGTGTCACAGCATAATGTCAGGTACTGTGCAAAGTTTAAAACTCTGTAAGGAATCTGTCCTTATAAGTAATACTAGTGTTATGTCAAAAGTAAAATTATTTATTTTAAAGATGATTCTCTAAATAACTTAAGCTCTTAAGAACATTGGTGTTTTGTTAATAACTCACCTAAATTAAATTTCAAAGATAACTAATAATCACCAAATTAGCTTTCTTCAAAACGAGTGGGATTTATTTAAAAAAATTCATTTGTTTTTTGCATGTAAATGAGAGAGACGCATATATTTTCACAGGTTTTTAACCCAAAGGCTCTTATTTTTGTTTAGTGAAATAAAGTTTTGTTGTATGGAAATGAGGTCAAAATATTATAGTAAAATCAATGCATTGATTGAGGTAATGAAAAAAACGAGATAGTTTTACATTGACTTTCTCTTTTTTTCCCTTTTTTTCAGGAATTTGTGGCGGGAAGCTCATTACAGACTTGTGCAAACATATACAGGACCCAGTGAGCAGATGCATATTGCAGCTGTACATGCAGTACGTCATGCCTTAGAGAAGCTTTTTAATCTAACCTTCATCTCACCTGACAAAGTGTCACCATCTGTCTCTCCAGCCAGAGAGAAAGACAAAGACAACTTCTTGCCATCCAATTCTTCTTATTTTTCCAAATCCCAGTCAGACATTCTGTGTCCTAATGTCCTGCCAGCAGAATGTCTGCTGGAGACAGCAGAAATGTTGTACGTGATTCTGCCCTATACTCAGTATTCACTTCACGACATTGTGTCCTTCAGCCCAGCCAAGCTTGCTAACAGCCATGCCAAAGTGTTGTTCATCATCTACCAGGTACTAATCGCTCTGCAGGCATGTCATGCAGCAGGGCTGTCTTGTGGAGAACTATCTCTTCAGGATATAGCTGTAGATGAGCAGCTCTGCAGCCACCTCAAACTCAACCTTGCTCATTATGAGGCCCTGTGTGCAGAAAAGGAGGAAGTTGGGGATGTTTGTGCAAGACTAGAGCCAAAAAGTGCCCTGCCAAAAGAAATAAAATGTGTGAGCCAAGAGAACGATAGACTCTGCAAAGATTGCTTTGATGAGCTAAAGACGTTGGTGCTGGACTGGGTCCATGGACGAGTCAGTAACTTCCATTATTTGATGGAACTGAACAGATTAGCAGGACGGCGAGAAGGAGACCCTAACTATCACCCAGTCTTGCCATGGGTTGTGGATTTTACTGTGCCGTTCGGAAAATTCAGAGACCTCAGGAGGTCAAAGTTCAGGCTTAATAAGGGGGACAAGCAGCTGGACTTTACATATGAGATGACTAAAGAGGCTTTAGCGGTTGCAGGAGGAAATGGGTTGGGTGTTGGTGGAGACCTCTGTGTTATAGGGTCTGGAGGTGCTGGACAGCCTGAGCACCTTCATGTACCTCATCACATATCTGATGTGCTGTCAGACATTACCTATTATGTCTATAAAGCCAGACAGACACCCAAATCAGTGTTGTGTAGTCATGTCAGATCCCAATGGGAGCCCAATGAGTACCCAGCCACAATGGAGCGCATGCAGAGCTGGACTCCTGATGAGTGCATTCCAGAGTTCTACACAGATCCTTCTATTTTCCATTCAATCCATCCAGACATGCCTGACCTGGATGTGCCTTCTTGGTGCAAGTCCTGTGAGGAGTTCATTGAGGTCCATCTGCGCCTTCTGGAGAGCAGAGAAGTGTCTCAGCATTTACATCATTGGATAGACCTCACATTTGGCTATAAGCTGTCTGGGAAAGAGGCTATTAAGGCCAAGAATGTGTGTCTCCACCTAGTGGACAATCACACCAACCTGACATCCTATGGTGTAGTTCAGTTGTTTGACCAGCCCCACCCACCACGCTTATCTTCATCTCAGTATGCCCCACCAGAACCTCCCTTTCTTGGTCTTGCTACTCTCAATGTGCCTTCTCTACACATTCCTCCAGTTAACACAGTGGCTGACACTGTGGATGGAATGGTGCCGGAGTCCAAAGGGTGTGAGTCCAGCAACTGGACCATGGTGGATAGAGATGAAGAGCTTGAACAAGGTACAGAGGCTCTAGACTCATTAGCATCTTCTGGCTCATTGACGTCTGTGTCTTGCTCTGTCCCACTGCCGTCCACCAGTGCAGGTGGAGGAAAGATAGGTGGAGAGCACACACCACTGGTTGGTTCTCAGTCCCCAGGTTCATTCCCTGGGGATTTCACAAGTGGCATAGGTCCTGGTTTACGTAGTGCAGTGCTACAAAGAGGCGGGCCAGTGAACAAAAAACAAGTAGAAAATGTCTCAAGCACTAATGTGGAAGAAATAAAGATCATTCTTCCTGAGGGTTTTAGTCCATTGCAACCTTTAGAAGAACTGGAGAAACTAAACAATTTTTTGGTAAAGAGTCTTCATGCTGAAGTACAGCATCCTGCAACATCTACTGACTCCTTGACAAAGGACCCTATATTCGACTCTCCACCATCTCTTACACATCTTTATCAAAGAGACATGCAAGCTCTCGGTGTTCTAATTGCTGAGATATTTTATTCTGCCAAACTGAGAGGACTAAAACCAGAAACTTCCCTCAGAAAGCGTTTCCAAGCTGTCATGAAGTTATGCTCTTCAAACCTCCGTGACGTGCCACTGTCTCTGCACCACGCTCTTCAGACATTATTGCTAATAGAGAAGCACTCTGGAGTAGCTCACAGAAAAGTCCAAGACTGCCCAGATCCACTTCTTTTCAAATATGACCCCATCTGCGATGGTCTTCCCCCTCCAAACCCTCACCAGTTACTTAACTCCATTATCACTCCTTTCCCTTTTCCTACTTATTTTGCTGCACTACATACTTTTATCTTCTCCTACCATTCCAAGATGGGCACTGTGTGGAGCCCTCAAGGAAGAGACATTGTCTTTCACCTGTGGCAGCAGCTTGAAGCACTGTTGCGCAGTAAAATCACTCTAGAGGGTCTTGAGATTCTCCTACCTTTTATTCTGACCCTCATGCTTGAGGAGTCCACTGCTGTCTATGCAGCTTGGTACCTGTTTGAACCCATCTCCAGAGTGCTGGGTCCCAGAAACGCAAATAAGTACCTACTAAAACCCCTGATCAATGTTTATGAAAACCCTCACTGCCTCAGAGGACGTTTCTATCTCTACACTGACTGTTTCATTCTTCAGCTGATAATGAGGCTTGGCCTGGAGGCCTTTCTCTCAAACTTACTTCCTCATGTGCTGCAGGTCATGACTGGCTTTGAAAGCTGCATCTCAGGCAGTGGGGGTGAAACGTACAAAGGGCTGAGGACAGGCATGTGCAGTCTTGGAGAGGAGGAGGATGAAGATTTTCAGTGTGGCAAGGTACAGTCATCATCTGGGTCTGTAGCTGGCAGTATGGGGGGTAGCAGTGGGGTCGGCGGAGGGGTTGGACTGGTTGGAGACACCGGGATGGTTGACTACTCCTCTGGTATTAGTCTCAGTGACCAAGTATTTCTTTCCGAGGCAGAGGACTTTCAGAATGAGTTCTATGTGAACAGTGAAGCAGGAGTGGCTCCTGGGAAGCAGCACTGCCAGAACTCGACATCCAAAGATCAGGATCATGAATCTTTTAGTGTGGGAAAACTAAGTGACAAAAGCAGCACAAGTGAACTCTCCCTGGGTGACGACTCTGTGCGAGATCGAGCCAGTCTGCAATCAGCTGACAGCAGCCAGGACTTGAAGCATGCCAGTGAGGGAGAGGAAGGAGGAGAGATGGAGGAAGAAGAGGTAATTAATTACTGTAAAGAGGGGCCAGATCACCCAGCTGCCCTCAATGGTGAGTTCACGGATTCAGGAGCCACAGTTGCAACTCTAGAAGGTGAGATATTGAATGAGTTGGCGCTTGAAGAGACTGAGAAAGTAACTGTAGAAGGACAAGAGGAAGAGGATTGTCGTGATCCATCAGAGGAATCTGAGGAAAAAGAGCAAAAGATTCTTTTAGGTAGTTAGATAACCTATTGTAAGTTATTTGTTTATTTATTTTATTGGTTGTAACATTTTAATTGTTTTTTCATTCACAGATACAGTTTGCAAAACTGTTCGCTGGCTCTCAGCAAAACTTGGACCAACAGTGACATCTCGATATGTAGCTAGAAATTTGCTGCGGTTGCTCACAAACTGTTACATTGGTGTGTTAAATTCAAACATTCTGTTAACTTTGTAACTATGTTTACTCTTTTACACTATTCTTCACACATTTCATGTTATCTTCCTGTAGGACCTGAAAATCACCAGTTTGTGGCCTCTCCATCAGAGGAGAGCCACCTGGAGAGTATGGGAATGGGCAGTGTCTATGAGAAGAAACCAGTGGTTGGTGATCAAACAGCAGGACCTGTTCTGGACTGTCTCATCTACATAGCTCAACTTTACGGAGAGCCTGTGCTCACCTACCAGTACCTGCCTTATATAGGATATTTGGTAAGATGAGACATGGACAACAAATACACTTTCATAGTTGTATCAAAGAGCTTTTTCATAGAAAATTAATGTTTGTGGTAAATTATGTTTTAAGTAGGGTTGGGGAAAAAATGGCAATTAATATTTGCCACTTTGCAATTACTGCAATTTTTGCCACGTGATGACATAATTTTGTGTGCGTCGTACTATCACTGTCAGGTGTCTATGTGAGCCCAATGGCAGAAAGCAGCGCAGAGCAACTAATGCTAACCCTATAAACTTGTTTAATGACCAGTAACACCAACATAAACCAGAATATGAAGAAAGTATGAAAATGCGGACCAAGGCCGCATCATTGGCTACTTGAAAGTGCAATAGTCATCTATTAAATGTCACGGTAATCGTTATTGGCTAAATGCTACACTTAATCGTAATTGTTTTTTTATTTCCAATCCTATTTTAAAGGTTATGGTCATTTTAAATATTGCCAAAATGAGCTACTAATTTACAAATGAACATATTTTTCAGGTGTCGCCACCATCTTCACAGCGTCTAAACACACGTAAAGAAGCAAGTCTTCTTGGCGCTGTTGCTCTCACACAGAAGATCATTGTCTTTCTCTCAGATACCACTCTGATGGATATGCTGATGAAGCTCAATCAAGATATTCTCCTTCCACTTTTAGATCTTCTCACCACCCCACGAATGGGGTACGTAACACAAACCTACACACTATGTTACGTTAGATCAGTCAGTAATCGGATTTATTTTCTCTGTTGTGTTGTGTAGGTTTCCCAGTGGGGTGCAAACACGTACAGCTGTCTGTCTCAAAACATTGAGCCTAATGGCTCTCATCTGTCTACGCATCGGACGAGAGATGGTGCAACAGCACATGGCTGACACACTGCGTCGTTTTTTTGCTGTTTTCTCTCTGCTGCAATCTCTGCAGTCTCAGGTATGCTTGCATCTTGACACTCGAGAAAACATGCACAGACTTCTAGCTCAAACCTTCTGTTTAAATCTGCTAAACTAAATCCCTACATTTGATCAAGAAGATTGAACCAAGGTTCAGTTCTCACTGAGTATGCACAGACCATACACAAGCAGCTGTCATACTGAATGTATTTCTTGACCACTTTCAACAAGCAAAGCTGTCACAAAAATGACAGATATAAATGTAAAATTAGGAAACTTACAATTTAACAACTGTGACAGATTTAGAGAACAAAAAAATTATTTATATATATATTTTTTTCTTGTTGGATAAGATAAATTCAAAGTTTAGCCATCCAGCTGCACGTATGTCTGGAACATGCTCATGAATTAAATTAAAAATGTTCACTTTTTTTTTCATTCTGTAGCTGAATGATGCCCCCCAGAGAGTTGTGGGAGAGGTAACAGTGGTGGATGTTTGTACGCCTGAAGAGTTGAATGTAACATATGAGATGGGGGTCTTGGAAGAGTTGCAGACAGTATTTAATCCTGAGATGGCTCATGCCTCCTATATCCCATTCTACTGCCTTATAGGTAGGAGTAACACATTATCATACACAATGCCTGCTTTTTGACAGGAAATGTATGCATGTATTTTTTTGTCTCACAGTAAAAATCAATGTTCTGTTGTGATATTTATAGGTGACACAGCTATACGGAAATTGGTTCCAAATCATGAACTGGTCTGGCATTTGGCCCAATCCTACCATCAGAGTGTGAGTCAGGGGGGCATAGAGACAAACCGCACTTCAACATCCAGGTTGGAGTCTCTTTCATCCTCTGGTTTTGACAGAAAGGCAGTTTGTAGCCCATTTCCTGCCCCTTTAAGTAACTCCACATCGCAGGGAGACTCCCTCCCCGAGTCGGGCACATTTGGAAGCCACCTGGTCGGAAACCGCATCCAAGTGTCTCGTGACACCGAGTATGGAGGCAATGCCAACCCTGGTTTGGCCAGCTCTTGGGGACGGTCCAGTCATACAACCCCCATCGCCACTACAGCCTCCACCTTTGCTACTTCTTCAACAGGTGCATCTTCTTTCTCCTCCTGGATAACAGGCCCCTCCCCAGAGGACAGTGCCCTGAAGCAAGAGCTCCCTCGCAGCAGCCGCTCCCTGCAGGGAAACTGGTTGGCCTACTGGCAGTATGAGATCGGTCTTAATCAACAAGATTCACATTTCCACTTTCACCAGATCAGATTGCAGAGCTTCTTGGGTCATTCAGGCACTATAAAGTGTTTGGCACCGCTGGCAGGAGAGGATTACTTTCTTTCTGGGAGTAAAGACAAGACTGTGAAGCTTTGGCCTCTTTATAATCATGGTGATGGGACACAGGAGGTGGAGCCCAGGCTGACTTACAGCGACCATAGAAAGTCAGTCTTCTACGTTGGACAACTAGAGGCCTCTCATGAAATTGTTAGCTGTGACGGTGTTGTCCATGTGTGGGACCAATATACAGGTGCAACAGAATAACTATAACACATTTCTGCTCATGTTTTAATGTTCTAGTTTTGCTTGCATATTTTCCCATATAATTACACTTTTTTTATTGTCTCAAGGCAAACAGATTCGCTTTCATGAAGCTGTTGATGGTAGGTATCCAATTACAGCCATCACCACCATGCCAGCTCCTCACTGTAGCGTTGTGTTTGGCAGTGCAGATTCTATTCTTCGCTTCATTGATCCTCGAAAACCTGGATTGCAGGTATCGTTTTCACTTAGAAGGCTCATTCTCCCGGGACATGAGCCGTTTAACACCCACCAGTCATTAATCATTACCGTGTCTTCGAAAGAGAAGCACTTTTTACACTTCAACAGGAATAAGTCATTTCAGCCTTGAAAATAACAAATCTTTCCCCCGTGTCTCCAGCATGAATTTCGTCTGGCATACAGCAACGTTAGCGCCGGGCTCATCCGCTACCTGGCAGTAAGTCCCTCAGGACGCACAGTGGCTGCAGGTTTTTCATCTGGATTCATTGTTCTGCTAGACGCACGCACAGGACTTGTACTTAAGGGCTGGCCAGCTCATGAGGGAGATATCCTCCAAATGAAGGTAAAGTGTGTTTATAGGTATACAGATTCACTTTCTTACACCTCCATATGTCATACTCAGGACAACAAAGAAAAGCTGAGAAAAACTGGAATAGTTTTATTTTTTTATTTTAGTAACCAACTATTCAAATACAATATATACTTAGCACAAAATGTAAGGAAATTTGTGTTTGGCAGATTATTTCTTGTAACAATGGTGCTGGGCAATAAATCTTATGACTGGCACCTGGTTGGCAGCACCTGGGGGGGGGGTACCAGAAGCTCACAACTTGTGTCAATAACAACAGCAAAATAAACTGCCATTGGCAGAGAAGATTTTTCATGTGCGCAATCCAAATACACAGCTCTACTGCTCATCTCACAAATGCATGTTCCTTACAAATGTGGCACCATTTAAAAGGTAAATTTCCAACGGTATAAGATTTATTGCCAAGAAGCATTGTCACAACAAAGAACTCTATACAGATTCATTAAAAGTCTGTAATTTTTTTTTATAAACATGTTGATCATGTGTTAGCCAACACCAACTTCAACCCTTGCTTCACCAAGTGGATTTAGTAAGATTGTGTTTCACAACATGGGTCAAATGCGTGGGAGTCTTAACTGCTGCACTAAAAAAGACATGAGCTGGGGGGAGACCTGGAGCATTTGTTAAAACTGCTTTTATTAAGTCAGAATTTATACTCTGGTATCATTTTGTTGGAAAATAGAAGAACTGGTTTCTTACACTGATTTATTTAATAGTGTGAAGCATAATAATTGTTAAATCAGCAACAACAAGAAACCCGCAGTAAATTATTTTGCCATAAAAATTGACTACTTTATTTTTTTTTTTAGTTCAGTTCAAAGCTTGTGAGCAGAGAAATAGAAGGGTGCTAGAACACTTACTATTGTTTGTTGCTAATTTGTTAGCTTAAAAAAAAACAACCAATTAAATGTATGGTGTACAAACACAGAATCAGCCTTTTTAGTAAACCATGGAAACTTTGGGATGATTACAGGCCGTCCTTGGCTCATTAGCCAGATTGAAATATTAACTCTTTCTCTTGGATCAATCCACGTTAGATACTTTACATAACAAACCTAAAATCTTTTTTGAGTTGTTGGTTATTGCTGTTTTAATAAACTTTAAAATAAACACACCAGTGCTGATTCCAGCTGTTTATTATTCAGCTTGTCATTCAATACCATGTGTTTTGATTTTATTATTTTGATTTCCCTCAGTGTGATGTGTAGGAGGTGATGAAAGTTGTACCCAGTGAGTCAGCTGTCAACAGAACACAAACTTTATTTAACCCCAGATTAGGTCAAGGATTGTATCTCTAGTTTTGAAGGCACAAGTTTAGGCAAATATGGACATGAGTTACTCATTAGCCTTTTTAAAAAGACAATTACAAACTATAAAATTAATACAAGTTGTTGGATGATAACTAATCTAGTTGTCCTAAGAAAATGCATGTCTTTAATATTTTATAAGCTGTGCACAATATGTCAGTTTTATAAAGGAATAAGCTTCAATGTCTTGAATTTGGCTATTCAGCCATTTTGTTTTAGATATTTATAAACATTTTTTGCATTCAGTCACAACTTGGAAAAAACATTATTACACATTAACTTGGTCAATACTTTGCTAGTGTGAAACAATAACGATGTTTGATTTTTTTAGGCTGCAGAGGGAAACCTGGTGATTAGCTCCTCCACTGACTACACACTGACGGTGTGGAAGGACCTTGAAAACAAGCCTCTTCGCCAGTACAAGTCACAGTCGGATCACATCCATGCCTTTGACCTTTACGGTTCGCAGATTGTAACTGGAACGGTAGCTAACAAGATCGGGGTGTATTCCATGGCCGACATTTCCCTGAGCCCTGTTAGCAGCACAAAGCTGAGCTCGGAGAACTTCCGCGGCACCCTGACCAGCCTTGCAGTCCTGCCCACTAAGCGGCTCTTGCTTCTGGGCTCTGAGAATGGCGCCATCAGGTTATTAGCTTAAAACGGTAGCTCCTAGTCACACTAAACTTTCCGTAACCCCCTTTCTGCTGACATTTATTGTTTTTTTTTCCCCCCACAAAGACACAGATGTCAGCTGGACTGGATGGGCAGAATGTCAGTTGGTTCATTTTATTTTATTTGTTACAAAGTTGCAGCATTGTAGAAACTTTGTCCGCAAAATCATGCCAGTGTGGCTGCTTGCACTGTACTTTATGGATAAGAAATGTGTCCCACTCTATAGACACTTATCATTCACTCTGTCATTAAATTCCTACACATTTAGATGTACAGCATCAATAGGAAGCTCTAATTTTGACAGGGTAATCATTGTTTTGCCTAGGTCAGCCATTCCGATCAAAAGTACAAATTTAAGAACATTCTCAGGAAGGTCTTATGTAGTTTACACTTTTCCAAATAGTTGCTGAATAAAACCAAAAAACACTTTGAACTCACCTTCCATTTCCCTTCGAAATGATTACATGTAAATTCAATTGCACTGATAAACTATGCAGTATTTGTAGATTAGAACATTTCTGTTACTGTTACTCCTTGTCGAATTGTTTCAAAGCAGTTTGTGTATGCGTCATGAACAAATAAACGTACACTTGCTGTGTCGGCGTACCTACTCAAAGCAGATGCTCGAACAAAAAGAACAAACGCACCACCTTTAATCTACTGCACAAAGATGGTCTGTTGTAACAGAGTCTCACTCAGATTTTAAATACTGAATGTTTTTATTCTGCAAATAAATTCCTTGAAATGTTTTCAGGATTTAAAAAAAGAAAATCATGTTTATGCATTCTTGATTTAGACCTGCAGCAACATTAAAGTGGTCGAGTTTCACATCAGTTTTTTTTTTTTTTCTCTCATGTTCTGCATAAAACACAACCAGTCAACGCCAAGAAAAACATTTTGTATATTAACCTTTATATGTAACTGTTTAGGAGTATAAAGAAAAAATGTCTATATATAAAAAAATATATCAGTACATGTTGTCTAACTTCTTTTTGTGTTATCGAACAGCAAAAAGCTTTGTTTCTTTAACCTATTCCAGTTTTTAAACCTTAGTAGCATCAAACAGCTGACGCTCTGCTCTGTATATGTTAGAGCTGTCCTGTTGTAACGCAGACTTTATCTACTTTTCTAATTATTTGCCTAAAGTTCAAACTGCTTTTTATAAAGAAAATCATGCCAATGTGGCTGCTCTTTTTCTTTCTATTAGTAATCCTGAAGCGGAAATAAAAAAATGTCAAACATTTTAAGTGAAGTCAATAAAAACATTAATTTATTAACTTGTTTAATAAAATTGGCTTCTATCTTTTCTGTGTTGCAGACTTTTTTTGTGTGACTCATCCTGACTCACAGCCTTGTCTTCCAGTCTTGATTGAATCATTTGTGCACAGATTGTACAAAGTCCCGTTTGTGTTTGCAGACCCCAGTCATGTGATTTACCAGATTTTATTTTTGCCTAAAGAAAACGAATTACAAAATTATTTTTTTAAGCTTTTAATATATTTCTTGCTTCTTCAATGTAGGATTTTTGGGACACAAGTGGCATCAATTTAAACTTTTTCTGTTCAACTGAAATGTCAAAATACCAGTTTTCTGGGAAATATGGGACTTTGTTCAAATCTCAGTCTGAAGCAAGTTTTCTTTGTTTACAGTTGGTTTGAATCACTTGAAAAGTAAGTTTTTTTTTCTCATCACAGATTACATTTTGTCGTGTGTGCTGACACACTTATAAAAGCTACATTTGTAAAGCTGCAGTATTTAACCTGCACGAGTCTGTGGCTGCATTTACAATTAATGTTTAAAATGAGGCGCTGATCAATGGAAGTTGATGTTTAACTGTTTGCTGAGCACATGCCAATATTTTACTCAGGAATTTAGTCACTCACTGTACAGTAGGTTCTCCTTTTTTGGACAAGGCAGCAAGTTTTTGTTTTTTTTTGTAATAAGGTAAGTCGACACATTAATATTTATTAAGGCTGTTTGATCGGTTGCTTGATTTTATTAAAAAAAAAAGCAAATGCTTGAACGTTTTCTGTGGTGTTTAGGGTCTGTTAAGCAGGCGGTGGCATGAAAATCAAACTTTTATTTTGTAAATGTATTTTTGATTTTTAAAAAGCCAATTTTAGGCTGAAGATACAAAAAAGGCTCTGCCAAAGTTGGTTTTGCTCCAAAAATTGACATTTCATAAAACATACCAGTAATGTTACAATGGGCTTCAACATCCTCGGTAAATCATAAAAAACTATTTATGGCTTGTGCTTAAGAAAAATTTCAGGTTATCAACATTGGTTTAAAATAAAGTGAGTTGAGTCCCTTTTCCCAACAATTATTTTTATTATATTATTAAATGTGTTAAAGTGAATATGTATTTCTGCTCAACGCAATACTTTGAACAGAACTTTGAAAAATTTCATGATTTTCTCTCTTAGTCACATTTTAAGGACATGGACCTCCTGACACTCCTGTTGATTTGTCTCTGCTGCCAAGGAGCCACAGTAAAACACTAAATTCCCTTTAAATCATTTAGAATGTAAAATTACAAGAATCTGCAGAAAGTCCTTTATAGTCATTGGTTGTTTCTGTTTATTATTCAACAGAACGCAGAGGATCAGTCAGCTCCTGTGATCCCTCTCATTCCTTTGATTCCCAGTCAACCCATAGAAGTAAGTTAATTATATATATATTTTTTTAAATAGTGCTTGGATTCTGATCATAAATAATTTTTAATTAACTTGGCTGTAGAAAGAAGAAAGCAGTGATACGTTAGAACCTGCAGCTCCCACAGAAGCAGCTGCAACCTCAAATACCTCAAGCGAGGCGTCCCCAGAGGAAGAATTTACGGATGATTGTCAGTCTGTCAGTCGGAGCCCCAAGTCCCAGCAGGTCATCACTGCTGCCGTTCAGAAACTGGGTGTGCAGCTGTTGCAAAACCTGGAGACGACGCCAGAGCAGCCAAATATCATTATATCTCCTTTAAGCATATCTCTGGCTCTATCTCAACTGGCTTTAGGTACACAGGTTATTCTGATGAATCTGATATAACTTATTATATTTTCAAGTTTAGCTGAGATCACCGCTGTCCTCATTCACTGATTCTCTTGTATTTTGTTTTTAAAGGTGCAAAAAATGAGACAGAAGAGCTGCTGATGCATCATCTCCATGAAAACACTGTTCCCTGTTACCACCAGTCTCTGCGTAATGTTTTAGTGCAGCTCAGAAACAGAGATCTGCAAATTGCCACACGCATATTTCTGCGCCAAGGTTAGAAACCCATGACCTTCATCCGCATGATTTGTACAGTAAAAACCTGGTTGTTCTTTTGTTCGCAGAGATTCTCTTGTAGCATCGAGCTGAACAGGTTTCTGTGTTTCAGGGATTGAAGTAAAGCCAGAGTTTTTAAATAAATCTCAGCAGTTTTATGACTCAGAACCAGCATTGTTAGAGAGCCTTCAGCAGATAAACGAATGGGTGGAGAACGCAACAAACGGAAAGATGACTGACTTCCTGTCTTCTTTACCACCCAATCTGCTCTTAATGCTCATCAATGCTGTCCACTTTAAAGGTAACTGACGCAACTATTGAGACAATTTTTTCACTTTAAAAAAATAGCATGTATTTTTAAAGCTGATGGTATTTTAGCTGTACTGTTGACTAAAACTGAAACCCTTGTTCATTGTATCCCCTGCAGGAGAGTGGAAAGCCCGATTTGACCCAAACTTTACCTCTAGAGGTGTGTTTTATATTGACGATTTGCACATGGTGGATGTTGATGTGATGGAAGATGCCAAACATCAGCTGAGTTGTTTTATTGATAATGAACTGGAGGCTCAGGTAAAACACAACTGATATTTTGGAAAAAAAAATGTATCACTCCTTGTCAGTTCAACAAATTTCTCCAATAGATTGTTTTTGTTTTTGTGTGCACAAGAACTTCTGTTTTGAATCGATTTCAAAGGAAATTCCCATTTCATTTTTAACTCTTTATTTGTTTTAATTGTCTCATGAAATATATTTTAAATACAAACTATCATGCTATAATATTAAAATTATTTTCTGTTGTATTTTCTGTTAAACCTAAGTCTTCTGTAAGCACATTTTTTTGGGAACAAACATACAAAGAAATGCCATTATTTAGATTTCAAAAGTTAAATACTTTTATACATAATTTTGAAGATTTTATTTTCCAGTGAATTTAATTTTTTTTATTAATTGGCTGTTAGTTTTTACAGTGTTCTTTGACCTATTTAAAGTGTCAGGATTGGACAGTAATTTCAGTCAAACTTACTACTTTGTAGATAAAATAGTAAAATAATTATTTTTACAAATATGTGATATGCTGCAATAATTATTTTAGGCTTAATTTGTGCAATAAAAAATGCTTTTCTCAAATAAAAAAATGAGACGTCAATTAGTGACCTAAAAGGGTGAAGTTGATGTGAAATACGGCAAACGTAAAAGATAAAGCACACAGTTTCAAAATTAACTTTTTTTTTTTGCTGTGAAACCCATGTCTTTTCTGTTGCACAGGTAGCAAGGTTTCCTTTTACAAAGCTGATGAGTTTGTTGGTGATCATGCCGGAGTCTGGACACGTGAATGTCTCCTCAATCTCTGCGAAGCTGAATATCTCTGATTTGTATGAACGCCTCCCCAAAGAGACGGCTGTTCAGGTTAAAGTCCCAAAATTCAAACTGGAGCAATCTCAGGAGTTAGACAGTGTTCTTATTAAATTGGGTAAGTCTATTTTTTGTCTTTGCATGTTATTTATTTATTTTTTACAATATGTAAGATGTTCAAACATTCTGATGGATAAATAAATCAGTATTTTTTGATTAAACAATTTGAATGGGTAAAAATGTATTTTTTTTCAAAACTAATCGTTGCTTCTTTTCAGGCCTTGAAGAGATGTTCCTTAATCCCAACTTGGCTGATATAGCAGACGGTCCTCTGCTGGTGTCCAGTGTGAAGCACAAGTCCAGCATGGAAATAAATGAAGATGGTGCAGAAGCTGCTGCAACCACCAATATAGTCATTTCTAGAGCGTCAAATCCAGTATTCCATCTCAGTCAACCCTTCTTCTTTGTGCTTATGGATGATGTGACTCAAATACCAGTCTTCATGGGTGTCATCAACAACCCCAATCCAGGGGCCCCTGTTCTGCAGAGAGGACACTTTGGAAGTAAAGATAAAGTGGGAATCCCGTTTGACAAGGATCACATGGGTTCTTTTGGAGGCCCCCCTAAGTAGGGACTAAAATATCTCTTCCAGGAAAGCTAAAATTAATGCATTAACAATTGCACAGACTAGTTCAGACTGGATCTAAGTAAGCTTAAAATGGAAGCTAAAAACTAATAACATAGTATTACCTTTAAAACTTAAATATTAATTTTAAACAATTCTGTTTCACTAGCTGACATTTGGTGGTCCAGGTAGCCAAGAATTAATATCAAACACATGAAAAAAGTTTATGTTATTGTAATTGATGTTTTTAATTTTCTGCCACATGTATTACACTGGATGTCAACATTTAAGGTAAAACTGTGAGTGTTATTCAATGAGCTTATTCTTAAACTTTTTTTATTTGTTTTCCTATGTAGGTGAATAAATTGAATTGATCTGAATCCCATCATGGTGACTAGTTAATGTTTTGACTTAATATATTAAAAGGTTGTGTTTGCAGGAATACTTGAAACAAAAATAATCAAGTGGGTCACATTTAATATTACCAAAAGTGTAACTCAAGACAAATATCTGTCCATTGACTGATTACTGTAAACCTAAAGCAATACATGTTTTTATCTACTGTGCTGACATAAATGCACAATAGAAAACGTGTCTGTTTCCACTCTGGTAGTACTGGTTTTAATTAGGCAATCAAGTATGATACTTTTTCCAACTGCAGAGAATGTCATTAAACACATCTTACTGTGTGCACTTATTCTGTCAGCGTTGCGCCCATAGATATTATATACGGAGATACCCTACGGACTGGAGCTGCCTATTGGAGCGGACGTTTCAGTGGACCGCCATCTTGGATGGGTACCTCTCCCACTCCCAGCGCATTTATTTATACTGAGGAAACTGTTCGTTCAACTAAAAT
>JARVJO010000330.1:18360260-18379170 GCA_031762555.1 Cynodonichthys magdalenae | reverse complement strand
GTTACTAGCATGGTGTACCTAATAAAGTGGCCGGTGAGTGTATATATATATATATATATATATATATATATATATATTGTATATACAAAATATATTCATACACCTCTGATATACACACTTAAAAATTACAATTAAAAGTAATTAAAAGAACTTCAATGGCACTAGTACTCATATCATACTTGAACTGGTATTCTATTATTTAAAAAAAAAAAAATAGTATTAGTGCATCCTTAGTTGTATAAATTATATTGTATATGTATTTTTGACTGAAATATTACAACCTAAAAGGGAAATTTACCTGTAAGTAGAGGTACTGTAGATTTCTGAGGCCTTGAAAGATGTTGTTTGGGAGTGAAGTGAGACCACAATGGTACAGGTGCAGAGCGTTGAGGCGACTCAGACCATGAAAGGTGTCCTCAGCCAGAGAGCGCAGGTGTCGGTTGTCTCCCAGGTCCAGTTCCTCCAGTAATGAGAAGCCGTGGAAGGTTGATGGCTCTATGTAGGTGATGTTGTTGGAGTAGATCCAAAGGATGACAGTGTTGGGACTGAAGTGGCCCCTTAGTAAGCGATGGATCTTGTTGTTCTGTAAGAAAATGCGCTCGCTGTCAGGAGGTATGCCGTCTGGGATGGACAGGAAGTTGTGGGCTTGGCAGGAGACGGTGCTAGGTGCAGAGTAGCAGATGCAGTGACGAGGGCAGGACCAGGAAAACTTGAGCCCGCAGAGAACCAGCAGGAACTCCAGCCCAGAGCCTGCGTAGATTTTACACACAAAAACACAAAGGTTGAGAAAGATGAAGGCTGACACAGAAAGGAAAAAAAAAGAAAAAAATTAACAGCACATTTATGATTTTAAATTTAGAAAGCTTCTTGTGTTAATTTGCAAACATTTCCTGCAGCAAAGCAACAGTGTCAGAATGCTGTTTGGAGGTAGGTTGAACCTGTTCACGTGTTAATCATTATTCAACAGCTCTACAGGTGAAAGTGTTGACAATTATCAATTTGAAGGTGTTTGAAAATGTAAAAAATAACTCTTTGCAGTACAAGCAAAGAAGCAAAGAGGAATGTTAAACTGATATCATTTATCTCTGACATGGTAAAAACATGTCACTAATTCACAGAAAATAAATTGAATCGTGGACAAAAATTTTCACTCTAATATCTTTCATTAAAAGTCAGTTTATTCTGTCCGGTTTATATATTCAGCACAGAATTTGGTAGAACATACAGTCCATCCAGGTCTTTTTTGGTCACATTTTACAAATTAATTTCCTTGCATGTATTTAAAATAATTTTAAAAAAATGCAGAGACAACAACAAAACCAGCTGTTTCACTGAGTCAAAAAATGACTCGCTGATTTGGATTAGATTCTTGCTGCACTACTCTCATCTCATTCAACAGATATGCAGCTTTTTTTCCTGAAATAACCCTTTTCAATATTCCACCACCTTCAGGGGAGGATTGTGCTATGTGGAGTCCAATTCCCTCCCCGAGTCTTCTGGCAAATCCTATCAAAAGTGGTAAGGATGCGATCAGTTGGTTTGCGTTGTTAAATGGGGCGTGGAATGCTTATTTAAACTTGCAGTCAACTTCTCTGCGGCGCTTTCTGATCAGTGACACGATTCCCCAGATTCTGAAGATGGGAGATGTGACTCCTCTACAGTCTCATCAAGACGAGCGCAACTCACAGCCCGTGATGACAGTTTCCATCTGACAAACCCTGGGCTGTCTTCTACTCAATTTATTATTCACAGCGTAGTGGAAGCTGGATTCACTGCCTCCAATCGATACGCCTCCGCTGCTTTTAAACCCACCCAATAATCCCAGGTCTTTTACTGTGGAAATTCAGGAGCAGACCCTTCCCTCGAGAGACAGGCCTATTTGTCTGAATGCATTTTTTTTTTCATTCCTTGCCAAACTGCAGCTAAGCGGTGACATTCAGCATCTGACTCCACTGACCTTTAGCAGTAATTCTCTGTGTCTCATTGCAGAGCTGAAGCATGCAGCTGTGTGTCACCTGAACAGAAGTCTGCTCTCTTGGGCACGGATCTAATCCTATTTGTTAAGCTCTGCCACTGGGCAACAATGGAAATGCACGCAACCTCCTAAACCAGAAATGTGCTCAATAAATGAGGTTATTCTTCATGGTTGAACGCTGTCAAAAGGTTGAGTAAGAGTGTGTTTCCTGCGCGCCGGTGTTTTATGTAGGTGAAAATGTTGCATTGGAAATCGTGTCACACCTTGCGAGAACCTTATCGTCGTTTCGCTTTTTTGTATTTTACTGTCGCGTTCCGCATTAGGACATGAATTCTTTCGAATGATGCAGGATTTGTTCAGATTTTAAACCCCTTCAAGACCAAACAAGAAAGCTGTTTTACTTTATCACTCTGTGGGAGATTTGATCATTTTTATTTCAACATTCCTCCCTACTTGCCATTTTCATGAAGATGTATCAAGCATGGCACCCGCTGACTGAGTAAATTGGTGAAAATGTTTTGCATTACTCCGGGGAAATAGAGTTTGCTTTATTTATCAGCCAAATAAGACAAGACATGGTAAATTTTCCAGCCACTGGGTGGGGAAAATTTGCATTTCGCAGCATCCACCTGGAACTTGAGACGCAGCATCCTAATTGTTCTTTTTTGCATTGCTTTGCAATTCATTGGACTGCTGACCCTCGTGGAGGATGGCTTTTATGGAGCAGCTCAAAAGAATAAAACAAACATAAGGTGTCTTTTTGCTTTTCTTTGTTCTTAGATTAAATGACATATTTTAATTACCTGTCATGATTGTCATTTATTCAAGAAAAAATTAAATCTTCTCAGTCTAGAAATTATTTTCAAAGCCTTAAACTTTTTTTCTATTAAACCCTTCCTTCATGAATGTCTTCAGTGGGATTAGGTAGTGCCTCTACATTAGAAAAATGATCTGAGCAGGCGAGAGACAGAAAATGATAAGCTTGATTCACTGCGGAGGAATGAGAATGTAGATGCTGCCGAGATAGTGAGACAATTTAAATCAGTGATCTGCTAATCATGTTCAACACAGAAAGATACACCTCCTCACTGCTCAATCGCCGCTGCTTGCAAGGGCATTTCATTCTTTTCTTTGTAAAATTTGTTCTTCTAAAATAAAGAGTACAAAAAAGAGGTCCGCTGCCTTGCATGCCAAAGATCTGTTAGTGCTCAGAGTATCTATTGGAGATGACTCAGAGCTGATGTTGCACCAAATCTTAGATCAATGTCAGTAAAACTGACAGATTTCCTACAACTTTTGTGTTGGATGAAGGTTGGTCAGATGTGGCCGTCATTTTAAATTGGGCTGACTTGAGATCAGTAATCAGTTTTAAAAGTATATCCAGCAGTGGTGGACTTTCAAGCTAGGTTTATAGTTGATGCGTCACGCCGGGGCGCGAGATGGCATGCTCCAAAAGGGACGCAATCGCGCCATCCCTGCCCCGCGTGTCTCGGCGCCTGGTAGTGCACCTCCGAAATGTTAAAACTCCGCAAGGGCTGCGCTCTGCGCACCAATTAAACAATTTGTTTGTTTGTCACTCTTTTGCTCTCCTATTTACAACATTTTCACAAGTTACAAAATGTAATTCCACGTGTCAATTTGGAGAAATCTACAACAACATAAACGCCCAGTATAAACACCTCTACTGCCGGCTCCAGAGCGCGACTATAACAACAAAACCTTCTCTGCTGTTCTGAACACAATCAGAATTACTAGTTATTATTAATATTATTATTTATTAATATTTATTATCATTGTGATGATGAAATGTCTGTTCTTTTAATTTCATAATTTTTCTCCTGGTTGTGCAGCTTTTTGTAGCTTTTATTTATAAAGAGCTTTTATCCAATCGCTTTTTTTAAAATCCAAATATCTGGCCTTCAACAACACCAGTATTTTCATGTCATTTGATACGATGATCAGAGAACAAACTGGTTACAACCAGGAAACTGCATTTCTGGTAAACATTGAGCAGACATTAACATTACAAAAAAAAAACTTATGACAGAAACTCAACAGAACAGATTTGACCTTTAGCTTTAGCTTCAATGACGATTATAGAAAAAATCACCACAGTGACCTGTATGACAGACAAATTGAACTCTTCTTCAGGAAAGAAAGTAGGATGGAGTTTGTGAACAAATTATAAAAAGTTATAAAAAGTTTTGATGAGTAAAATATATCTAATTCAAATGTTTAATTTTTGTCCATATGCTTTGGAAACTTGTTGAGTTGTGTTGCTTCAGTAGCTTCTTGCTACATTGGACAACTGTCTGTGGTGCAGCTCTGTATAATTCTGCCTTTTTATTGATGTTTTTACCGTGATATCTCAATGATGGCAATAAGAGATGAATAAACCCAGGCAGGAAACCACTGAAGGCCTAGGTGTAAAATGCACAGCCCTGACATTAAATAAATGTGATCTGAAAGTTTATTTCGAATCTGTTCAGTGGTTCATGAGATTTTTTTTTGCTAACATACATGAATACACGCAGATACAAGCACTTACATTACTGCCCACCTTTCATAAAGCCAGGTGATAAAATCTGTCAGAAACTGCAGCTTAGCACGGAATAATGTGTTCTTTTATTCCTTCCCTTTAAACAGAAAAATTTAACTTCCAAACCCGATGAGGCTTTCTAAAACATGAATATATGATGTGGAAACTCTTTGTACAAGCTGACTGTGAGACAAGGGAGCACCAAAACACTCTCTTCCTTGTTTACCACACTCGGAGCTTGTGTACTCTCCTTTGCAGCTGGCATTACGTTCCTTTTTCCACAGACTTCAGTACCTGACAGCTCGCAGTTTCAACCCTCCATGTGATTTCACCGCTGAACACAGATGTAAACATAAACGCTCGCACACATCCGCACAACTCAACATCACATACGAACCACAGGTGGCTTCTGAGCTGTAGGCGGTCCAAAGCTTTAACACATGCAACAGATTTAGCATTAGATGACAGTGTGACAACTCAGAAAGGCTAATTGATGCTTGTTTACCAAGCTTTGAGTGGTGAGATTGGTTTTCAGGACAGAAGGGAAAAACGGTTTCTGTGGGAAGGTTGTCTTTAAATAAATACGTAAAAAAACAAAAATAATGTCTGTCATAATGGCATTGTGAGCTCAAACAATAAGTCATTCAGCTCAGATTGTAATGTATAAATAGTGTTGGAGTCAACTGAGCATCTATATGCCAAATGCCTATTGGAATTTGGCAGAATATAGGAGAGGCTCTGAAAGAGAGATAATGTGTTTTTGGAAAGGAAAACATGCAGCTATTTGTGGTAGGAGTCCGGCCTGCGTATTCCACGTCACAAAGTCTTTCAGCTCCGAGTCTCTCCCATGAAGCTTTTCATTTCTCCCACTGATTACTGGTGACAGAAGATACAGATAGCTCTTTACAGCTAGAATAATGTTTGACCCAGTAACCCCATCAGAACCAAGTTTCCATTCTTCCTTTTGGGTGGGTGTAGAAAAGAAAACAGATAAATAAATGAATAAAGCAGAGTAGCCGGGGCCCCCTGACAGACAATGAGACAAGAGTGTGTAGAATATCAATGAAACATAGTTCATACTAGATTTGCCCTCATGAATAACACATCTCTGCTAATAGGAGAGAAATGGTATGTCTGTAAAGCCGCGTGACTCTGCCCATCATTAGACTGGACAAACTCAATTTCCTGTGTCTCTCCAAAGACCATGATAAGCACTCTGACGTTTTTTTCTGCTGCTGCCAGTGGCTGACTCTAAATAATGTCCTCACTCCCTTTTTTAAAGCAATGTTAGCAGCAACAATCATAGATCTAATTATGGCACAGTGTTATAAAAGATTGTTGATTAAATGTGCACATAGCCCTGACACAATGTAGATGCTCTTTATTTATCTGTAGAGCTATGAGAAACGACAGCATCTTAAACATTAGCTGTGTTTACATGGACATAAGTAATCAGAATGAACGGCCAATCTGACTAAAAATGCGTCACGCAAACACCCCAATTGGAATATTCTGATGTGATTCAGCTCGATTGGAATGAATTTGTAATTCAAATGAGAGGAGTAGTTTATGCTGGTTGATAATCCGAACGATGTGTAAACATGTTATTCTAGTTGTGGAAAACTGACCTGACTGTGCGCCCTGTGCCAGCGTGTTTCCACCTGGCTAGATGCTAATCGGTTAGCGATGCAACATTTCTATTAGAAACTTTGAAAGAGTTCAAAATGATCAAACGCCATGATAGTCAAAAGCGTAGGAACATGGAGTGCAGTAACATCTCCACCATTATTAAAACCTGGCGAGGGTCCATTCTGGGTGCTCAGAAGACATGTTCATCACAGAAGTAGAACTACTTTTTTAGGGAACAGTTTTCAACTCTGCGCATGTCTGAACTTCTGTTCTGAATAAAAGCCTGGTTCATGTAAACACTCGTCATAATCAGATATACAAATTTCAATCCGATCAAAGATTTTTGCATACATAAATATTGTCTCCTTGCAGATGCATGCCATGATGCTGATTCACTGAAAATGTGACCAAATGAATTGTTTTAAGCTGCAAACGGTCTGAGGCCAAAGAAACCATCAGCTATTTTACTGAATGTCCAACTAGGAAATTAACTGAATTTTTTTTTTGTCTTTGAACTTTTCAGTGCTCAATATTAGTCAACATTAATATTAACAAAAAATGGTTGAAGTTTTCATTTTTTTATATAATTCTCTAAATAAACAAATAGGCAAAAAGTCTAAAATGTATTTTTACCTACCTACCAAGCCCCATTCACTGCCTACTAGTGATTTGTGTTGACTGCAGCGGGGAGCTTCTCTGTGCAAGCATAAAACGGGTTTATTTGACAAAGCTCATAGCACTGATGAACACAGAGAGACTATGAAAACACACACACACAGCCCAGTGCACACACGCGACAAGAAGCTCAGCACTCTGAGAAAGCAGATTAAAGATTTATGCAAGTCAGGATTGTCTCTGAGAGTCATTTCCAAACAACTTCAGTTTGCAAGGTGCAGTTTTTTTTCCAACGTAGTAAGTATTTCAGTCTAGATGAAGAAAAAGTTGGTTCAGATGGTTTGGAATAAGCCACAATGTACTGGAAAATGCTGAAAGCCCATGGTCCCCATCAGCAGTTAGGATCATTTTTAGACCAGCACAAACTAAGAAGTTACTTTTTTTAGGATACAAGCTTAGTAGAGGAAAGTTTTAGAGTTAGAAGAGTCGTGGGTCACAATGACCTAAAGTATTTGAAATAAAAATGTGTCATCTAACTCATATAGTGTAATGTCAAACTTCCATTAAGAAAAAGAGAAATATGAAAGTCAGTTTGGTCAGCCAGCAAAAAAAAAAAAAAGGTTCAAAATAAAGTGATAGTTCAGATCTTTTGAGTGGCCTCTAATCCGACCAGACCGATGAACTGATGACTTGTTAGACCCTGACTGCACTTAACTGCTGCTGTTTTCAAACATTTGTTTCGTGCTAACACCATGAATGTAATGCAAATGGAAGCAGCAAAAGCTAGCAGTAGCATTTGTAGCAGGACTATCATAATGTTTTTGTTGAAATAAGCATGTAATTCATAATTGATACTGGTGATAGAGATTTGAGTTGTTTATCTCATCTGGACAGAATGATGTAATTTCTGCAATCTGAGATCATTTAAACATTTATCCACAGCAGGTGAGATGTTTATTGTTCAAAACCTTTCCACAGAACCCCTTTAAAGTTTGCTGACATTTCCAACATCCCAAAACACCAAACCATCATTTAAAATCACATCAAATAATCAACCAAGACTTTCCACACATCTTATTTGCATCTTCAAGCTTTTGTTTATAATTTTATCTTTGTGAATTGATTTCAGAGCAACTACAGTGAATTCTACTGTAAGTATATTCCTAATAATTTTTTTGTAATTGTGAAAGAATCAAACATTATTCTGAAAACAACAATAGCTCAATGTCTACAGAATAAACAGTGAGTTTACATCAAATCATTTTCTATTTATTTATAAGCCTTGATTTCACAGGATGCTGAACAATGGGATGAATAGAACATCAGCTCCTGACATTTCAAGTTCGGGTCAGTGGGCACATATTTATTTTAATTAGCAAGGATGGAACAAAAGCAACAATAGAGTTTTTTTTTCTGTGAGGATAAAGGAACGGCAATAACTGAAGAGAAATAATCACTCCATCTGATTCTAATTAGCATTTTTAACAATTTTGCTGTTGACTTGTTATGTTTTTGTTGTTGCGTTCTGCAGAGAAGCCACAAACGAACACCTCTGCCAACAGCTGTGACCAGAAAAACGTGGCTGAGAATATTTGTTTTAATTGATTTATTTTCTTTGGTTTTACAGATGCCAGGAGAAAGGTATATTATCTCATTTGCCATTCCACAGTACCAGTGCAAGCAATGCTGCCTCCTCAAGTTGTCTCAGTATTCTGCTAGTGACTGAAAGGAAAAGAAAAAGGCAAATAATAGGATAGTGGGAGGATAATGGCGTCTATCAGGAATGCAGCAGGAAAAGAAATCATACTGCATGCTTTGTATTACTGTGATATACTTCTGGAAGGTATCAGCGAACAGGGAATGCTTATTGTTTAGACTGAAGGGTATTACATTTTTTAACCCAGCAATAATGAAGTGTGATATTTTTGCCCAGGTTTTCGTGTGTGTTTGTGTGTTAGCAAAATATCTCATGAGAAATATAACTTTAGTTCTATTGATGTTACAGAAAATGAGCTGGAACTTTGTGTGGTAGGAGCTGAGCTTGAATTTCAACTCATCTTTTTTGTCATTAACTTTTTGGAGCCAGCTCTGCATGTCTGTTAGCAAAATATCTCATGAACCACTGGACCAATTTTGATGAAATGTTCAATTATTAACTTGGAGTCAATCCAAAATGGTTGCCAGAGCTAATCCACTCTGTATGCGTGGTGTATGCACTCAGATTGTGGCATGTTGGGATGTGGCATGAGATTGCACACAATGTTCTTTTTAAGGTTATTTCTCATCATAAGAGAGATCTTAGTGTTAAACTCTATGAAACTGAAAACTGTCTTCACTTCCAGGACATCTGTTAAAATTTAATCACTCTGTCACAGTAAATAGTCAGGAGGAGGTCAATGAAGACTTTCTAAAAAAATGGATAAAAAAAGAAAAAAAAGAAAAACCAGCAGGGAGTCTTGAAACAGAAAACTAAACAGATGTGGAGCTGGATGGAGTCAGAGACCCCAGGCTCTGGTGAAGAATACAAAACAAAGAAGTGAGAAAAGTAAAAAGGAAAGACTGTGGAGGGTGATTATTAGAGTGGCTGCAGGTGAGCTAATGAGGAACAACAGGAACAAGCTAAGCCCAAAACAGGGACATTAATGACAAATAAAAAAAAATGGCAAAAATAAATTAAAAACAAATAAAAAACTAGAATACATAAGAGTTAGGGCACAAAAGAAGAAGAAAAAGTAGATTTTAAGCAAAACAAAAACCGACTCAGACTATAAGACACTGTTAGCCCGGCAGCTTTTCCAAAAGAGAAAAAGCCTTCATGTTTCTGATTATCTTCACCAGGAACAATAAAAACAAAGAAAGCAAGTGAAATTCACTCAGACAGCAGGCTGGAATAAACAATGCTAAGTGATTTGAAAAAATAAAAATAAAAATAAATAAAAGAAGAAGAATTCTGAAGTGAAAGTTACATGTGTCGAAAAAAAATGTCTCGATCAAACAAACAAGTTCAAGTGACACCAAATAGGTTTCTTTAAAAGGACAAGGCGATGCAAAGGGAAAACTTCCATGCATCCCCTTGTCTTCAAACCCTGTCCAAACAGGCAGTCAGCAGGAATAAGCTCTCGTAAAACAGCTGCAGAGCACCATGAAATTTAAAGTAATCAATGCTAGAATAGGAGAAGGTCACAAGAATGATGCAGATCATTTTTTCCAACTATTTATTCAGTACTTAATGGAACTATAATAGAGTTTAAAAAAATAAAAAAGGTGGAGGTCAAATTCTGATCTGGAAATACTTGCAACAAAAAGGCAAATTTGAAGGCACATTAAATGGAGGAACACTTTGATGCCGATTTTTAAAAATGAAAACCATTTTGCTTTTAATCAAACACATCCATTCTGGTAAAAGGGAGACTTAAATCTTTTTCAATGTTGCTCGTTACCCTGCGTGTTAAGGATGGAGAATTGTATCAAAATAAAGATTTGGCACAATCTGCTGGTTTCTCTAGATGAAAAACAAATGTGTGCTAATTGTCATTTTATAATATACTGAATCTCACTGTCAGGCAGTTGGACTGAACTGACTGTAATCACATTGAATCTGGATTTGATTTTGCCAGAAATAACTGAAAACAATTTGATATAATTAGGACTTGTTACTTTCTTGTGTATAGCCCTGAGAGCAATTTTCTTGCCAAATAGCACTATAAAAATAAACTGGATTGAATTATATTTGGAGCAAACAAAACCAGGAGCAATAAAAGATCAAAATATGGGTATTTAGCTACAAAACATGTAATCCCTGTTAAAAGGGCCTTTTTAAGTCCAAACGTTTGCTTTGGAGATTTTTAATGTTTTGGACCTTTGAAATGGTTATTGTCAAGTACTTTTAGAGTCTGTGTTTTATTTAAAGTGCTAATCCTTTTGTAGGCAACTAGATCTCTGGAATAATAATAAAAAAACACCTGTGTTTTCCACAGAACTGGTACTGACAACATGATATGAGCTGGATTTTGCCTTTTTTTGTATTTACTGCTTCAGTGTTGGGTCAGTTTTGGAATAAACAAAATGGCAGAATTAGACAGAGAAAATAATTGACTGACACTAAACTCAATGATGGAAGTTTTTCATTTGACATTACTGACAGTTTCAGCAAAGAAACACAAATATTGGTACATTATGACACAACCACATGACATGAAACCAACAAGAAAGCCAAACAGAAGTTAAAAGAGTCAGGGATGACGCTCGTGACAGCAGAGTTTCCACATCAGACGGCCTAAAAATAACTCTTCAAAACAAAATGTGGATCAAGAATAGGATAAGGGGAAAAAATGAGAATGTTCAAGTGAATCGAGCTTGTTTCATTTAAAGATAGTATTTAGGTTGCTGGATGCTTGATGGCTTGTTCAATTCACATACGTCTGTTTTCAACATTTTAATTAACAGACTTTAGTGCTAATTCTGCTCGCTTTCAGACGCACGTCTGCACCTGCTGTTCCTTCCCTCTTTTATGCCTTCAGAGCATTCTGTTTTTTTCCACCAATGCTATACGTTATTCAAGCACATCCAGATGCAAATACACCCACACACACCTTTGCATACATCATGCACACAGACTGTTTGAGCACATGTGTACACAGGGACATCTGCCTGATCACCACTGGTGGGAGCAGCCCTATCAGCCACCAACTACATTCATTTATCATGACAACACAAAGCCAAATGATTCAAATATATTGCACGCCCCGTGGCAATATTGCACTGCAGTGGCAGAACTAAACTAAAGTAATGGGTCTGCCAAAACTATATAAATCATCCAAAGTGTATCCATATGTAGTTTATATACCACAGTCCAATGAAAGTGATACAGAACATTTATATTGCTATTCCCATTGGTGAAGAGGCTAATAATTATCTTTTGTATTGATGGCCTGCTGCTCTCAGAGATGTTGAGGATATTCGACCCTAGGTCTTTACAGTCTGTTTGACACTACAGATGAATATTTGATTCAAGTGTCACCTCACCAACCAGTCGCAATAAAATTAATCTCCGTAACACTCTGTAGGAGGAAATTCCATGCACAAAATTACTTCTGAATGAGAGGGCAATTACATGTGTATCAGTTGGGAATCCAGAAGTTTAAAAAGCCCTTGTAAAGATGACTCTAACAAGAGTCTCTGAGAGTCACACTTTTTGACCATTCTGCCAAAAAGCAATTTGCTTTGAGCGACACAAATAGCAGCCGAGGAGCATTACCTCTGGAAGTCAATACAGCGATGAAAGCTTTCATCATGACAGAGATGTGAATGTGAGTCAATCAGCAGATAAGATGTTTGTCTAACAGCGATCTAATTAGTGTTTATTTCACTGCACTGGGGTAAAGGTGCCAAAGGAGGCAAACTACTAAAAAATTCTTATCCAAAGTGAAAGCTGAATTACTAAAAAAAAAAAAACTTAATCAAAGCACTTTTTGGTTAAAACCTGTTGATTAATTAACAAGTTTGCACTAAATTATTGAAAAATTGTCCAAATAAATTCTCCAGTTTTACTGCACGGTCATGTATGTACAGCTTGATCAGCGAAGAGCAAAATCACTTTGTAAGCTTTTCATGGGATTTTGAATGAGCATTTAGATTGTGCTAGCCCTTTGGAGGATAAACACCTTTAGCATGTTGCTAATACGTTCATTGCAATTGTTTACGTAGCCACTCACAGATGCTCTCATAATTTGCTTCAAAGGGATTTACTGTTCGCACAATTAACCGCAAATAAATGATGAGCATTCTACTATTTTAAACCATTTATATTACTACTCAGCATAGAGAATACTGTCACCTCACTGAAAATGGCAATCTTAAGAAAAACTTTGTCCAGAGTGACAATATAAAACAAAACCTCCTGATTCAGTCTTGTGATGTGCATCAAATAGTAACCGTTTTTTTTTGGTTTGTCACATCGGATATTTCATTTCCATCTGCATTATTTAACATTACAACATGTGCTGATTGTTTGCATGACAGAGCAGACTCAAGATGGGTAAAGAGGAGCGTTTGCGGCTTTGAAATGGAATAACTTTTTGCATGTTTGCAGATAAACGTAGCCACCTCATCAAAGAACGTTAACTGTCAGAATGCACTGAGGAGGCTACAGCTGTAAAATAATACAGCTAATTTTGGTCTGAATGAATCTGTGTTTGGTGAGACAAATAGACTGAGCTGATTGTTGCTGAAAAAGGCAAGAGAGTTTTTACTGCAGTCTTTAAGAGAGCAAACACATTAAGGGGAGGACAACTGTAATGATCTCGCCTGTCAGTTCTGTCAGAAAACATACACACAGAGCAATTTAACAGACGAGGAGAGATTATGCGCCTCTGGATTTTCCATTGATGCCACAAAAGTATGCACAATTTTTTCTATGCTGTAGTTATTTCTTACCAAGGATCTTTATTTGTACGTGTTGTTTTGTGTTTCTGTATAGCTTATTTCAGAGCCCTGTTGAGAGGATTGTTTTCTTGGTGAGTTAAAAAAGTGAAAGAATTGACTCCACTAAAAAATATGATATAAAACTTTAAAATATCACCTTTGCATATAGGAACTAAGCTTATAACTTTCATTTCTTTGCCAAATAGAAAATAAAGAAAAAAATGTAATTAGATCTTGAGTTCTTTTTTTTTTTAGGGGGGGGGGGGGGGTATTATGTATTTTCCAGGCACATAGTTCAATTCTATACCACAATCAAGTAACTATGTTACAGTTTATATTAAAATTTATTCTTCAAAAATAAATTTTACTCTGCATCAAACCCTATCTGAACACCTTGAAATTTGTTTAAGGCTGTGTCTCAATTCAACTTCAGTTGTCAGTCCCTTACGTCCCTGTCCCACTCCCAGTTCCAGCTTGTAGGCGTCTACTCATGCAGCCGACAAAACCCCGAAAACATCTGCTGCATCTGAGTATCCTACGTGGCCGACAGCATCCCAGAATTCATTGCGCCGTCACCAAATTAAACAGAAAAACATTAACTTTTTTTTAATACACGATGGAGTTTTTTTTTTATGGTTTGGAAATTTATCACGGACGAAAAAAAAAAGTAAGTTAAACAACTTAGCTAAAAAAACTATTGTTGCAATAAAATGATAAATAAAATGCAAGTACTGATACTGGAGCTAAATGGTTTTTCTTTATTTATTTGTAACTTTTTCCATTAAAACTGAACTTTGTGAAGTTATACCTTGAAAAAACAACTGAAGCAATGTAATATAAAACGTATCACCATGGTAACGAGGCAGCGCATGGTCACGCAAACATTTGTCTTTCGTAGACTAGGTCAACTCATTTCACAGTCATTTTTGCTGCCGACATGAGCAGCCTAGAGCCCACATAGACTGTGGCCAACGTCGGCCATGGTCTACATCGGTTGCAATCCATGAATTGAGACAGCCTCTGTCTCTTTAAGAACCTCCTACCATTTGTGACACTTCCACTTCAGCATATCTTCACAACAATGCTTCATGGGAGGAGCTTTGCACTAATAGGCAGTGCTTTGTACCAGCAAGTGATTAGGAAGCTCCACATGGCTACCACAGGAGAGTCAAGGATTTCTCACACGTGCATTAATGAGTCAACACAACAACAGCAAGTTTTTGATAAAGAAATTAGAGATGTGACGTTTATGAACGATCCAAATCTTTTGAACGGCTCTTTACAACGAACGATCGGAGCCGGATCGCGGGCAGTAACGAGCCATTTGTAGTTTCACTTTTTTATTCCTCATACAATCTTTATTTTTTTCATCCTTAAACCGCTCCCGCTTTGCTTTTTCACAGAAAACAGGCAGAGCAGGGGAGTACAAAAGCTCACGGGGAAAGGGGGAGGGGGTTTCCGCTTGACAAAACGTATGGTTCCACCCACGTAAACAGGATGACGTCATCACGTATGATGTATTTCCCTTCGTGATGACGTAACTCGTTCAAAACTGAACGGCTCTTTTGAACTGCTCTATGAAACAAACGGCTCCTCAAGATCCAGATCCCTTCAAAGAGTCATTTAGTCCATCTCTAGAAGAAATTACATAATATAATATAAAGCCTAAAAAAGTCAATTTTGCCTAACACCCCCTATTTAAAACAGAACTAGACACTTTTTTCTGCTTTCAATTGTTCCAAGCATCAGATAATACTTTTGGGGAAAGGTGACTATTTATATGAAACTTTGAAGGTACCCTCTTTGAGTTTTATGAACTGTCACCTCATAATAAAAAAACAAACTATTGCTGCAAGTTTCTCTAACATGTTACTTCTTAAAGTACACGACTGATTTTGGAAATATGACTCATCTGCCACACTGCGAGCAGAAGAGTGTTAAAGTAACTTTCTTCTTCTTGTGCCACTCATCGAGTGCTGGAGTTATCCTCTGTCTGGCACAGTTTTTATCTGATTTCACTGCAGTCGGCTGCTGACTGGACACTTGTCAGTCTGCCTGGCAAGTCCAGCAGCTGAATCTCGTTTAATCTCCTGTGTCTCTGTCGGTGACAAGGTGCAGCACAGCCAATCATTATGTGTCTCTTAACGTGACAGCGGAGCAGCAGTGATGCTATGTGACAGCAAGCAGACAGAAAGGGGGTAAAAAAAAAAACATCAGCAAACAAAGGAATGTCTTGGACAAAAAGTTGCTGTGCTGACTTCTTTAATAGAGAGGTGGGAGAAGGGTGATGTCTGTGAGTGAATGTTTTACAGAGTAACTATGATGAAATGTGTCTACAGGGTGTAACTCTGTGAACCACCAAGACCTGGTTTCAAGCTCTGTGTCGGTCAGCGTCTGCCCAATGAAGAGTCTGAGCTCAGCATTGAATCATTACCTCCTCCAGGGCTGCTGCTCTTTAACTGACCCTCCACTTTGATGTTTTCTGCAGAAGAGGCCAAGTAAAAAAGATATTCTAATTTCCCCACGGAGTTAACAAATTAACAAAGTATTTATGGAGAGGAGAATGTCCAGAACAAGGAGGAGGTTTTTAAAAAATAAAATTATATATATTTTTTTCTCTCCATCTGGGATTCATACAGCAGCAGACCCCACCCCTCACACATGCACAAAAATCAAAAAGCTATTATTGTTAACATTCCAATCAGTCTAATAACATGATGCCTCACCCTACAATTTGTCTCCATCACTGCATTTTTATCTCAGTGCCCTTCATTTCACATACCTGTCAGCTGAAACACTATAATCACTTAGATAGCCTGAGAGCACTTTACTGCATGACTTAACAAAGCTCATGTGCAAACATGAATAATTTAATGTTATTTATCAGACACGTTTATTTTGTTTTTGCCCCTGACTTGTTCGTGTGTCGCTGCTTAGCTATCACCAAAAATAATAAACACAGAATAAATGGTCCTGTTGAATATTTTGTTAATTACGGGACATAATTTTTTTTAGGTTTGAACAACCGCTGCACATCATCTTCTTATATTTCCCCTCATGCTGTTTTAAAGCCAACATTGCTGTGCTTTAAATTCTCAATCCTGTCCTGGTTTAGCAAGTTAAAATGGATTAAAATTGCATTATGTAGTATAACAATCACTAACCCTGTGTGCAAACACATAGCAAATTCTGCGTACAGTACATCCCACTCAACACTTTCCCAGTAATTATTTAGTGGTTGCCGAGCCCTGCTTTGGTGTCATCAGCTCACCAAGATGTGGCGTTTTCACCGGCCTCCACCTCCTGGTTCCCCTTACATGTTTCCTTTTTAAAACAGTCTGTGTAAGGTGCCTTCCTGCTGCAGCAACTACCTTCCTGCATACAAACCTCATGCGCCCTAGATTCAACAGTTCAATTATTCATAGCAGGTGAGAGTTTGGCGCTCTATGTACATAAAGGCACACACACATAGTTTCAGCGTTCTCAACTAATGGCTTCGAGGAGACGAGGAGAAATGTGAAATCAAGCAGAAAACTGTGCGAGGGTACTGGAATGCTCCGTGGCTCATTAGTTCAAGAGACAGTAGGATGACCAAGAGATGAAGCAGACCTATGAGCAGAAAGTCACAGCTAGAAGATGCTATAACACACACACACACACACATTGAAATGGTAACAGGTTTGTACAGTATATAACTGTGCCATTCAACTGAACACAACACCCGAAACTTCAACTTGTGAAATAAATGACAGCTAAAGCGCAAATGTTTTGGCAAAAGCAATGCTCCATGAAACTCTGTCTTTTTAAAAATCAAGTGTTCACTTTTAGAAAAGTTAACTTTTTCCACACAGACTGGCTGTTAGGTACAGAAATCCAACCAGTAAGTGAAACTAAGATATACACATCAAATAAAAAGCACAAGTTTAGAAAAATAGTTCAGCTATTTCAAAGCTCTCTGAATAACCTCAGTTTGGAGTTTGGCTCTTACCAGATTGAGGAGTTAACTGTGAGGCCAGGACCAGAGTGGAATGATGCTGTCCTAAAACAGCTCCAATTTAAAAGGAATTTTTTAGTGGTTTCTAGAAAAGGTTTGAGTGTATACTGTCGTTAGTTATCATTCAGGAGCTGCAGTGTTGTAGAAAAATTGCAAACATTATTGCACTAATAGGCCAATATGGCATGCATGGAGAAGTCCCGGAGGGTTAGTCTGCAGGTGAAACAGATTTCTGACTGAAATACAGTATTTTATCAATTTGCTACATGTTGGCTTCATGGTAATGCGTGTTTAAAGACATAACCTTGAAAAAGAAGGATACAATTATTTTTTTTATTTATCACATCTCTGTTGACAAAAAATTCAGTCTTTTCTTGTTTGGAAAATCTATTTACATTAAAAACCTTTGTGGGGTTTTCGGCCCACCTGTCCGTCCATACATTCTTTTCTCACCTGCTTTTCCTTTTTGGGTCACGAGGAGCTGGTGCAGCAGTCACTGTGGGAGGGGCGGGGTACACCCTGGACAAAATGTGAGTCCATCAAAGGGCCAAACAGAGACAAACAGCCACACTTTAACATAGGGACAATTTAGAGCTGCCAATAAATGCAACATGACTTTTTCTGGTCTGTGGGAGAAAGGGAGGGCATCCATCGTCCATACAGAAAGGCTGGGAGGCAAACCTGCAACCTTGTCACTGTGAGGCAAGAGTTCTACTGTTCTACCCAGCTTTCATGAACTGTTTATTTGAAAGCTATAAACAATTATTTATTTTTTTATTTGATAGATTTGAAAGCCAATCACAAATAGACTCATTATGCTGTTGCAGAAACCTCTCTTTTCATCTTGAGCTTTTTCTTTTTTTTTTTTTACTGATGGTCTTGATCCATTCTTTTTTCCACCACTCAGAAATTCTCTATGCGGTGGCTGCAACACAACCCTAAAGCAACATCGATCCTCCTCCAGATGAAGAGGTGGTTTTCCTACACATTTTTCTCCAAACATAGCTTTGCTAAAAAAAGTATACTTCAAATTTATCAGTCCACAGCATTCTCCTAAAGGCATCATTGTTTTTGTATTCACATGTCTTTCGGGTACAGCAACAGTTTTTCTCTGATGACAATCAAGGTCATATTTTTGCAGCTGTCATATTACAGCAAAACATTATACTGCCACTCCAGACTCTACTAAATCCTCTTGAAAGCAGTTTGCAATCAAACAAAGGATTTGATTTCCCTTTCTAAAAAATTCATGCCACCCATTCAAAAAGACATTTTGATTTCTCAGACTTCTATCAATACAGTTAATTTCCATATTTCAATACCATCACAAACTGAGGAAATGACTTGATAAACATTATAATTTTACTTCATGTTTGAAAAAAAAAAAAAGTTTTTGAAGCTGAAAACTAATTTTGAAACGTGAAAGAAAAATTTGAAACCAAAAAATAATTTTGAAACTGAAAAAAAAGAAAAAAAAAGATTTGAAGCAGGAAAAAGATTTTTGAAACTGAAAAACAAATATTAGAAACTGAAAATTTTTCAAACACCTTGTATTTTCAGTTTCAACTATTTTTTCTGTTTCAAACTTTGTTTTCAGTTTCATACTTTTGGTACTGTTTTTGCGTGGGGGGGCGGGGCCTTGGATGACAGGCGGTGCAGAATCATGATTGACAGCTCAACACGGGCTGGACAAGCTGTTGCATTCAGGAACCACCCGCTTCAAATGGAATGTTGT
>JARVJO010000330.1:18343675-18358159 GCA_031762555.1 Cynodonichthys magdalenae | reverse complement strand
AAAATCCAACTATTAAACCAGCCGTGCGATTTGGCTCAAATTTTTGTCAGCCGTAGCTTCCTGAAGGTTCATTGAAAACCAATTTATTTATTTATTTTCATATTTTAAAGACAAAGGAGCCCTGCAACGGGGATTACTCTACTCCTCCCTCCCGTCTCCTCTTCTGTTGTCCAGGAAAGAGGGTAAACATCCAAGGAGCTCCGTGCGGTTAGCTCCTGCCCTGTCCCCGCCTACAGTGCTTCATCTGCGGCTGGCTGTAGCCAAACTACCCTGTTTCAAATATTTTTTTTCTGTTTCAAAATTATTTTTTGGTTTCAAATTTTTTTTCAAGTTTCAAAATTAATTGCATTCTGTATTTTCTGTAGTTTGCATTCTGACAGTTAATTTTTAATTTTCATCTCTCATTGTCGCAGTTTTATGACAAAAATCGCATCATTCAGTTTGCAGCTTCGACTTTTCCACCCCTTCTTGTCAAAACCTGCCTGGAGAACTTTTCATCTGACCTCCGCATAAGAAATTATTTTGTGATTGGTCAGATTGTTCCGAAGTTCACAGACGTGTTTAAGCTGAAAGCGCTCAAATACTGCTTCAAAAAAACAAACAAACAAACACACAAAAAAACTACTCACTTCAAGAATTCGACTGTTGTACCCGGAAGAAGACATTTATAGAGTCAAACAGCCAAAAACTCATGAAGGTAAAATGCACAGAGGAGTCCGTCTGCAAAAATTATGGCGATTTAACAAAAACGAATGTCAAACAACCATGTGACCGTGCTTCGACTGTTCAGCTACAGATGGAGTAGAATGGCCCCTTAAGACAGATTTGTTTGGTTGAGAAAACAGAACATCACCATATCCCTCTTATGATTTCTGCTTTCGCCACATCAAATAAACTCAGATGAATGATTTGACAATTTTTATACAGGCAGGCACCCCTGTGATTCCTTTATATGCCCTGTGTTACAAGCCAGCAGCACTGACTACCAAGCTACCGCAGCCAACAAAAACACTTACTGGTGACATATTTCTTGCCAAACATTGCATGTCAACCTTCTGACTAAAAGAACATGGCAAAACTAAAATTGTACATTAATGGGTGATTCCTTCAAGAAGAACTGAGATCTTAGAAAGTAAAATACAACAGAACACAAAGGAGCAGGAGGGAGGAGGGGAAGTGGAAAACCTTGATCTTCAGAGAGTAATCCCTTTTCATTAAGAGTAGTTTTTCAGACACTGAGAGCCTCACCATTGATCCTCGTGTCAATTCATTAATTTGCTGGGGCTTATCACCTTGAAGGCCTTCAACGCTCCTACAGCGTTCAGTGTTACTTTTTTTTCTCACAAAAAGAAGGCAAAGAAGACTACTGTGAGCTCGGTTCTCATCAAACCAAATTCAGATCTATTTTGCTATTGACTGGATTTTATCTTGGTGCTTTCACTTTTTCATCCCAACAGTTCTGTCTTCATTCAATCTCTGGCTGATTTAATCTAAACCCAGCTGCAGATGATAACCTATCTTTATTTTATCCACTCAGTTTACTTCAGCAGATCAGCAATGTCCTTGGATTTCTGTTTTGTCTCCATCTAAAAATTTAGAGTTTGGAGAATTTGAAGTTTACAATTTAGAGATCATTTTAGATTTAAGTCTGAATTATAGACCTTTACAACAAGCCTTCAAGTCGGACCAAAGCACCTTGTTCTTTCTTCGGTACAGGATGGGAGACTGCAGTAAAATGAAGATTTAATGCAATAAGCTGGCTAATTTAGATTGACAACTTTAACTGACATTTCATAATGTATTTTGTGTGAATGAATTATATATTATTAGAAATTAATTGACTGTAACTGGGTTTGAAACTGGATTTGAATTGGTTTTAACAAATTGATTAGATGATTCTTTTGCACAGCAGCCTGAGATGACTTCTGTTGGGAGGGTTTTTGTACTGGAAAACAAAACCAAGGAAGCAAAGCAAATTATTTCCACAATAAGGGAGGCATATACAGTAGATATCCAAATGTATGCACAATAATATGCAGTGATACAACAACAATGAGACATAAAGGCACACCCCTTTCATTTGTGATGAAGTCATACATAAAATATATTATGGCATAACTTGGCTGGCTTGTTTAGTTCCTATGTGATTTACTAGAAGTAGCTTAAAGAGGACAAATGGACAAAATCCACTTTTTTAGCCATTAAATGCATTTTGTTGTGCACTTGGAGTCTCTATGAGTGCAGAAAAGTTTAATTTAGTCTCTCCAGGTGCTGCGTAGATATCTTTACATTCTGTTTGGGTCACATTTTTCAACCCATTCCGTTTTCTCTATTCTCTATTACGTTTTCTGAACTATTACCTCACAGTATTTGTTACAAAATTGCCAAATAATCTCTGGACTTACTAACTACAATATCACTGTCTTCATTCTCCTCTGGCTCTGGGTCTGACTCTGTCTCCAACATGAAAGGTTGGACGGACAAGTCTTCAGTTGTTGACATCTTTTAGTTAATTTGTAAAAAAAAAAAAGTTTCTGCACTTGTAAACCTCTCTGTCAGATTATAGTGGATCATTCTGTAAGCTGGAGGTGAGCAGGGTGTGAAGTGCCTCATTTGGATTTAAAGAGACAGCCTCAAAACGAGTTGCTCTGAGACACACCTCAGTAAAATTCTAACCAAAGCATTGCAGTTCCACTTTATAAAGACCTCAAATGATTAATTAAATAGGAAACTGAAATATTTAAAAGCATATGCCTTCTTTAAAGACGTAACATCTTTACAACCATTAAATTAAATTAAAGGAGCCAATCATAATTCATCATTTTTATAGGGATATAGTTAGATTAAGTGTTTATCCTTACAGTTTTTTCTGCAACTATATAGTCCCCCCCCTCACACACACACACACCCACCACCACCACAATTTTGTGTTTTTTTCCACCACAACGATGAAACAAGAAGCTTTGCACACCTCCTCTAGTTGTGTTTAAAAACACCCTGGTCTGGCTGTTGAAGATACAATAGCTTCTTATGGGATTTAATTAGTCTCTGAAAGACATCAAACCAGAAGATATTTTACTTCAAAGGGTTTACAGCACCTACAAAATGACACAACCAGGTAAGAAATTTCCCACTCCTTTACTGACTTGCCTTAAAGACGTGAGACATGTGGGCCATAAGAAATCACTTGGTTCTTTTAACAGGAGATTTTGATGTTCTGCCTTGTCACGGGAGCCACTCCTTTAGCCACAACTTGGCCATTTGTAGTTTCTATCTTGCTTTCCTCTTTTCCATTGTAAACCTGAACCCTCTGGAGGCGAACCACACAGCTTTGTGAGTGCTTTCCCCTCCCTCACTGCTACTTGTCTGCATGCAACTACTGCTCACAAGTGAGTGCTCCATATCCTCTCTCTCCTCATAAAGCCAAGTGCCTTGCTGCAAATGTTTCACAGATAAGTGGTTTAACCCCCCCAATCCCCCCTCCACAGTGATGGCCTTGGACTAATTTTTGTTGCATGTGATGACCTGGTCTCCTAAACTCTTTTCATTGGGCCGTAGCAGGGTGGAGTGGGGTGGGGGGGTCCCGCTGAATTGCAGCTGCTTATAAAAAACAATGGTATTTAGATGAGCAGGAGCAAAAGAAGATATCAACCTCAGTTGATACTGTCAGATGATGAAACATAATTCCCTCCAGCCACTTCCCCCCCATCTCTCCTTGAAGATGGATAACGAAAAGTAAAGTCAAGGACAGTGAGAGAACCAGTGAGGGCTTTGTTTACACAAGAAAATTGAGCGTGTGGGGTTTCAAAGAGAGCCAGAGAAGTAAAGAGGAAAGTACAGCATACAAAAATATGGAGTAAAATGGTGAAAAGAAAACGATGGATGCTGAGCTGAATTACTCTTAAATCTACTTCTAATTAGGATCTTAAGATCCTGTCACACTATATTGCTTTAGACAACTTATGCTGACGTGTGAAAATTGTGTTATGACTAAATAAGTAAGTATGTATAGTTCCAAAAGAGACTGCCAGTAGATTTTGTTTATTCCATCTTCAGCATAAAAATCTTCAGTTTTGGAAAAAAAAATCACAAGTTAGAATAAGTTGTCTAAAGCATTTTAGTTTGTCAGGGCCTTAAAAGAGTAGCTTTAAAGTGATTTTCCACATCTGCCATATTTACTTTTAAAAGGGCCAGTATGTGTTTCTCAGGCATATATAGTTCAGTTCTGTTCCAAAATAAAGTAACTACTTTATTTTTTTCAAATCAGAAAAACTTACTGAAGTCAAAAAAATTCTGTCATCTTTCATCTAGTTTCATGCAATCCAGCTTCTTAGCTAACATAACTAAAAAATAATAACATCTGCTATGGCCTTTTAAAATACACATTAACAAGAAACACTTCTTTACAAAGATACAATGAAACACTTAGGACCCTCTTGCATCAAGATCACTTTAGATGTGAGGCCTATTTAAATGATTTTGTCCATAAATATTCCATAGTCATCACAAAATTATTGCAAAAATAAAACCTGTCAGTGCTTGTATGTCAAATTTTTAGTCAAACATGCAACGTCTTCTGATTGTATTTAGCAGAAATTTTTACACCATTGAGTTGATGTTAGTTTACTGTAGTCAGTATAATTTAAAATGTGATTTTAAACAGTATAAGATGAGTGGCTGTGAGTTGGTTTGCACCATTACCTCTAATCAGAAAGTTCTTCGGTGTGGGTTTTCTTCGGGTACCTAGTTTCTCCACAAAGTCCAAGAACCTGCATGTGACGTAGGTTATTTAGTGATTTTATTTTGCCTGTAGGTTCATTGATATTTGTTTTTTGTATCCTGGCGTGGTTCTGTGATGGACTGGTGACCAATTCAGGGTGTACCCTCTCAACCACTGACTGCTGAGATAAGCACCACCCCCCTCCCCACAAACAAAAAGAAATGGATAAGTAGTAGGTAAGTGAGTGAAATGTGATAAATTTTATGAACTAGATCTATTCAAGGTGTCTGCATGAAGACAAACAATAAAAGCTTGAACATTTCGAGGCAGATTAAAGTCATTCTTTGCTTTAAGATATTACGGCTCAGATAAAACAAACACATTGTTCCGGTGCAACACTTAAACTACTTATTAATTATCATGGCCTTAAAACAAATTTTAAATTTAAGGTGTTTCAAAACGAGCAGCGCTGAGGAAAGAAAGAAAGTGAGAAAAATGCTAAGCCTCTAGAGGTAAAAAAAAAAATTGAATAAGTTCAAAATTGCTCTTTCAGTTTATGTGTGCAATGCAGGACTCCTTCACAGCAGACTGATCAACCCTCATAAAGCCCCCCCTGCCTTGCATATCTCCCCACCGGGGCTATTATCTTCACACCTCTCTGCTCTCTCCACCACAGATGTTACCTCCTCACCATGTCACCCTCTCTCCTGTACCCGCAGGCAGTGTTGCCGGTGGGGCCGTTTCAGAGGTTAAACTGGGCCCCAGTGAACCATGGGAAGAAATAATGGCAAAAGCTCAAACTTAAATAGAAGTTTGCAGAAGGGATTTGTTTTTTTTCTGATGTCCTCACCTTCATAGACAAATTAAAAAGCTTGATGTGCTTACCTGCACTTTTAAACAGCTTATAATGTAGTTCACAAACAGCAAATAACAGATTAAATCAATATACACAAGAAAACTATCTTAAAAGAAATCAAATTAAACGGTAAGATTGATTAAAAACAAATGAACAATAAAACGTCTCTTAAATGTTCTCATTTATGTGCTAATGTGTCAAACATTAAACCTGTAAATTACAACAGTTCATGTACATTCCGCAGTGTTCACCCCAGTTATTTCACACTTTTCAATGTTGAAAGCAAAAAAAAAACTAAAACAAAAAATCATCACATCTCTTGAAACAAATATGCACCTGAAGGTGTCATGTAATTTAATCCTCTTTTATTTATTACACTTCATTTAGTGTATATTTATTTTTAATTATTATTATTTATCCATGTCTTAAGCTTGATTTAGAATTAGTTTGAAATTGGTCTTATGATTGCTTTATTGTCTGTTAAACAGTGATGTTTACTCAAAATAAATTTGATTTTCAATTTTTTTTTTTTACAATTGCTTCTATCCTTTTGCAACTTTTTGTGTCACTTTCATTTTATGTGTTTCTGCTTGTTCATGTTGTGATCTAGAACCAGCAGCTCATTTAGAAAAACTCAGAATAAAATCATAAACTAGCAGTAAATACAACAAGCTACAGTTTAAAGGAGGACCAGGTTAATCAGCTTTTCATGCAAATTCGAACTTGACTTTCCACCTTTTGGTGGCCTTTGTGTTTCAACTCAGAAACATTTTTATCGTCATGTTTTCATGCGGTTGTGAGCATAAAATGATTTGAAAAACTCTTTGTTGGTGCCTTCCAGATTTAATAAGGAAGCAGATTGTGAGTTTTTCTGTATGCACAGATAGTTCTGGCAGCAGTCATGTTTGCTCAATGTTGTTTCCTCAAAAAAAAAAAAAAAAAGCTTGTGAATGCATTACTTTTCAGGAACACAATCTGAAATATTTGATGACACAGCTTCTTGAAGCTCAGTACTTGGTTCCTCAGCTGTCTTCCTTTACAAGTGCCGTACAATGAAACGGTAATAGGTTTGTAAGAAAAAAGCATATGCTGTGGAGAAGGGTCAAAAATACACATCAAGCATGATTAATGTGCTAACAAATCCAATTAGGCACAGTGACAAAAGGAATCATTACCTTCTTGCAAGGTCTTTGTTTTAAAGCGAACAATACTTTTTAAAATTACAGAGCATTGTCATTATGCAGACTTGTAATTGTGTGATCATCCCTAAACACCATGTGAAAATGAACCATAATGAATTTTTTTTGCATTGCGTTTATCCAATAAATGCAGCGTAAGATGTTTGCAAGCTAATTCTGTTGTAGTAGCTGTCACAAGCTGTCATTAAATGAACAAGTAAGTGAGCAGCAAATGACTTTACTTTTATTGCATTTCCCGTCCCAGCATTATTATCCCCAGGCTGCTGCTCCACCACTGACAGCCAAAGTGTTTGAAAAGGAAAATTTGTGGGGAGATAATGTGCTGCGTCCTGTACTTGGAAGAAAGAGAGAAGGGAAAAAAAATGCACCTTTTTTTCTCACCCAGAAACTAATGACACAAGGGGAGTTTGAGAAATAGCAATGATGAAAAACTTGCCAAGCAAATGCTTTTCAGTCAAGAAGAATTATTTCCTGTTAGGTGCATTGGATTCTTTTCTTTTTGTATTTTCTCTCTCTTTTTTTCTGCCTCTCTTTTTCTGACTTGTACCTTGTGCACTCTGGGGTCACAATCAGAGGATTGCTCCAGTTTGAAATGACACAACAGAAACTGAAAGACCTTTCCTCTTACTAAGAAAACCAAGCTGGGGCTGTGGGGGTGAAAGAAATTCTCCTAATGTGTTAAGTGACGAAAAGTGGAGTCCCTCATGGCTTTGTTAGGTTATTTTCAATTTACAGTTCAGCTGCCCTACAGAGCCTGGCATTAATATGGAAGAGACTGAACATATTTGTGTTAGGAACTGGAAAAACAGTGCTGGCTGTCTTTATGTTCCCCTTATGGTCAAAGATAAACATTTTATGAAACATTTATCTGACCTGGAATGCACTTGATATAGGCTGTTGCTTTTGTACAATACTTTAAGCTCCACATTTCCTTTTTTTATCCGTGAGATATTTTATATAACTAAAACTGAAACTGACTCATGTTAGTTCACATGATATACTGTCTGTGCAGTAGTTTGTTCTCATGTTTATTTTCATTTATTTTCTATTCTAATTTCACAGCAGCAAATTAAAAAAAATACTGAACCAACTTAAGTTAATCTTTCTATATTTACAAGCAAATTCTACCTCAAAATGTCAGGTTTTAACATTTCTATCATTTATAATTTACGAGATTTGGAGGTCGAATTACACAGTAAAATTGCCAGTCAGAAAGAGGCAAACAAAACCCCAAAATAAAGTCATGAGCAACTATTTCAGACCAGAAAAACACACAGTAATTACATGGTTGATTGATCTTATTTGAGATGGAGTCAAACTTTATGCTAAACGCTTTCTTGTTTTCCGGTTTTCATACTTATCAGAGTTCAGAGTAAAACCAGCCTCCATATTGATGAAAGAGCGTGAAAATGTTTCCTAAAATGTTGTAATTAATCCCAGTAAGTAGATCCTGATGCTCCAAACATTCAGCAGCCTAAAATCCAACATAAATTACAAGCAAGTGATCAATTGGAATCCAGTGCTAAACAGATTATTGTATTAATCAGGAAAGTATTACATTATGTGTTTTTATTCCATATGAATCTATTATCTGTCACATGTTCAGGAGTCAGGTCGCTGAGGCAGCAGCTTGAGCAAGGGGGCCCAGAAATAACATTTTTTTGGTGACTATTTCTCCAAATGGCCTGAAACTATTCTGTCCAGTTTTTTTTGTGTTCAGTCAGATGAAAGACTTCAACAGGTTTTGGGTCTGAGTTTTGGTTTCATTTCAGAATTCACAGCAGGTAAGTGGCTGGGTAATCTCCGCAAGAGGGTTTGGAGGAAATATTCCTGCCCATGCTGTGTCTCTGGAAAATACCAAAGTGAATGTGTGACAGTTGGTGTGGTATAGAACACCACTGTTACTTTAAGGAGACTTGGTCCACCTCCGTGCTCAAATGAAAACCTTTAATGAGTCAGATGACAAGTTAAGATGCATCCGAACCAAGTTTTGGTCAAACATTTTTGTGCATCTCAACAAATAATGAGGTTGCAGTGAATATTTCACATGCCAGTGATGCCTTCTTCACTTAGAGGGAATTGAACCCAAAGTTCATCATTGGCTGCTTAATTTGCACAAACTGTGAAATTTTTGCGGCATTTCTTTGTGTTTTTGACTAACTTTTTAGGAGGTTACAGTGTATTACTCCTGCCTAAAGTAATAAAAAATAATTTTGCCGCTTTTCTTTAATCTTCCGAGCTGCTGTGTGCTGTAAAGGCTGCAGTCCAAGAAAAATGCCCAACAGCTCGATAACATGAATCAAGCTCCGAACTTCACAAATGAGAGTCGGTAAGGTCAGGTAACAGCTCCCGTTTCCCCCCCGAATAATTCCCCACTGAGTTAAACGCTGGAACTATCCGAAAGCCAGGCTGGATAAATAGTCTTGGCTAACCTGCTTTGTTTTCCAGCTGCACGCTGCTGTTTTGTACTCTCATCACTTGCCAGCATGTGGGCTTTCCAGTCTATATGACTACGTTGCCATCTGTCGCTTTGCTCTAACTTTGGGCGGGGGGAGTCGCTGCATCAGTCATGTCGTGTCTGCAGGATCTCACACTCACAATCACTCCTCTGTCTATAACCTTCTAGCGCAACAGATTTTTCACGAAGCCAGCTGAAGTTCATCTTAATTTATTCTTTTTAAATACCACACTGACATCTGATTCACAGTCTTTTTTTATTTACCAACTCATTTAGAGGATGTCTTTTAACATTTACAGGCTTGATATTATAAAAACTTCTATAAAGAAAAAGTTTTTATTCAATGATGGAATAATCTTGGTCTGAAAAGAGTTTAGGAGTTTATAATGGAAATATTTTATCTGCATTTTCATAAAAGTTATGTGTCATGTAAGACTTTTTTGTCTGTCAACTCAGTTCTAAAGAAAAAAAACTGCCTTGCTTTTCTGTGAAGAAAGAAATTGGGCTTAAAGCAGCTTGAAATTTTACATTAAAATCATTTTTCAGTTTCATTTTTTTTGTTTTTACAATTGATCTTCATGATGAACCACTGCATTGACTAGAAAACTCTAGCCCAAAATAATCAAGTTACATAATTATACTTTCTGGGATTTTTGGATGAGTTTGAGTAAAAAGTTGTGGAGCCGATACCAGATGATAGATCAATCATATTATAATCAATTGTAATGAAAGAATTTACAGCAGAAACTTGGGTTCGTTTTCAGTTGTTTTTTTCCCCAGAACATCTGTTTTCTGCTGTTGTGGATTTATGGGAAGCAGTAGGTGGAGAGTTTTAGCAAAAGGGTAACAACGAGCCAAGTGTGTCTGCAGAGAAAATGAAAACACAATGAAATCCCTGTTTTTTAGTCACTTTGAATCCAATTAAAAGGATTGGATTTACAACGAACATTTATAAGTGAAGTGGGCTGCTGCCAAAAATGAGTAATTTCTCTACTTTTGGCTTCAAAACGTGCTGTCATATTGTTTGGACCAATGCGTATGCAATAATCAGTTCAACTCAAATTCAAGAGGTTACAGGAAGAACAACGTTACAAATAAACAAAACTGTTTTTATAAGTTTCTAATCCTGTCATGCATAATTGTATTACAACTACAGCACAGCTTGATGTTTTAAATTTAAAAAAATATTTTAAAATACCCTTCCTATATCACAGAAATACTATTTATTAAGGGTATTTTAGGCTTCATAAGCTTTAGTCTTTACTTTTCAACACATACTCTCAGGAACAGCACATTGCACATTGAAATAAAAAAAAATTTAAAAAAAATGAAAAAATTGCTTTAAAGTGGTTTCAGCAGAATACCACCGCTGGAAGTGCTCCACACAAGTCAACAGCCAGCGTCTGCTCCTTTTGAGGACTTTGTGGTTTGTTAAATGCATCATAATGACACTCGCTCTTTTATTATTATTTTTTGCCGGATCCAACGTTTGACAGCAGAATAGCTGTGCTGTTTTGCTCCTGGCCTCACACTGACAAACAGCAAATAATCTTTTTCTTGACTCACCATTTGCATTAATGTTCAACGGGGCCCCTCATACAGGGAAGAATTATGTTGTCGAGGCAGAGATGCCAATTTGTTCACAACAGCTTAAAAAAGGGGTAAAAAAAAATGCAACACAGCCATGAAACATGTCGCCTTTAGTGTTACAGATGTGACTCACATTTCTTCTGCTTAGCGAGCGAGGAAGAAAAAAACGTCCCTGAAGTGAAAGCGAACAGGGCGGGTTCTGACAAAATGGGTTCTGAAAAGAAAAATGTGCAACAGTTGCGCATAATGATCATTGAATATACTTTCTATTTAAAAGCTAAATTAGCCAATTATACCACATAAACCAGTGAACCTGGATGCAAATAAAAAAGAAATGTAGCCAAAGGAGCTGTGCTCATTAAAAGGAGAGAACACCTGCCATGACATTGAGGTAATGAAACCATAACATGTAAATAAATGCACCATCTGTTGAAACGCTATACATGGATTGATGTTTGCAGGTAGTCGAGCTGGAGGTTGACCAGTTGGGTCTATTTTCTGTGCAGTCACATTACGGTGCAGAGCCATATTGTGTTCTAACCACCGAATGAGCACTGATGGAAGGAATGTTTAGCTCTGTTTGAGGGAACGTCTGTTGTTGGGTGACTTTCTGATCTGGAAGCAATTTTTGAAAACTAAATCTGCATGATTGCAGTCTCCAAATATGACTGGGTGTCATTATCTCTGGTCAGAAGCTCTCATAGAGTTGGAACTTTTTACAACAGGATGTGATGAAAACTGAGTGAACAGAAGTTCAGATATTAACTTCAGTTTTACTCAACGAGAACGGTGATTACAGCCACATGCCTCGGCTCATTTCTACAAACTGCTAAATTTGTAAACATTTTTACAAATTTAGGTCTGAGAATCAAGTACTGAATCTAATGGAGGCAGATGTGGGTGCTTCACCTTTCCCACTCAAACTTTTGTTCACCAGTCTGAGGATTAACCTCTGATACCACTCCTCCCAGTTATTATTATTTATTACATTCAGGAGAAGTGGACAAACACCCATTGCATATTTTCTGGTAAAAATATTGAGTCCACAACAAATTTTCACTTGCAACCAACACAGCTTTTTTAAGGATCAATGATACAATCAAGGTTCTTTTTACTATGATGGATTTTTACTTTACTAAAATATGAGACAGAGCGATACACCTCAATAGCTGCTACAATAATCACTTAATCATGAATGTTTTGTTATAGAGCAAAATAATATACGTACAACACAATTTACTTGTTCCATTTGATGATTTACTGTATTTTTACTTTGTTTGCCAAAAAATTGTGTCCATTCTTTTAGTGTTTGAAACCTAAAAGCGACTGCAAACACACACTGTGGTTGAGATTTATTCACATTATTATTTAGTCTCGTTTTCTGTACCATATGATGTACGCCTTGTTAAAGAAACCTCAAGGTGAGTTCCAGCTTAAACTGACAAATTGATTTATACACACAATTTGTGCCCCGTTAGTTAATTTACCTGTCAAAAAACACGAATTATGTCAAAACGAAACTAATGTCCGCCTAATCCTGTTCTGATGACTCGAGGTAAAAGTTTGAGCTTGCCTCCAACAGTTGAGTCAGCCTTTCTGAGGATCTAAGCCCATCCTGCTCAGGGAGGAACATGTGAAACACGGGAGCAGGCAGCATAATCACCGCATGACGCACAGTTTCCAAGACGTTAAGGAGGATTAGGATATTTCGTGCCAGTTTAATAGTCCCTTCATGGAATTCAAATTTAGTGTCATTTTATGAAATCAAAAAAGTGCTTTTTTCATGCTTTCATGGACAGATTTGTCGTTCTGCAGATGAATATTTAATAATGACCCAGTGAGGTTTGTATCAAACCTCTGTGGCATAAGCAACACTGAGTTGCTGGAGTTGCTACAGTGAGAAAATCTTATTTGATCTACACTCTGCCAATCTGAGGCTTTCTGCTCTGGAGGTTGGCTGACTTTGCTGTGGTAGAATCCTGAGCAATAATTACCAATAATTGCATGTTTCTCCTTGTGTGACAGTGTTTACATGTGTTGTGTTTAATTTTAGATTGCACCGTTAAATGAGTCCCGGCACTCACTTATCTGTGAGAGAGTGTTAATAATTAGTCTGATTGGCAGTGTTGGGTAAAAGCAGGGAATCAGAAAAGGCTTTCGTGTGAAAGGAAGGCATCATTTACTGTTTTTATTGTTGCTCTTGATAGATGAGGGATTGGAGGCCAAATGAGGTGGCTGAATTACAGTTTCAGAGGAGAACTGTCTGTCTGTGTGTCTGTTTTGTGGCTGGCAAATGGAAATTGTCAGAAGGAGACTGTGTTTTTCTTCTCCCCCTAAAATCTGGACAAACACCTGTCTCCAAAGCCTAGAGGCTGTAGTTTTAAACAAACTCCAATTATTTTCCCTTAATGAGCTCCTGTAGTGGTCGATGTGCTCCCCCAGCATCATTACTGTAGGGACAGCAGTAGCAGAGCTGGGACTGACTGGCAGCTTACAGAGACCTGTTCCCCTTGACTGACTGCAGGCTGCGCTTCCTGACAGCTGGGAGTCGGCCTCCTGGAGCACAGCACACACTTGGATGCAGAGAAAAACATACAGAAAACTCACAGATGCATCAACTTATGTGAGCTGCCTCACAGAGCTGTAACTGGGAGTGCTGGGACTTTGCATCTAATATGGCAAAGTATATGCATTATCACCAGTACTGTACCAAAAGCAAAAGGGAAAAATAAAGAGCTAGAGAGACATTTGTCTTTACTCCAACATCTTCACATCATTTTCCTATTTTATTTTCCTCAATAATTAAGAAAATAAACAAATTAAAGATTTTAATGATAAGTTAAAACGTAAAATATTTAAGTAGCTTTAGTCAATTGCATACATTACATAAAAAAACATCTCTTTTGTGAGGTGCGTCTGTCTTGACGTATTATTTTTCTTAATAAAACCAGTCATATATGATGTTATCTGAATACTTTCATTGGATTCTTTTTAAATGCACCTTATATAAGAGAACAGTGCATCGTTTAAATGACATTTTCAGCACAACAAGCATAATGTGTGGCTTTAGGATTAAAGTGATTAAATTACTGTAGAAGTTATAAACTCATTTTCTTTTTTTTTTTTTTGTGGTTTTGTTTCATAATGATCTATACAAACCCGAGCCCCTTAATACTGTCACATATATTTTTTTCGTGTACTTTTGACTAAAGTATTTATCATTTAAAAAATATTTGTATTCAGTCCAATGAAATTCTGGTCTCCAAAGAGAGAAGACTAGCACTTATTCATGATTGCATTACAAAAGAAACGGTCAGCTGAGGTCAGCGTTGATATAACGAACGGGTGCTGGAACATTTGCACACAGGACTGCTATTAACCTACTATAATATTCTTGGTCTGTCTAATTGAAGTGATGATGTAAGAACTGGGCAAAAAGCTTATTTTAAGACTTTCTGGGAAAATAGTGGTTACAATCAGAGAATATTCTAAAGCTGTTCACTGACAGAGTGGGGGGTTATGACTACCGGGAAAACCTTAACTTTGGAACCTTGTGGGTTCGTACCACCATGAAAAGAATGTGTATTTCAGTCTGTGGGGTGAAGGTCTGGAATAAACTCCAGAAAGAGCTGAAGCAATGTCCAAGCATGAGTCTGTTTAA